>JAEIFJ010001470.1:52500-130732 GCA_018903435.1 Leucophenga varia | reverse complement strand
AAAACGTCAACGCTAGTTTACGTCAACATCCCAAAACGTGAACCCATAATTTTTTACATTGTCTACTCTAAAACGTCAACCAAACCACAAAGCTCTAAAACGTCAACTTTAAATAAATCAATATTTTGAATTTACCGACAGTTAAAATACACAGTTTTGATCACACCCACACATTTATTTTATGAAATTAGTTCAGAAATTTGGGTATTCCCCTTATAAGTATGTAGAATATAAAATAAATTTCATTTCTATGTGTTGTCCTTTTTATGTTCAGTTGCTTTTTTGTTCTCGTAAGTATCACATTACCAAAACGTGCTCAAAACAACCGAAAGTGCTTAAATTTCAAGAAAAGGCAAATATTTTGAATTTATTTGTAAAGGGTGCTAGTGCGGTAGCTTTAGCAAAGCTATATGGTATCTCCGGAAATCATAAGCTTAAATTGTTGGTAATTGGGAAGGCAACAAATCCACGCGTTTTCAAAAATTTTAACTGCCCAACTGAGTACAAGAGTTCCAAGTCCTCATGGATGACATTAGCTATTTTCTGCGATTGGTTTCACAAATCCTTTGTGCCACAGGTTAATATCTGTTCTGCTGCAGAATAAATATCGATTTTAATAGCTAAGATTTTCTATTTTTAGGTAACAGATTTTCTTTTAAAAAAGAACTTGCCAGTTAAAGAGCTCCTTCTGATAGACAATGCTTCGTCTCATCCAAGTGATTTAGAGCTTAATTTTGTAAAGGTTGACTATACAGTAACATCCATTCAGAAGTGGAATGACGATCTTCTACTGGATAATGATTCTAATTCGTGTGAAACTGAGGAGTTAGAAGTGACCGATGAGGATGACAACGATTTAGATACGAGTACAAATGCATATACAATAAAACCAAACGAAGCTGTCGAAATATTTAACCGGGCTTTGGATTGGGCTCAATGCAAGAATGTTGAGCAAAATGACCTAAATGTATATATTAAGACGTTTACTAAAGAAAGCTCTCCTCCAAGTATTGGAAAGGAAAAATGAACAGAAAAAAAAAAAAGATTTTTTTTTAGATACGAAAGTATGTATGTGAAATGTGATCTCTTTTGAAATGTGTTCCTTTAGTTTTAGTTAGGCTGAAAGCCTTTTTGTTGTTTTTTTGTATTTGATATGTTTTGTTTTAGTTTATAGTCAATAAAAACGTTTAAAAGCACACTATCAATATGTTTTTTATCAAAAGTTTTTACATTCATAAACGTCAACAATTGTTAAACGTCAACACTCGCGGTTTTAATTAGTTGACGTTTTCCCCGAGCGCACTGTACTTACAATTGTTTTGGTCTTATCCAAATTTGCATATTTTGATGGGACTATCATAGGCATAATCCATACAAAATTTAGACTTCCTAGATTATAAAAAAAAAATTTTAAATTAATAATTCAAAATTTCGGGACCCAGCGGTAAAGTCATTAACGCGGCAACAGTGCTGCTTTGATGACTAGTCTCTTTCCTCGATGACATACCGAGGAGAGTGCCATACAAATTGTTCACGACCTTTTAATGCAAATGTTGCCGTTGTCTTGGATGGCATGACTTGTAAGACTTCTTGGTTACAGTTCTTGTAAGACTTTTTGGATGACAAGTCATATCACCGACGACATGTCACCAATTAGTCATTAGTAACCAAGCCATCAAAGAAAAAATTTCCCGCTGCGGGTAAGTTGGGTAACTGGACATTGAAACAATGGCCCTTAAACAGTTAGATGTTCCATTTAAGCAAATTCAATAGATAACACATAAACCAGTGTTTTCTTCACCGAGTGCTTTCTGTTTTGTTTCGTAAAAGTTTCTCACCAAGATTAAAATTCGTGACATATACACTACGAATCACATTTCCAGTGTAAACTTTTTATGAGCATTAAGTTTTTTATTTCAACGATTTCATTTATTTTCTTTTATTTTTTTTTACCAGATTTTGGAAGCTGTTTGCACTATTTAAGTGCATCTCATATGAACAAATATGCACAGAGACTTCACGAACGTGCATCAGATTTGAAATACCTTTCACATCAAGCTTAAGGCACGTTCTCCAGTCGACTCACTTACTCGCTGCTGTCAGCTTGCGCGCAGATTTACTGCATTAGTGACGTGATTGTTGACTTTAAACTTTCTCAAAAAACGCTGTCAAATAGCGAAAAAAAAAATATATAAAAAAAAACTATTAACTGAAAAAAGAAGAAGCACATAAGTCCTATTTAGATTTAAGCGTTTCGTGCTTATTACAGTGATTTAAAGTTTTGTTGGCATTCAACGAAAAATAAAGTTTGCAGCAAAAGTTTAAACTGCATTAGAAAACAATTTTACTAACTTTTTCCCCAAAAAAGAATAGAATAGAAAAATATTAAATTAAATTAAATACGAAATAGCATTGAAGACACACAAACAAAAACTGTCCAAAATGACAGATGAACATAAAAATTCCATCAAAACTAATACAATTTCTGGCAGCAGCAGCACATTTTTGTTGATGAAGTTGTAGATACATTTATATATTTTTGGTTAGATAGTTACTATTTCAAACAACGATGATATGTAGTTAAGTGCAGGCTTTTGTATTTGCTCAGTATATGTGTGGCATTGTTTTGTATGGAGTATTTGAAGTGAATGTACTTCAAAGCAGCTTAAGGCGCTTACTATGTCCTATACTCAACGATGTAGAAATCTTTACATTTGTGTCATTTTCAATGTTGGTGTAAAAAACAAAAATTGTGTTTTTAAAAAAGTTTACCTCTGTATATTTTTTTGGTTAGTATCTTAGCATGTATCTATGTTGCTGTTGTTGTTGTTGTTTTAGTTGGGGGTGTTGCTACTATGTAGTAAAACTTATGTTGTTGCTTATTCTAAGTCCTTCTGTACAATGTGGCTTCTGTCTCTATAAATTGAACACAGCTTGCACTAAATGAAGACATTTAACGAACAAGACATGTTTTATTAGTATACAATAAGCATTTAAAAATTTAATACATTTAAGATTTATGTTATATTTTGAAATGGAAATATTAAAATTGTATATGGATATACCTCATACGCTCATCTTGGCCCCTAAAAATACTGCACAACGACTAAACCAAAACTATGGACATATTAAGGTGGGTTGAGATTCATCTCAGCGCTGACTATATGATCCCAAAACAAGGAAAACGTTAACATTGGCGGAACCGAAGCTGAAATACCTGTTACACAACACTTTTAATAGTTTATAAGTTCACCAGATGCTTAGATTAAATTTCACGATGAATTTGGTCAAAATGTATAAAGGCTTTATGTTATATTAGCCCGATCCTTACCATATCGATAGTGTTCACTTAGGTGGACATTGGAATTGATATTTCCAAATTTAATTGAATTCATTCAGAAATAATAAATGTTTTCATACAAATCTCGAAAATGGGCGGTAAGTTTGTATGGATGCTTTACCTAAAAATGGGCGTGGGGCCTTAGATTTGACATTGTCATATAAGAAATGTTCTTACTCTATTTGGAGTGAATATGTTCATAAATAATACGTATTTTCATACAAAAAAATCGAAAAAAGTGTTAGTTTGTATGGGGGCTATATCTAAAAATGGGTGTGGCACCTTAGTTCTGACATACAAACTAACTAGGAGCACAAAAACCTTAAGTTTCAAACTTCAGGTCAATATCTTTCCGAGTAGAACGCATCGCAACAGACGGACAGACAGACGGACATGTCTAAATCGAATTGTCTCATCGAGCTGATCAATAATATATATACTTTATGGGGTGTCCGATGCCTCCTTCAAGGCGTTGCAAACTTTCGGACAAACTGAATTTTCCTGTTTAACGGGTATAATAAACGGGTATAATAAACTTCACTAGCCTGACAATTTCTTTGGGACCAGAGGACTGGAAACAAAGGTTGCAAAAACACGCATTACACATCTTCACTGATGGATCCAAGATGAAGATAGGTATAGGTGCGGCGGTATACTGCGCGGAGTTAAATATCAGACTCTCGTAAAAATTACCGGACTACTTCAGTATTTTTCAGGTGAAGGTTTTCGCAATACGGAAAACTGCGGAGGCAATACAAAAATTCAAGATCCGCATGAACAAATAATTAGCCATGCTATATGCTCAAGAAGTATATTGGCGAGCAAGAAAGCAATAGATGTTTTATGCACCAAAAAAAAGTGCATATTTACTGAATTCCCAGCTATCAGGGCACAAACGGTAATGAAATGGCGAACAAGCTAGCAAAAGAAGGTGTTGGTCTGGCCCAGAGGGAAAAATATATCTACCAATCTCACTACGAACACTGTACAGCAGTCTTGAGGAGATTGCCTCGATTGCAAGCTTCTGCCGCTCCACAGGAGATCAGCACTCTAACAGGTCATTGCCTAAAAGCTGGGAATAACCGATGATGATGGTACCCTTGAATCCCTGAAGCACTTACTCTGCAAACGCCCAGCTATGACCAAAGTAAGACTGAAACGATTTGGCTCAATCTGATCGCAACACTTTAAGATACGTCCAGATTGATGCCTAGTCATCTTTAAACTTACGCCAAACACACAAGAGATAACTGAAAAACCTCAAAATAGGCATCACTTATATATCTGGCAACGTTAGCTGTTGTGATCAAATGTCAACCTGCTCTAAATAATTAGTCTCAAGGTTAGTATACATTTTCCAATTCAAAATTTCAAAGGTTAGACACAAACAAATTTACCATGTATGCCTATAATCTTCTACATTTTTTTCCTCATATCTTAAATAAGCCAGCTCAACTACAACTATATTAGTTGCAAAAGATAATCCACAAAGATAATCATATTACAATCCAAAAAAAGTCAAACTCGTGCAACACATACTAACCCTATTTGTATTTTGTAAACGCAAAAAAAAAAGTAAATAAAATAAAATATTACTCTGAAAAAAGTATTAAATATACAAGCAAGCAAACAAACAAGGCAAAAAACCAATCTATTATTTTTGCAACAAATATTGTTGTCAGCTACTATGTAACTAGTTGCTGGGGGGTATTTAGTCACAAAAACAAGCAACATGATAGAAAAGACAACAAAAACTTCCTTATTTTTTGTGTCCATTCTTTTTTTTCTACTGCAAGGACAAATTCTCAACTTTTTAATAACAATGCAGCCTTTACTGGCCGCTTATATTAAGCATTCTTCCGGAAGATTGCACAATAATAACATAAAACTGATAAAAATAAAACAAGTATAAGGGCCGAAGTGTTTATACCGAAAAATTATATGTTTATTTATATATAAAAATATATATCGTAATATAAATAAAATATATATAGAAAATGTCTGAAAGCGTCAAACTGCGCAAAATTGAAATTGATAGAAACGCTGTCATGTCTCATCGCCAACTTAATATGCTCTTCTAGCTGCTTGAAGGCTTCAAACTTAAATTCAATCTGCAAAGATTTTCAAGCAGAAGAAATCAAATTTACTTGTCACCCAATAAAAGCAATTTATTTAAAGTTCATTAGTTAAACTGCCAAAGTTTGTATACCTAATATAACTGGCATAAGTAAATTTTCTTGCTGTCACTTTAAGTTTTTATTCTGTTTATTATATTTTCGTTTTTTTTTTTTTTCTGTCTACCAAACTTCAATGACTTTCCTCATTCATTTTATTCACTGTCAGTGTTGAGTGTCATTTTACTTTGGCCAGAGAGCTGTCAATGCGCCGCAGGCAATGTACAAAGTATTTTATATATACACACACACACATACACAGAGCAACTGAGAGCAGAGCGCACGTGTAGACAAAACTGTCGAAAATTGGTATGCAAGTATTAGTATGACAAGTCGAAGGACACACAATGTTTGCTGCCCAACTCACCATTGTTAGGTTCAAGTATTCTGGCTCAAGTTCACTAAAAAAATAAAAATCGACATGGTTTTTGTGAATTTGGTTTTTGCAGCCATATAGAAATCCTTTCTTATTCACTTACATATTTTCTATTGAATTGTTTGTAAATTTCTATTATCTCAAATGTGAGAAGCTTAAATTAAAGATTTGATGCCGCAGAAAATTGCGTTGTAGATTTTGGTTTTGGAATTTTATAAATGCTTGTAAAATAAAAATAATAAATACTAGTCTGTTCATTGCCTTGAGTAAACTCCTGTAAAATATTCAATAACTTATTCCTTAATAAAAAAATTAATATGGGCGTGAACGCAAGATTTAACACTCACAAAAACACTACGGAACCCGGACTCACCGATTCGAATGAATCAAGGTTTTTCTTTAAAATATAAAATAATAATAGGTACATATTAGAGCCCTGCACAATTACCCGAAAACGGTTAAAAAGGATACTCGACAGAAAAGAGATTCGAGTAACTCAAGTCTACTAATAGACAAATGATCAACGCGACTCGTCGTACGAGTCGACTCCGGGTCAACTTCAACTCAAATCAAGACGGATACTCGATTAAGTTCGTATATCGGATACACGATTGAGGTATGTATTACATATTTTAAGCGAAAAAATCATCCTTGAGTAGTAAACTTTGAGGTAGGCAAATAGGCAAGGGTGGTCCAAAAAAAACAGAGTCGGAAATATTATGCTCGAGCTGAGCCCAGAAAATTGCATCAAAGCATGTGTTTTTAAGCCATTTAAGAAAAAAGTGCACAATGGCGTAAACACAGATCCAGAAATATGACATATTTTTTCATCAACAACGACTTGGTAACATGCTCCCTAACATGTATGTTACTAACTAGTATCACACATGTGTGAAATAAGATGTTCGGAAAAGGCTATCAGAAGATTTTTGAACACTTTACGGATAATGTTAAAGCTCTGGAAAAGTTGTCAATAAAAGAAACTCTAACATAACATAACATAACCAGTTTTTATCGTTGCTCTGATGACAATAGCAAAATATTTGTCGCTCTAGAGCATGTATAACAGCGACTATAGAGAGCGGTCTTATAATACACTTAGTACAGTCGAAACTTGGCTAGGAGAGTAAAGGCTTTCGGATAGTGTTGGCAAAAATAGTGATTTTTGAGTCGCAATGTGACTTGAAAGTCGCAGTGACCGCAAAAAAGTGATAAAATCACAGTTCGCGAAAAAACAATCAGCGATTACTAAGCAGATTAACTGTTCGTAAAGAGTGGTATACAAAATTACCGCTAACTGAACTGCTTTCGCTACTAACACAACAAATCGACTTTGTTTGAATATATTGAAAAAAAAATCACTGCTTTTAAACAATTGTGTACTTGGTTGCTTCTTGTAATAGCCAGTTTAAATTTGTCACACTTGTTTTGAACGACAGTTTGGCAGAAAACATTTTGTATAAAAAAAGTCACAATTCACTTCGCATGAATAAATCACATTTTTGTAGCAATGGCGCTTGCACCATTCAATCGCTTCAATAGACGAGGCGCTACAATTCAGCAATTGCATGTTTTTGACGAATTAAGTGTCAAATGTACCAACGAATTTCTACAGGTTCGGTGTTCAATCAAATATGAACGATTCGCGAAGAGCGATACACAAAATCGCCGATAACTGTCCATGTTCACTGATGAACAAGAAAATCGAAAATCATTACTTTCAGTCGCGGTGCGCCAATGCGTTTTTTAAATCACTGTGACAAAATCACCGAAAGTGATTTTATTGCCAACCCTACTTTCTGGACTATGCCTTATGAGCGTGCACCTTAAAGATAACCGTGACACAATTGAACATTTTGAGTCCAAAAACTCGAGGCAGAAATTTTCAACTGTTAATAAAATCGAAGTTTTTCAATATTTCAAATTTCGGTTCATTAATATGTCAAGTCAAATAGTAAACCTTATGATATGCGTAGTAAAAATAATAAACATTAAAGAACAAATAAGTTATCTTTTAGTTGTTTTAGAGCTACTTCCGTTTATGCCTTACTTTTATATATATTTTCTTTCGCTATCGAAAATCATTTAACTACAGGAAATGTTGACAGAGACACAATGGCTAAGGTCAATGAATGAGCAAACTAAAACGGAAGTTGAAAGGAAATTGCGAGGGTTTCATAAAAGTTGCAGCCAATGAGCCATTATATGACTAAAAATGAAATTGACGTGAAAATAAATTTTCATAATTGATCAATGTAGCTTAAAAGAGCGAAAAAAAAAAAAAACTTGAAAAGTTTGCAAAAAGCGTAAAAGTAAAAGAAACTTTTTTTTTTTGAAACGACATCGATGCTTGCGTATATGTAATACGCTTCTAATAAATATAAATACTGGAGGACCCAAAAAAATACTGTTTTGTACAAAAAAAGAAAGAGAAAGTACTTCAAACAACAATTTTGTAATAAATTCTGAAATTTAGCTAGCAGAATAGAATTACTTTATTAAAAAATGGGCTAAAATGGAAGAATATAAAAAGAATAATGAAGGGTATATATGAGCGATTAACATTTTACTTTTTAAATGGTTTGTTTTAAAAAAATTTTGTTTCTATATTTTTATCAATAAATTCATTTTTTCTTTTTTTTTTATTTTTTTTGGGGGATTTTTTAGCACTTTTATTTTTAAAGTCTAAAAATTAAATAAATAAATCACATTTTGATCCGTTTCGAACAGAAAAAAAAAACTACATCAAACATTAAGACTCAAGAAACTGTCAATAATTTCGTAGGATTATGGTTACCCTCGTTTAGCAAAAAATAAAATATTTATATATTTTTTTTATTTTAGTCATTTTATTTGTATATATATTAAATAAAAAAGGATTTATGCAACATCCTTTTAAATCCCTTTTACTTGTATTATTACACTGGACCTCATTTTCATTTCCTTTTCAATTTCGTTTCCTTTTCTTTTGTTGTTTTTTTTTTTTTTCGTGAGATGTGAGAATCTGTCAAAGCTTTGTTAGTTTGATTTTTATTGATCCCCTGGGCATATAAAGACTCTTTTTGTATTTGACACACATAAATTATGTCAATGGGCGATTTGTTTTATAGTAATGAACCAACATTTGATTGCAAAAAGCTTTGCTTTGTCTTAAGCAAAGTAGAAGTCATGTTAGGCATGTTCATTGTTAGTGGTAAATAATTAAAAGTAGACTTTAAGTATGCCAGTGAAATGTTAGATACACTTTATATGCACACACACACACTTATTTCATATGTTTAATTATGCAATAGCATATACGCCCAAGCGTATGCCAGCAATTTTGTCACACTTGAGCTGTGTTACAAAAAAACAACAAAAATTACAAAAAGACACACGTACTTAGAGTTCTTTATACGTTTATAAAAAAACTTAAGTAAACTTTCTTCATTTCAAAGAAAAACAGCCAAGTGACACGCCTACTATGGCAACATATTTTTCGCTGCACTATAAAGTATGCTACAACTTTTTTTAACTAGACAACATATTTTTTTAGATTTTACACACACACACACGTTGATATTTAACCTATATATGCAAAATTTGTGCAGCTGAACTTTAAATGAAAATCTGTGCCCATTTTTATACACAGCATGCAAGGTAGCAATGCATTTTATATTGCATACTTTTAGGCGTCTAGTTGACTAAAGTCTATCTATGCAAGAATGTTTGTGTGTTTTGTAAGTATTAGTGCAATTGCTAGTCATGCACTTTAAGCTTACCAAGATTTCTAGTTGAGCACGTAGCAGTTAGCTACTTTACATTTGTTTTCTTACAGCATACAGCATACCTGACTCATTTAAATTTTTAGACAATAATTTATAAGGCTTATAAGACTGCTTTTGTTTCTGTATGATATGCATTTCGTTGTTGATCTGTATGCTACTTTAAATTATATAGAAAAGTTTTGAAAAACCAAAAAAAAAATAGTATATGACTATAAAAATGAATCGATAGAAGATATAAAACTAAAGCAATGCAAATTTTTATGCATTTTTATTTATGTTTTAATATAAAACGTAGAAGTTAAATGGGAAAAAGAAAATGTTTAAGTATTGTAATAAAAAAACGCATAATCTAAACATAATCTTGTCAAAATCGAAAATATCAATATCTTTCCTACGATATTTCACATCATAGAAAATTAATTAAATATACTCGTCTTAATAGTCGAATTTCCATTACGTAGATTAAATTCCATCCAAATTTAAAATAAGTAAGCAAAATTAATGTGTGTCGTCCTTAAATTTTTGAAAAACTATTTTTTTGTTGAAAATTTTGAAAACATTTTTTCTAAAATTTTTGTCAGAAATTAAATTTTTATACCCGTTACACATAATGTAAACGGGTATATTCAGTTTGTCCGAATGTTTGTAACGCATTAAAGGAGGCGTCGGAGGCTCGATGAGACGAATCGATCTAGCCATGTCCGTCTGTCCATCCGTCTGTCTATCTGTCTGTCTGTTGCGATGCGTTTTAGTCAGAATATCTTTAAGATATTGACATGAAATTTTAACCCTAAGCTTTTCTTGCTCCTAGACAGTTTGTATGCCAGAGTCAAGGTGCCACGCCCATTTTTAGGTATAGCCCCCATACAAACTAACCGCCCACTTTTGAGTTTTTGTATGAAAATCGATATTATTTATGAATATATTTACTCAAATCTGGTAAAAACACTTTTTATGTCATCCAATGTCAAATTCAAGGTGCCACGCCCATTTTTAGGTATAGCCCCCATACAAACTTACCGCCCATTTTCGAGTTGATGTATGCTAACATTAACCTTTTCTGAATGAAATCAATTAAAATTTGGTAAAATCAATTCCAATGTCCACCTAAGTGAGCACTATCGATATGGTAAGGATCGGGCTAATATAACATAAAGCCTCCGTACAAATATGACCAAATTCATCGTGAAATTTAATCTAAGCACCTGGTAAAAATATAAACTATTTAAAGTGTTGTGTAACGGGTATTTCAGCTTGGTTCCAACGGAATTTTTGATATTACTTTCCCTAATAATAAAAAATTGAATTTCAAAAATAATATTTGGCACAAAAATTTGTTCACAACAATGCTAACTTGTGACAGCAATTTGAGCTCCATATATGAGGTAGCAGGTTTAACATGCTTAATCTTTTGTTGCCTTTTAAATCAATTCACTAAAATTTCAATAATTGCATAATGTTCTTTTTAATTTCCATGAAATTGAAACTATTTTTGGGAAATTTTTGCTTTCACATAGAAAAAGTTTTTCCATTACTTTAAACTTGCTAAACAAATCAGACCTTGAAAGCATTTTTATCAAAACAATATTGAAATGGAAACAAATAAATCACAAACGAAAAAGTTTTTCGCATGAAATAGAAAAAAATATGTATATAAATCTGAGCTGCATTTAATCTTTCGTATAATGAAATCAGTTAAAAACTAAACAAGAAAGAGAAAATGGTTAGAACCAAAATATAAAAACGCATTAAAGTAATACAAAACATTTGCAGATAGAGAAAAAATTAGTAAAGAAGCAACGTGTATAGCAGAAGTACATATATAACTCCAAAATATTTATTGATTTTATTGAACATTTAAAGACAGACACACTTATAAGAGAGCTAACGCTTAAAAAAGGAGGTATTATAAAAAAAAAGAGTAGTTCACATTTTACAGTTTAAAAGAAATCCTCCAACATGTTTAAAAATAATTTTAAAATTATAGTGGATGTAGAAATACGTGTACATCAAGAATACATAAATTATTTATATGTTTCTTGACGTCAACTTTGTCTTCAAATTATAAATATTAAGTTAAACATTTTATACTATTAAAAATGAGTAATGCGTACAAAAAATGGAATAATAAAAAAAATGGAATAATAAAAAAATGATATAATAAAAAATATAATAATAAGAAAAAAATATTTGAATAATGAATTCATGCTACATAAAATGCAATTAGTGCACAATTAAAACTATTCAACTTTAGTGGCGGATAATGGAAAATAATATTCTAGCTAACTGCAGGAAAAACTCGCAGAAAAACGAAAGCACAGAAAAACTTTTTTTTATTCATAATGTACATAATTTCATATTATGTATAATGGTATTAAAATTTGCTAAAATTATGTTTAACACATTTACGAATAAAAACACGAATAACCGCTGATGTAAATTATGATATACTCTATATTCTAGTACAAAAAATGTAGAGTCTTTATGTAGATTAGATTTTATCGAGTATTTTGAGCCCACGTGATAAGATAGTTTTCGTGAAGATCTCTTTTTAAATAAAAATTTAAATTATTTTAAATCTTGACCAGGTTGAATGGATGGAAATTTGCTTTTAGAACTAATTTTACCCAGATTAGAGTGAATATATTCGTAAATAAGAACTTTTTAATACAAAAACACTATACTGGGCGCTGGGTTTGTATGGGGCCAAACCTAAAAATGGACCAAAAACCTAAGTTTAAAATTTCAAGTCAATATCATTAAAACTTTCCGAGAAAAAACGCATTGCAACTGATAGATGGACATGGCTAAATCGACTCGTCTCGTCGAGCTGATCTAGAATTTAAATATATACTTTATGGGGTCTCCGATGACTCCTTTAATGTGTTTACAAAAATTTTCGACAAACCTATAATACCATACACATGATGAAATTAAGCATGATCTTAAGTATCGGGGCCTTATGGTAGAAGTAGGAACTTTTAAATAAATCAATCAGCCAGGCCTCCATTTTCGAAATTAGTGATTTACTTTTCAAATAAATTCTTAAAATCTTATAGTATAGTTCTCAAACACTTTTAAGCATATCAGTTTTGTTTCTGAAACTTCTATATTGATATGCTTAAAATGTTGAGAGTTATAAGATTATAAAAATTTATTTGAAATTTCGAAAATGGGAACGTGACTGAATATTTTTCGATATGCTAAAAAATTCTTAGTATTGATAAATAGAATAAAATCTCTGCATTAAAAGAATCTATTGTAAGACTGATATTGGGAAACTATCGATATGATTTCGACATTTCAATATTTAACTCAGCTAGACGGAGGTTCCATTGAAATATTGTGGGACTGTAGATGAAAAATTTTGCAGTTTTGTAGATGGTCAGTGCATCATAACCCCTGAGCATATCAGACATTCTTCGACGCAGAACATTCTCAGTCTCATCAAAGCAACAGAAAATGTCCTTATTCTCATAGCCTAACCACAACTGGGTTTGGGTACAAAAGACATATAGAAGGTCGCAGTACCCGTTTTTCTAACTCCGGCCTTAATACTGTGTGTAGACATTTGAAGGTGTTACGCACCCTCAATTCCGCTTTGACCACTTGCTTGTCTTGCGACAGAGGTCCAGCCACTACGTCAAGCACTTTATGGTTAGGGTTATGTTATTTTGTAAATTCAAGAAAACAAAATGCAAAGGTTGATAACATATAACATATTTTAAATTCTCTGAAATCATGGACGTTTCTATTGAGGGCGTGACTATTTCGAATTTAATTTCGATGCTAGTCATTATAAAAGTATATTCACCTATCCTACTTATTATGTTATAAAAATTTTGTCAAATTAGAAGACTCAATTATGCAATTAAATAATGTAAATAGTTTTCCAGTTACAAATTTATTTCATTTAAATAAATAAAAGTAGAAAATAAAACAACCCAAAAAATCTAAAAACCTAATCAAAATAAGTGATTTAATGTTTGAGCTTGTTGTTTTTTATTTTATTTTTTGTTCATATACAATTTATTTCAAGTGCGTGTCTGTCTGTCATTTTATATATAATATATATAAACAGGAATCGATTTATTGACTGATTTCTTATGTCGTTTTAGTTATTACACAGCATATAGCCTTCAAAGGACAAAACCAAATACAAACAAATAAAAGTAAACATTACAACAAAAGATATATCTGTATGTATGGTATGTAAGTTTGCTAGTATATATTATTAATTTAGTACAAGCAACAAGGACAAAATAGAAGAAGAAATTAGTAAACTAAAACTTAGTGCACACCAACCGAAAGTATACTATACAACACACACAAACACAAAAAAAATCCAATAACAATAAAAATAAAAATGCCTACAATGTAGATACGTCTTTTTTCATTATGAAGTGTTTAATAGTAGTTAAGTGCGTTTAGTTGTAGTAAGTCTAGAAAAGTATTTTTTTTTTTTACAGAAAACGAATATGTAGCATTAAATCAATTTAAGCGTTGTTGTCGTCGTCGTTGTCATTGACGCTGCCGGTATTGAGTGTTTGGATTGCTATTGACCATACATAAAATGGCTGTTAACGTCAAAACATACAAACATAATGAAAGCAATAATATATATAAACTTTATAAATATATATAAAAATTACAAGGACTGTTTAAGAAAACATTGAGGCAATACTTTATTTACACTAACAACTTAGAAATGTGACACGAGAATATGAGATTGCTGATGAATTACATGGATTAATATGGTTGAAGAATTATATAGATGGGACAAGAGAACGTACCAAGAAACGGACAGAGAGGTATATCCCAAAAAAAAGGGGAAACTATTAATACACAAATTAGATCACAGCTGAGAATACTTACAGGAATCTTTACACAGTAGACTAAAGAGACACACATCGATAATGCGTATGTGTTCCATAATGAATGTGAGGTTTAGGCCAGAAGTAGACACCTAATATTAGAAGAATATTTTCTATTCGAAGAACAAATAAGGGAATCTCAGGCCATCTAATCAGTAGCAACTTGCAATAGATCTCGAAATTTTAAACCGAAATAACCGACCTTGCTTCGAGTGTCGCATATAGTTTTTTATACCCGTTAACGGGTTTATTTAGTTTGTCTGAAAGTTGGTAATACATTAAAGGATGCGTCGGAGACCTCATAAAATACATACATTATAATTCAGCTCGATGAGACGAATTGATTTAACCATGTCAGTCTGTCCGTCTGTGTGATGCGTTTTACTCAGAATGTTTTTAATATATTGAAGTGAAATTTTAAACTTAAGCTTTTTGGTCGTAGGCTGGTTATATTTTAGAATTTAGGTGCCACGCCCATTTTTAGGCATAGCGATACTCTTTTCGGATACTCTTAAAAAAATTATTGTTATAAGTATGTGTATTTGTAGCTTAAAATTTGATACCAATACTGTGTGTTAACTTAAGTTGTATTAGAACATTGACCGCCATCCATCCCATATAGAAGTTGTATCTAATTTTTTCAATTCGTGTGACGGGTATTTAAGCTTGGGATTTACCGAAGCTAACATTTTTTCTTGTTTTTTTTTTTTTTTTTTTTTTTTTTGTGGTACCAACTTTTCCAATCGACCAAACTTTTTCCGCTCCTGAATAACCAGTTTCTGAATATTTTTAAAATTGCTTTTGATTCAACTTCGAAAAATTCAACTAAAAAAAAAAGATTCTAATACTTTCCAGTCAAGGAATTTTGGGACCAGATATTATGAAATCTTGAGATTTTTGGCACTGATATATCTTTTAAAAATTTGGAATTATTTCTGGAATTTTTTAAGGCACAACATGTTTGGAAATTTTTCAAATTTCTGCCCAATTTTATCAAATTTCCTTTTTTTTTTTTATACCAACTTTCTAAAAAGTAAGAAAAATTTAAAAGAAAAAACATTCTCAAGTCATGGGATGACCACTCAAAGAGTGAATAAATTTTATATATAGTCATTTTTCATTTTGATTTTTGTTTTCATACTTTCTAAAAGCTACACTCGTAAACTTTGAACAAAGGCGCCAAAAATATTTAAGTTTACACATTTTTTCATGTCAAGTGGCTCTTTTTTTATTATATTTTTTTTTTCAAATTAACTATTCATTGAAATTAAATGAAATTAATTTTATTTATTGCAATCATTAAAACCGGAAACTCAATCGAAACCTAAATGAAACATGTTCAATTTATTTGCACATTAAATTGCAATAAAATAAATGCAAAAAGGAAATTTTTCTGAAATTGGCTTAAAAAAAAAAAAATAATAAAAATAAAATCAATGCAATATCCTTTAAAGCGTAAAGTGGCAAATGTATACGCAAAAAGAACAAGCACTGCACAAGCGTCAACCATAATCGCATAACAAATGACATTAGTACGGAAACACTTCATTTGCATCAGGAACAAATATAAAAACGAGAGCAGGCAGGCAGGCAGACTTTCGTTTGTGAATGCTACATTTGGCTGCAAGCACTTTTATGTAGCGCCTCAGCGCACTTCAGCACTAGCCTAATATATAAAGTAGTAAAAAAAAAAAAAAAATGAAAAACTAAAAACGAATGACACCTCAGAACACATAACACTCACTGTTGTCGACTTGCTAGCTTTATGACAAGTTTCGCAGTTGCACTTGAAACCTTGTTATGTAAGCCTTAGTACTCATCGCCATCGCCATCGTCGTTGTCGTCGTCAACTATCCGTCTGCAATGTGTTGTTGTTGTTGTCTTTGCATTTGCACAACTGTCAACATTGTCACTGTCGCTGTTCGTCTTCTTGTTCTACGTTGATGTCGTTCTATATGTCCTGCTAACTAAAACCTTCAACCTTATGCCATTAAGTGTTAGCTGACGAAACGAACCTAAATAGAATTGAACAAAAAAAAAAAAAAAAAAAGCATCCATCAAGCAAAAAGCATCTCTTTGCTTTGGCAAACATGCCTACTAAATATATATAAATTCATAGATACATATACATGAATGCGGATACTAAAGAAGAAGAAGCATAAAAAAAATCACATAGAACGGATTATACGAGTCTAGTGTAATAAGAGAGTAAGTCAATAAATAGCTGGAAAATAGATGGTAGTAGTATTTTTTCTAAAAAAATCAAAAACTAATATTTACGAAAATTTATGAAATTTTTTCATCTACAAATATTTTAAAACAATTTTATAAATTTAATAATTAAATTTTTTTAAAATAAAAATATTTATTTCAGAAACTTAAAACTTAAAGCGTAACTCTTTCAATTCATAAAAATAGTTGCATGCCGCTGGTTTAACATTAGCAACCGCAAAAAAAAAAAGAGAGAAAAAAAGAGAAAATGTTACATTTGCGGCAACGTCGCATTGCACGCTTCTACGCTCATTTATTCATTTATTCAAGTAAGTCATTCAGTCAGCCATTCAGTCAGTCAGTCTGTCATTCTTTTATTTGTTCGTTTAATTGTTCACCAGTCGTCGTCATACGTTCTTTGGTTTAAGTAACACTTTAACCTGTTTGTTTTTATTTTCTATCTCTTTGTGTGACTGCTTGCCACTTTGCTGCTTATTGCAAATGATAAATGACAAATTGTAAAAATGTTGAGCGGAAAATTATTGCGGCTTGATTGCGCGTACACTTGTCCTCATTGTCCTAGTCAGTCCGCCTTCTCTCCGCCTTTTGTCCTCGTCAACTCAATAATGTTGGTTTTGCACTTGTCGCTGCAGCTATGTAAGCGCATTAACGTTGATAAAAGAATATATACAGACTTACTATCCATACACATACACATACACACACGCATTATATGCAAGCTGATTTATTAATGTGCAAGCAGACTCTGGTTGTCGCTAGAATAGTTGACTATTAAATTTTTTTTTATGAAAATTGTTGTGTAAGTCGTTTTGTTGATTGGTTTTAATTGGTTTACTAATATTATTTCATTTAATTTTTATCTTGAATAGCTTGTAGTTTTGATACTGGGTAGCATTGTTTAAAAATAAAGTATCTAGATACTTTTAAAATTTTAGAAAAATTTGAAATAGAAAACTGTATTTCAAAAGACTTTGGCACATATTTTTCAAATCAATAAAACTATTTTTAAAATTAGTAAAATAGGATCAGAGCCAACCAGTACAGATAAGGAAGAACCTTTGTTTGGAGGGACATAAGAGTGCTAGATCTCTCAGCGATTATAACTGCTAAGGTCCAGAATGTCTCAGTCTACTGGATCTAAGTGCAAGCACACACAATAAAAATTTGTTCTAACGTTTCCGTGGTTCCTCAAGTTACAACTTCTGCAGATACCGTTATAAGGGATACCTAATCTTAGCCGCGTGTTTCCCGTAGGGTCAATGCCCAGTGATGACAGCTGTCAGTTCCCGCAAGGTCTCTGCGGGAGTTTAACAGTAGTGTTCTGGTACGTTTGGGATCAATCGCTTAGCTTTCCTGCAGCTGTTCATATTTTGGCAATAACAATTGCCTGAAGAGGTAAAGTGATTCCTAATGGAGCGACCCTAGCACATATTGGGATCTGAACCGCGACTGAATGAGATTCACCCGATGAACATCGTCTAGCCAACGTGTCAGCTTGCTCGTTTCCGGAATATCACTAAGCCCTGGGACCCATAAGAGGCAAAGTGTGTTGTGGCGACCAACAAGATTTAGTTGGTTTTTACATTCCCCTACTGACTTAGATTTGATGTAATGTGATCATCCATCTGTCTGAGAAAATGAACACCGATCTGCCCCGGAAGTAGCTTGTACGCTACTAGTACAGCACGGACTTTCGCCTGGAACACACTACAAAAAGATCCGGCAGTCGAAAGAACTCCTCCATTGCCAAGTTCTCCGAGTGTAGCCTAGACCACACACTTCAATCCAACTTTAGACGCGTCGGTGTAGAGCGACAGATCATCTTCACTACCCATCAGCTTCGCCATCCCGTCTTGCCGTGAAGGGAATTGTGGTTTTAAAAGCTTTATTAACATTCGAAGTTTCGTATAAAAAGTCAGTAGGGCCACTTAATCGGTCGGGATTTTGGATAAAACAGCGCTGTGAAGACCAAAAGCCTTGTTCTTTTAGTCGAAGTACGCTGATCGAAGCCATCTGCTTGATGAATAGGTCAAATCTACCTTAAAATTTTGGAACTTTAAATTTAATATAAATTATGCCTATGATAGTCCCAAAGAAATATCTCCTGCGGGTAGACCCAAAAAAAAAAGTTTTACGTGTAGCCCTATACAAATTAACCTCATTCTTTTTTGTTTTTTATGAAATTGAAATCTCGAAAATGGGAAGTAGATTTGTATGGGGCTACACCTCAGAGTGGGTGTGGCATTCTGGTTTTAACATACAAACTACCTTGGACCGAGAAAAGCTTTATATTCAAGTTTCAGCTCAACATCTTTTGAACTGAACCGCCTAGCAACAGACAGACAGACTCTACGTGAGACGGATATAAATAAATATTTACATAATCTGGCTCTTTTTCCCCAAAAAAACTTTGAAACCAATCGAAACCATATTCTCTTAGTTCAAAATATATAATTAATACATTAGCTGTCTAACAAAAGTTTAAACAAAAACGAATAAGTTTTTATTTCCTATTAAATTGCAAATTGCTACAGTTGCTAAGATTCTGCCAAACCCACCGCTGTGCTAAAATACATTGAAATATAAATTTAATCATAAAGTTGCTGTTGTATGTTACAAAGCAATTCATATTGCCGTTGAGGCAATAAAAGTAAAATTATTTAGCTTTTTCACACTCAAAAGTTGCAGCTACTTCGCATTAAAAAGTTAAATAGTAGCTAAAAAAGTTGGGTAAAATAGAAAAACCCATACATATACTTCTACGCAAAAATAGATATGAGTTTTTTTTTTTTTTTGTTTTTTTTTTTTTTTTAAACCAAGCTACTACAAACATGAATAGCTGCAAAGTGTATGAATGAATATGTACATCTCTAGGATTCTATTTAAATTGTATTCAAAAGGCTCAACACATAAAGTATGAAAAGTAGCACACTTAAATAAAAAATATGAAAAAAATGGAACGGATAAAAAGTGCAAATGCGGAAAGTGTTGGCAAAAAATATATATACTGGCAACATTTCAAAAGCAGAAAAGGTTTAGAATTATATACATAGATATAGATACAGACAAAGAGACAGATAAGAAAGAAAGAAAAAAATAGATACAATACAAACGAAGCGCTTAATTCGTTATTAAAACGTTGACAGCATAAAATGCTGCATACTTTGTGCGACGCCAAATTGCTGCATACTTTAAAAAAATCTATAAGGTAAAATTATAAATTTGATAAAATTTTTATTATTTTTTTATCATTTTGTATTAAAAATTTTAAAGTGATATTACACAGAAAGCATATAAAAGCTTTGGTTTCACTTAAGACGTGTTTTTTTTTTTTTTTTTTGCTTAATCTTACTTTCATGCCAAGTGCGTCACCAGCTGATCGTATCCTTGTTGGCGTCAGCAATGCTATCGTCATCAACACGGAAAAACAAACAACATTTTACGCTATAAAACTTTTTGTAAAACTTGTTAACCTCTTTTCTTTCTTGTAATAAGTAGGAAAACGGAAAAAAGAAATAAACATACGTACACTGCGCATTGCCAAAGAAAAACTGAATATAGAAAAAATAAAACACAAATCCTTCACGCTTTCTGGAGCGTTCATATATATGCCACATGTTTTTTTTTGTTTCAAGTGGCACTCGTCTAGTTGAAATAATATTAAAAAAAAAGCAAAATGTTGCTAAAAGCTAAATTGCAAAAAAAATGAGCACAGCAAAAAATTACTGAAGAAAAATATTTAAACTGTGCATATCCTGAGTGGAAAGTAAAATAATTCCGACGATTTTTCTCATATGCTGCACTCCTTGTTTTTTTTTCTTTTTTTCTGTTTTAATTTTCCATGCACACTTAAAAGAAATTAGCGACTCATATAATTAAACACTTGGCAGCTGAGTGTTGAAATTACGTATACGCATGGTACGCATAGAGCGCAATCGAGGAAGTTAAGATGCTAAATATTTACGTACGGAAATACTTTTACATAACAACTCATTTAATATGTAGGTTTGAATTTGTTTTTTTTTTTTTTTTTTTTTTAATTTTTAAATTAAACACGTCAGTAGCAGCGCAATGTGTGTGTCACAAATTAAACCCTTTCAACCTGCCTATCATCATTAACACGTCCGTCAACGGTTTCATTATCCTGTTGCCTCTAACTCTCTTGATAGGCTGCCAAAAACAGAAGAAAAGTAAGAAGAAAATAATAAGAATTTTGCCTTAGGTTGCAATTTAATCACCTGACGCTAAAAATAAATATTTAAGTGATGAGTCTTACACATAACGCAGCAGCAACACCACCACAAGATGTGTCGACAATAAGTGTAATAATGTTCATGATGCAATGCTAAAATACAGCAGCTATAGCAGGGATAAGAATACTTTATATATTTTATGTAAATGTGTATTGGATTGTGGCTAGCTTTATGAGTATTTTGTGTCTTGGCACCTTGGCACTTGATGCTCGTTGCTGTGGTTTTTGTTGCAGTGATACTTAAGTAGAGCTTTTTATATTAATACTCACGTCAACAAGAAAAGGAAGAAGAAGAAGAAGGAGAACAACAACAACGTAAAATATCTTTAAGTACGTTGCGAACGAATAAGCTAAAAATAATAAACATTAATCGCCGCTGACAAGCATAAGCGTTGTGAAAACAGTTTATATAAATATTATGAAAAGGTTTAGAAATGTTTTCAAAAGATACATTTGAATAAGATACGCAAATATTATTGTTTTATTTTTGAGATGCGAATAAGATTTATAGCAATATTTTAACGCATTATTTTGAAATAAATGACTTCATTTAAAATTTTGAAAAACTTAAAAAATATATTTTTAAATTTTTAAAATAAACGATTTTCACAAAAAAGTTGAACAATCGAATATAAAAAAAGAATGTCAGACCTTCTGAACAATACTTCAAGAACGGCATATGTATCTTTTATATTTCTTTTTATATATCTTTATACAGGTAGTATGTGTTACATATCGAATGAATTGTTTAGGCTTTGAGTATTTCAGCCTTCATTTTGAATATTTGATACTGATGATTTTAGAATCAATTAATCTTTGATTTTATTATTCTTTAGTATGTAAATCTGAAGTCTTTTGCCATTGTGAGGGGAGAAAATAGTTTTTCCGGTTTTATGCTCTTCAATATGTAAGATAGAAAAATATATGATAAGAAAATAATACATATAAGAACCAAAGACAACAGAAATAGTAAGATAAGTAACAGTCATACAAATGAATGTATCAGAAAATGTCAGGGTTGTTATTTATTTAATCATTTTAATTTCTATTTAGCATCTGGAGTTTTTATAAAAAATGTTCCGTTAAAAATATAGTCCCAACCATGATACAAATACTAAAGGTAATGGCAAGATCCTTTTTTTCTCTCAGTTTTGGTTCCAACGGCAGTAGTGCTGCGTTTGTCGAAGAGAAAAGAAACAACCCCAGAGGAAAACAAATATACATACGAACTGAATAAATAGAGAAAATTCTCTTTCGTACTCAAAACTTTGTACCTAAAAACGCGGTATTCTGTATGGACCACACCTAATTTAAACAAGAAAGAACGCCGAAGTCGAGTATGCTTTATTAGGTCTATCATAGACATAATTTATACCAAATTAAGACTTCCTAGAGTAAGAAACAATGACATTTTTATGAAAAAAGCCCCCATTTTGGGGGTACATTTGTATGGGCGGTACCCCTTAAAATGGGGCTAGAGAAAACTGAGTTATGAGGCCACGCGGCTTAGGGGTCTAGTTTCAAAGGGGCCCTAATCTCTTTTAGTCTCCGAGATAATCTCTCGCATACGGCAGACAGCAGGACAGACGGACAGACAAGCACACTTCCTTCTAGTTCGACTCCCCTTCCAAATTTGATCAAGAATATAAATACTTTATAGGTTCTATCTAGCCTAATTCTGTCTGTTACATCCATTCACATTAACTTAATATACTATTTTACCCTTTGGGTTACAGGGTATAAAAAATATAATCTGGCTCAAATCCATTTTTGAAATCTAAATTCCATCTACATTTTTTTTTTCGGGAAATTCGGAATGACAACCAATATCTCATCTCGCCCAACAATTTTAAATTCCTTTCCCATCCCTGCATTCTTCGCAATGGTCCCTTGGGTTCGAAGGATCCGCGTGTCCCACGACCATCCTCTAAAAGATCTCATTCATTCACTACATTTTGATGCGTAATATTGCATTGCTAAGACTATTTCGACTAGTTTTGCGGGAGCGGAATACTACACCTTATTATAATTGCATCATGGCATCGACGTTAATTTTGTTGCTTCGAAGCGTCTTACTTTTTATTTTGCAAACAATAAATTTGTCAATTAAAAAACTATTTTTATCAAAATTTGAATGACATTTATTGCATTTATTTATTTAAAGATTTGTGTTCAATTTTGAGTGACGTACAAACTTTATGCATGACCCAAAATTTATTCATATTTATTTGTACAGAAAACTACTACAACAAATGAATGAGGCCCGCAGAAACTATTTTTATTTATTTTCAAAAAAACAAAATAAATATCTATTCTGCCTTTCTTCAATTCAAAGTCTCAATGGCAACACTTTTGTGCATAAGTTTGTTCACAAAACTTTAAAACTTTTCCCGGCATAGCACAGCAGAAAATTATTACTAAAAACCATATGAAAAACATATTTTCATTATATAATGACAACAAAGAAAACTTAAGATGTAGAAAAGGATAAAGTGAAAAAGAGAGAAATATAAATTTTAACAACGCGCCTTTTTGATTTATTAACAAAGAAGCGTAGACGAAAAAAAACTTTTGATCTTCCATTGTGTTTCATATATATTATTTTATATTGAACAAACGAATTGCGTTGTATGGAAACAACAGCTGAGTTTGATGGAAGGCGGCAATAGAATGGTGGCTAACCTTCAAAAAAAACTATGCAAAAGTATGAAACTCATTTGAAATACAATTACTAATGGAATACGAGAAACCGATGCTGCCGAAGCAGCATAAAACTTTGACAGTTAGTGATGCTCATATATGTACATACTTCAGGGACCAATGGAAATTGTATAGAATAAGACAGTTTTTTTTTTTTTTATGAATAAAGAAGTGTAGAGGAATGTAGACGCTACATACTAGCATCGATTTATTGGTAGTATGCCATAAGCCAAACTTAAAAATAATTTGTAATAAGAAATAACAAACTTCGAGTAGGGTAATTTCATAGTCGCCTTTAAACACAACCCCAGCATTTTTTCTTATTTACTTTTATAACTGTCAGTAGTATTGCATAACTTTATTTCTTTTCAATTTTTGAAAATTTATTGTGATTGAAATTTTAAGTGCTCAAGTGCGAGTGCACAGTATTCAAGTAAATAAGTAATTGAAATACTTTCAAAAGTTTGAAAAAAATAAAATAAAAAAAATTTAAAAAAAAAACTGCATGACAAGCAATTAATATGAATAAAAGTATCTGCATTTCTTTTAATACGCAATGACACTGCTTGTATAAAATGGCAACTTAAGCCTTTCACATTTCACACACAGTATTCATTAAAAATATCATAATAATACGTTTCGACTTACTGGTGACGGCAACTGTCGTCCCTAAGGCTTAATAATTGCCGCTGACATATTTATATTTCTTGAGCACAAGTTTGCAAACGCCTAAAAGTACGCAGCATATTTTTTTTCGTTTCGTTTTGTTTTTTAATCCTGCGGCATTTTTGCGGCTGTATGTCTGTCTGTCAGTCTGACCCCGGACGGTAATTACACATTTACGCCGTGTGTTGTGCATATTGAAAGCTTCATTAAATTGAGAGCGAGCGTGTGGCATGCTGCAAGGGACTTTATTTTGTAGTAAATATGTATGTATGCAATATATTTGTACGTGCAACATGAAAACTAAGGAATGCCTGCGAAACTATGTTTGTAGGCTCAAGACATGAAGTCATTGATTCGTATTCTCTTTTTGTTGTTCTCAATAATGATGATAATGTCGACGTTGTGCCTTTGTCATGTTGCTTAAGTGTCTCACGTACACAGTTGCAAACAAGCCCAAAGATTGCTATCAATTTTATTTAAGCATTTTTGTAGGGTGTGCATAGCAACATGGGCGTTATTTATGTTTTGTATGTATGTAATGTGTTCTACGTAGTTGAAATATTTTCGCATAGTAATAAACATAATATGTGCACTTTCAACTATTTTGTTGACGATTTTCTTTTTTTGTTTTTTTTGTTTCGGAATGATTACGAATTTTTGGTATTTCTAATTACATGTACCAATTATGCATAGAACAATCATGGAATGTGACATTTCAGGCTTAAATACTAATGTATTATTTAAAGTTGTGAGTATAAAAATGACAAAAATTAAGTATTAAGAATTAAATAAGATAATGGCATTCTTAGATCACAAATTTCTAAAATTCTAAAAGTAGACTTCGATAGAACAGCAGTTTTAATCAAATTAAGTTCTAAAAAACATTAATGACTAACTCAGAGCACTTTTGAGCCAGATCCGAGTGGTTACTAGCTCTGAATAAGCGAATGCGAATAAAGAGTCTCGAAGAATAGCGAGTGTCTTGTGAGTGTAGCTCTGACAAGACTTATTTACGTTTCGTCTTACAATCTTTCGTCTTCCTGCTCTCTTTCTCTCTATTCATTTGCACTCTCTCTCTCCACCATCTATCGTTTTCTTAATCTTTCATCACTCCCCTGGGCCGAACCAAGGCGTTAGTCTAACCGTGCCGAAGATCAGCCTGGTTGGTGGTCCAGTATAAATATTAACGAATTAGTTTTCCCTATGTTTTCGGTTTTTGTATTGCTTAAGAGGGTAATTGAACTGCTAACTAAGAGAGGTGTATTGTGCACCCTTACTGGCTAAATTACTGATTCTAGCCCTATTTTTTAAATAAATCTAATCATTTTAATAGTTTCGGTTTTCCTAACCTGCTCTAAGGAGAGTGTGTATCCTCCTAACAATGACATTCTATTTCTGGATGTAGCTACACACTCTAATAGAATATGGATAGGTGTTTCCTCCATACTACCACAAAATTTACACTCAGGAGAGCTTGCTACACCCATTACATGTAGGTGTTTTCTTCGGCAGTGACCTGTTAGGATCCCTATCATGATCCGTAGCTGAGTTCTGTCCAGCTTAACCAATGCATTGGTAACCTTAGAGTTAAATCTCTCTATTAATAATTTGGCCAGTCCCATGCCCTGCCTTAAAAGTCAGTGTTCATTCCTGACTCGTTTTCTATCATTACGTATTGTCTCATTAATTGTGTCGCTCCCAATGGGACAATAAGGTTCTGGACCTATTAGAGGAGTTGCGGGCCCCTTCCTGACTAGTGCGTCTGATTGCTCGTTTCCTGGTATGTTTAAGGGATAGTTCCAAACAAATCGAATCCCAATTTTTTCATTTTTGTATAAAAACCAAAAAACAAAATTATACTTAGTACCACCTTTTTGCGGGGTCAATGAAGAAGGTCTACACTGTCCTTCGAGTTAGGTAGCATCAATGTTATTACCTATTCCAATTTCAGTATTAATAGAAGCCACAGGGACAAACAGACTTTTTACTGACAAGCTTTTGTAAGCCAGTCAACATCAACAAAGAGTACCCAGCATACACATCATGGATCAGTGCATAAGCTCTGCTTCAGGTCTGACTAGTCCTAGAATTAGTAGAGTGAGACTAATCAGCAAAAAAAAAAAAAAACTAAGTCCAATCAATTGACCGGAAACAGTATTGCTAGGGTATATATATTTTAAACAAATTGAGTATTCAACATGATTTGGAAGCACCAGTAATTTTAGCTGCAATTCTTTCATCAAATAAAATAGCTTTAATTGCAGCAATAGCAACAAATAATTCCACTCCAATTGATCCCATTTTATGTAGTTTTTTAGGGTTAAAAGTTTATTTGAAAATGGGTTTTCTCAACAAAACATACAAAACTATTTTCTATTCCATTTGAAGTTTGCTAAGCAGTTATCCCCAATTAAAAACTATCTAGTCACAACCAATTACAACCAATTAATTATACGCCAGCATCAAGAGCAGCATAATTAATAGCTTTAAAATTAAATCTGAGTAACGGCAGCTATAAGATGTAATATAAGATACTGCAGCAATGTATCTAGAAACCAAACAAACATCGAATAACTGCAACTGAGCGTGAAAAATGATGTGGAAAATCATTGCAAATAGAACAATGAAACGAAAAACCATAAATTAAATATAATTAAAGAAAAAGAAAATTTAAAATTTGATTAAATCACTGTTCGAATATTCTTTATATTAAATTTGATTCTGGGGCATAGTATACAAACGTATTAACTACAATAATAAAAATATTTCAAGTGTAACAGACTTTGTAAACAAGCTAAAATACTATTCGTATTAAGTTTTGAAGTGCATAAACCGAACAATGCAAAAGAGGAAGTAACCACTTGCTTTGGGCATGACTGTCTGTTGACTCTGATTTATGAAACGAAAAGGCAATCTATTTTTTTTCATTCACTTGCTGGCTACTAATTAATTTTTAATAATAACTTTTTCATTACAGAAAATAAATTTTTACTTTGAAATGTTTTTTTTTTTTTTTAAATCTGCTGCTGCTGTGCAGTGTAAAATAATAAAAATGAGCAATGAAAAATGAAAATGCATACAAAAATAATTATAAATAGAAAGGAAAAGGTAAAAACAAATATATATTACTTTTTATGGAAAATTCAAAACTAGAGCTTATAATTGAAATAAAATGAAATGAAAAAATAAAAATAAAATAAAGAAGTGAAAAGAACCATGAACTTTTGCAAGTTAAGTAATTCAGTTGAAGCAAATCAAAGAGAAAATTTGTTGTAAGCAAAAATAAAAAAAAATAAAAGACAGAAAAAAAGGGAAAAATTCTATCGAACAGAAATTTTAATACGCTTCATAATTAATTAGTTTAATATATTTTATATTAAAATCCCAAAATGTTAAAGAAATCTTTAAAATTATAGAAAAGTAGGCGAATTCAGAAAAAGATACAATTGTATCTGAAGCTAAATAAATGTATCTCTCTCTATATTCCTGAAGTAACAAACTTTATGTCAAAATTTAAATACCATTCATAACCGATAAGTAGCAAGCAGAAAAAAAAACAATATTTAAAACAAATGCAAGAAAATCATTTGAAATAGAAAAGTTCGCGC
Organism: Leucophenga varia; assembly: GCA_018903435.1. Lineage (NCBI taxonomy): Eukaryota > Metazoa > Arthropoda > Insecta > Diptera > Drosophilidae > Leucophenga > Leucophenga varia. Next base: position 102,743 of record JAEIFJ010001470.1, on the reverse strand, counting down.
GTTGTAGAGCAACCCTTTGTATCTGACCTTTCATTTATGCAATTTACATGACTATTGGTTTTTCTTTTTTGGCTCATTTCCCTTTCGAATTGTTCTGTTTTGTTGTTTCTTTTTTTGTTGCATTTTACTTGGTTTGTTTTTTTATTTTGTATGTTTTATACTTGCCAGACCCAAATGCATATTTAGCAAGCTAATACTAATAGCTTTCAACAGTATATACAGACAATGGAATGTGGTAAATACTAAAGACAATAGTTGTATTACTCATACGCCATACGCCACACGGCTCAAGGCTTTTGGACTGCATGGCGGCCAAGTGCAATTCAAAAGACAAAACAATTTAGAGCAAAACGTGGTATTTTGCGTATTTGCAAAAAAAAAAAAAAAAATTTATAGACCGCCTTTGTGGCTAAAGATTTTTAATGTAATTCTGCATTCATATTTACTGCTGAGATTAAAAAACTTTACATATAAATGAAAAGGTTAAGCTAAAAAAAATTAAAAAGCGCAAAAAATTGCGCAAAATATTTATCGTATAATTATAAAGAACATTTATACCCTTTGATTTATACATTTGATGTAAGAATATCCGAAAGATATAAAACAAGTGATTCACAAAATCGCCGCTAATTGAACAGTTTCGCTACAACAAACCGACTTTCTTTTAATTCATATTTTTGCTACAATTGGGCTTTCACCATTTAATCGTTTCGATGAACCGCGCTTTCAGTGAATTGCACGTTTTGACGAATCAAGTGACTGGCCAATGTACCAACAAATTAGTACAAGTTCAGTGTTCAAGCGAATATGAACTATTCGCGAACAGTGATACAAGCACCAATCACTGATAAATGAACTGTTTCACTGTTAGCGAAGAGCAATACACAAAATCGGCGATAACTGAACATGTTCACTATGGAACAAGAAAGTCACGCAAATCGCTACTTTTAGTGTGTAGTGCAACATTGCGATTTTCAAATCACTGTGAAAATATCACAGATCACTAGTAGCTTAAAATAAGTCTTATCAGAGTAACATACCTAATTGTATTGAATTTTCACACATAAACTAAAAAACAACAGGCAAAAACGTTAACCTCGGTAGCACCGAAGCTCAAATACCCGCCACACAAAACTTAAATCACTTTCTTCAAAAAATAAAAAAAATGGAAAGTTGAGTTTGTATGAGGTTTTATGTTATAGTGGCCCGATCCTTGTCATATCCGTAGCATATTCATAGGATAACAGTAGAAGCGATTAGGCCAGATCGAAGTAAATATATCCATAAATAAGAACTTTTTTCATACAAAATCTGAAAAGGCCATATCAAAAATAAGCGAGGCACCTAGGGGCACAAAAGCATTAAGTTTAAAGTTTCAGGTTAATATCTTTAAAACTTTCACGAGAAAAAAGCATTGCAAGGGCAGACAGACGGGGGTTTATGGGGTTCTCCGATGCCTCCTTTAATATGTTACAAACTTTCCGACAAACTGATAATACCCTTCACACTATGTGTAACGGGTATAAAAGACAATAATGGCTATAATATTGTCAGTATTGTATAAATGTATGGGTCTATGCCTTTAAGCATTTTGTTCCCACCTTCATATAGGGATATTTCATTGGGATAATTTATACTACATTGAGAGTTTCTAGAAAAAGAAATAAAAAGTTTTTATGCAATAACAAAAATGGTTTATAGGGGGTACTCTTAAGAATCCGACTACATAAATTTTATTTAGCAACCCTTGAAGACATGACAAATTTTAGTATTTCCATTTTAATTTGAGTCTATTTACTCTACTAAAATAATTATAGAGCCAGTTTATTATATTATATTCTCGAATTTGATTTCTTTCTGTTCTCTTTGCTTGAATAGTTGACCAAAGATTCCTACTCAAATTTTTCTTCTCACATATTCGTTATCCAATCATCGATACTTCATTTTAAATATCTAATTTCACACTCGAATTGGGATAGATTCAATGTTCTTTCCCAAATTATACCACCGAACTCGATTCATTAAATTCCTTTCATAATTTATTTTACTTTAATTGATATTTCCGTTTTCCCGAATTACGAACTCAAATCCTATTCTCACCCAAATCGTTCTCCCAATTTCCTCATACTCTCAGTTAATATTTTCGCGTTCCAAATTATCTATTCGTATATTTGAGTCCTCGAACTCAGATCCTTTCCAACTCCAATATTCGGTTTGAAACTTAATGTTTAAGCCAACCAATATCTCCACATTTGAGGCCCCAGTGCCCAAATCAACCTGTTTCTTCCACTCCAGAACAAAACTGACTGTCTTCTAACCTCAATGTTCTAATTTGTTTCGCAAAATTGCAGCAAGTCAAAATTGTTTAAACTCTTACAAATAAATCATTTGCAATAAATTTTAGTTATTATTTCTTAGCAAATAACATTTAAATAAACAATATTTATAAAAAAAAAAAACTTACCTTGTAGTTTCAACGTTTGTTAATATATCAATGTGGTTTTTAAGCTGTTGCTTAATTCCAAAAAAAGTATTTATATATTATTTCGTTTTTTTTTTTTTTTTTTTATCGCAGTTGAATTATGAGTTTTATTATTTATTTTATTATTTATTTTAAATTATATTGCTTTCCTTTTTTCATACAACAAAGAAATATAACTGAAATGCAATAAAGCTATAAAATGTATTTGCATTCATAGCAAAAAATATTATTTAAAAAATATAAATGAAAATAAAAAATTCGATTGCAACAAATTTATCAAATTTTTATTGAATTGCAGTACGTATTAAAGTTTTTATTATTTATTTCATTTTTATTATTTTTAATTGCTTTATTAAAAATATTTATTTACTATTTTGCACATCTTTTAATAAATTTATAAAATTTTTTAAACTTTTTTTGAATAAATTTATTTTATCACTTGCCCCATTTTGCATTTAATTTATTTTTTGCTTCTTGTTTCTTCGAACCCTTCACTTTATATTTTTACAGCTACAAATAGTACAAATCAATATTTGATTTTATCAAAAAAAAAAAAAAAAAACAAACAAACAAATACCCGACAGAATCACAAAAATCATTTATTTTCTTTATTTTTCGATTTGTTTGCATTTGCCATAAAATTGAAATGTACCAAAAATTGTATTGAAATATTTTTCGTTGTACAAAAATGAAGGTTATAGCTAAATTTTGAAAGAGAGAAAGATAGATAGAGAGGCAAAGAAAGTGTGTGAAGGAAAACAAAAATATAAAAGCAAATCTATATCACAGCAGCATATAGCGGCATCTACATATTTCTTACTTGCATGCTGCTCTTTATGTGCCACATCTGTCGTATGCGTAATATTTAATAAAAAAAACAAATATATATAAATATAATACAATACCACTCATACGTTCTGCTATACGCTTTACGTTTAGTTCAATGATTGTTACATTAGTTATTACACGCTGCGCAAAAATTGTGATCGGGTATATGGAGTAACATATGTACTCTATCATGGCAAAAAACACCAAGAAATAATTAGGTATGTGCTAGAAAACGAAAAAGACCCGAAAACGTCTAGTTTGCTAATATTTGATCATATTCCATTGATAACATTATCAAATTTCGATAAGTTTGTAAAAATTTAAGCATATTTTCAATGCAATATGATCTAGTTTTGGCAATCTAGACGTTTTCGTTTTCTAGAACATGCCTGAATGTTAAGTCTCAACTACAAGATACCTTGTATCCAACTTTTAAGAACTTTTGCATAAAGTCCTAACTCGGTAAAATTCTTTTTGTATATTAATAATATCTTGAATAACTTTTCATAAAAATTCCAAATTTAAGTATAACCTTTATGGGAACTATATGCTACAGTGGTTCCATATGAACCAAATTCAAAAATTTAGCTGTTTTTAGCTTGGAAATAGACCATTAGGGTTTTCTATTATTAGTAAAAAGATAAAGAAGTTCCAATATAGGATGGGTAGGGTTCAACGGTCTGATACAACCCTTGATAAAAAACAATATGGATATCAAATGTTTAGCTAAAAATGCAGATATACCAGTTATGCTCTTGAAAATTTAAGAAGAAATGAGATGAGTTTCTCTGGGCTATATTGTGTTCTTAACCAATTTCTGATGAATATATTTATAACGGGTGATTTTTGAGGTTAGGATTTTCATGCATTAGTATTTGACAGATCACGCGGGATTCAGACAAGGTGTCAAAGAGAAAGATGCTCAGTATACTTTGACATTTCATCATGAATAGACTTACTAACGAGCAACACTTGCAAATCATTGAATTTTATTACCAAAATCAAAATTATTATCAAAATCAGAAAATCCGCTTTTTTATCGACAAATTTTGTTCAGCGATGAGGCTCATTTCTGGTTGAATGGCTTCGTAAATAAGCAAAATTGCCGCATTTGGAGTGAAGAGCAACCAGAAGCCGTTCAAGAACTGCCCATGCATCCCGAAAAATGCACTGTTTGGTGTGGTTTGTACGCTGGTGGAATCATTGGACCGTATTTTTTCAAAGATGCTGTTGGACGCAACGTTACGGTTAATGGCGATCGCTATCGTTCGATGCTAACAAACTTTTTGTTGCCAAAAATGGAAGAACTGAACTTGGTTGACATGTGGTTTCAACAAGATGGCGCTACATGCCACACAGCTCGCGATTCTATGGCCATTTTGAGGGAAAACTTCGGAGAACAATTCATCTCAAGAAATGGACCGGTAAGTTGGCCACCAAGATCATGCGATTTGACGCCTTTAGACTATTTTTTGTGGGGCTACGTCAAGTCTAAAGTCTACAGAAATAAGCCAGCAACTATTCCAGCTTTGGAAGACAACATTTCCGAAGAAATTCGGGCTATTCCGGCCGAAATGCTCGAAAAAGTTGCCCAAAATTGGACTTTCCGAATGGACCACCTAAGACGCAGCCGCGGTCAACATTTAAATGAAATTATCTTCAAAAGTAAATGTCATGGACCAATCTAGAGTTTCAAATAAAGAACCGATGAGATTTTGCAAATTTTATGCGTTTTTTTTTTAAAAGTTCTCAAGCTCTTCAAAAATCACCCGTTACATGAAACTATTTTCATACACAAAACTCGGAAATGGTCGCTAGATTTGTATGGGGCTATAGTTAAAAAAAAAAGTGCCAACTTTGTTTTGACGTTAGAAGTGTTTCTACACAATTTAGAGTGATTGTAGTCACAAATACAAACTATATGCAACAATAGTAAAAAATATTTCTATGTCTGCTTTGGACTTCGAAACCATACAACCGATGAGTCCTAAACAGGTTTCATTTAAAAGGCAACAATGCAAGCATAATTATAGACCACTAATACAATGCTTAAGGTACATTCGGTTCATTCATATAGTCAATTTCGACTTTTCTCACATAATTTTTGTTTTCTTTTTTTTGTATGTTTTTAGACTATCTCATCATATTGTGATCCCGCTGAAATAAAAAAAAAACAAAAAAAAGGATTCTTGTACTTTTTTAAATGTTTTCATAATAACCCCAACATAAAAAGTACAAAAAAAGACACCAAAAAGTCCTGACATTGCACAAAAAACTGCTGATGCGAAACGGAAAACGCCGGGTATCCGCTATTAACAACTATTTTCATACAAAATCTCCAAAATAAGCAGTATGTTGTGTGGAGGCTATAGCTAAAAATGGATAAACATAGAAGTGACTTTACCCATACCTAAAAAAAAGTGGAAAAGTTTATGTTCCAATTTTCAGCGTAATATGTTTTAAGCTGATCGAATGATATGCGAAGAAACAAACTGACGGAGAGACGGACAGACAGACAGATATGGCTAGATACAAACTTTCAGGAGAAAATGATAATATCCTTCGCAAAAAAATTCCACATATTAGGGTCTATTTGTAAAGGATATACCCAAACATTTTTTGATAGCACTCAAAGTGGGATGCATAATTTATGCTAAACTTAGAGTTCCTCGATTAAGAAACAAAAAAAGATTTTATGCAAAAAATCAAAATGTTCAGGTTTGTTTCTAGGTGACCTCTTAACTGTTTAGAAGAATTTAGGTTCGAAATATAGTAACTTTTCTCCGAAGAGTATTCCGTTGCATACGACAACGGACAGACAGACAGACGGATCATTCAATTTCCTTTGATGAGAAAAAAATAACCATCTTTTTTAACTCTTTTTTCAATGACAACATTTTATTATTTTGTCATTAAATATATTAAATTTAGAATACATCCGCTACGTAAATTATTACACGTGCACTTGACATTTAATGTGACACAAAATGACATTCAAAATACTATAAAGCTAGCAAAAAATAAAAGGAAAAATCAATTGAGTAGCAAGTCAAAATCCATAAAAATTCAAAAGATAACAATCAATGACGTTCTACACAGCACATCACAGCACACGTATCCTTGCAATGTTAGCAAGTTTTGCGTGTCTAATCGGTATTCGCATGTCAAACGAGCTGAGCAATTGTTGTTACAGATACTTCAAATGACCAACAATACAACAACAGTTAACATGAGAGAACAAGCAAAGATAATACTATAGTTGAAGCGCTTCAGAACGCTTAAAGCGCTGCGTGCAAATCATTTTGGACAAAAGTGTCGATTTTAAGTGTTCAGAAACACAAGTACACCACTACTACTTTCGTGCCAAATTGAACGAATACGTTGACCCAAGATACAAGAAAGACTAACGCACAGACAGACAGACAGACGGACAATCAAATTGACAAACAAACAAAAAATTTTACATTACTTCCGTCAATGATTGCTTGGGCAACCAAACAAACAAACAAACTAAAAAAAAAAGGGGAAAGAAAAAGCAATGGCAGCAAGTGCTTCTGTTAACCTAATGACTTGGTTTTTATGAGCTGTATAGAACGCAACGCAACTCAAGGTACAAAATACTATATATATAAAGTAAAACGTGCTGTAATTTGTCACAACACACACAAAATTGAAAAGGAACAGAACGGAAGTTGAAATAGCAAAAAAGTATCTACAATAAAAGTATCTAAAATAAAAATGAACAGCATAGATATGATGTCGCTGACAGTAACATAAACTTTCAGTCACAAATAATAATGAGTCAATTGTCTCTAGTGTCCTTAGTGAATTTAGTTTTGTGTCCTTTTCTTTTCTTTTATTGCGTGACACGCAACAAGAAATAACATTTTACTTGAATATATTTTTATATTTTTTTGGTTTTATAATAAATTTAAGTAAGTTTTGATTGCATAGTAAAATTTTTTTTATTTCACAAAAAAAATATAAAAAAATAAAAACCAGGAACTGCATAGTTACGTCAGCGCATTGAAATAATTGCATAAATTAATTAACTTGTCATTGACAAGTATAAGGTGGTGGCAGTTCATTCAATATTATCGTATCATCGTCATCTTCAATGTCTACAGACGAACGTCACTTAAGGTTCGCCTGAAATTTTATACTAAAAAAATAGTATAAAATTCCATACATAATGAATCTGCTGCAAGTAGTAGGTACCAAGTTTAACACATTCACACTTGCATAGTCAATGAAGCGTACATGTCAACTTGATGAAGAATTATTGAGCACGTGTGCTGCTTTATGTATACGTTCTTCTTTATATGTATGTATGTATGTACCAGGCATATACATAATGCAATACTAACATGCTTGATATAACTAAAACGTATTTCAATATACGAGTATATATTTACAAAATTCTATGAATAGTGTACCTGTATGTTACGTAATGTAAGATACTTCCAGTCGTTTTCAGCTACTACAGCAAGCAATTAATAACATCGATTTAGCGCTACACGTGTTTGTTTTTATTCGGAATTTCTCTAAATACTAAATGAAATATTTTGCAATTAAGAAATTTTAATGATCACCTCTTCAAGTAGTAAAAAGGATTTAAAACTAATGATTTATTTGATTAATTGGGCATGTGTACGCGCATGTTATGTCTTTGCTCCGCGTGTGTGATCTATTTGTTTACTTGCGATACTGTAATAGCTCAATTAATTAAATCATATATATAACCATACATTATTCGAAGATGCCATAAATACTTTGCTTAACTTTTAATTGATGTTTAAAAAATTAGTGTGCGAAATTGCGTATTATGAAAGGAATATATAATCATATACTCGTATAACAAAGAGCAATATTAGAAAAAAAAATTTTACAGTATAAAACAAATATCAACTAATTTTCTTTTAATATTTTTAAGAATTACTTTCCATACTTTCGCAAGAGTGAAATGCATATACAGCTTTGCGATTTACTTTTCAAATCCTAAATTATAGTGCTTCGGCAAACGAAAATCGCCAAATATTTCCGATTTCAAACCGTCAGCGTTTTAATAAATGAAATGAAAATTTCGATTATTTAAAAAAAACATTTTTATATTATTCTGTGATGTTTATAGAGCTTAGCTAAATCAATATTTTCTACTCTTAGTTTAAAGAACATAAAATTTAGTCCAAGTAAAAACAATTTACGAATAACTTAGACCGATAATCTTTCAATTTGTAACCGATAGCAGTTTTTGTCATGAACAATGCAAAGAAACGTTTTGGAAATGAAACTTAACTTTTGCTATTACCAAAGCGCGAATAATTTGAAATCGTACGAATTTACTAAATCGTAAATTGCATAATTTTTGCGATTACGGGAGCATGGCTATTACTAAGCTTTCGTGAATGAATCGAACAGTAAATGTTTCTGGCAGAATTACTAATAGAATAATATTTTCTAGGTTCTAAACAGTATCATTGCGTCATAGAGATGAATATAACTTTCTAATTTGTTTGTGTTTTTTTAATTTGATAAAAAAAAAAAACTTATACAAAGCAGTTATTAAGAGATCAACCCAGTCAAAAAAAAAGAAACCAAACTTTAAATCCTTGAATAGTTATTTTAAGACAATCAATGTCGTAGATAATAATCCGAAAATGGATTTCGTGAAGTCAATGGTCCGATACAAACCAAGTTAAGACACAATATTGGGTTTCATTTTAGAAGTATTTAAGTCAAATTTTAGTACAAATGCAAATATGACCATTATTTTTTCTTGGAAAAATTAAAAAGTGGAAAGTGAATTTGTTTGGAGACTGTAAGCCCAATCCGTATCATATCGGTATGATATTGGTAATGGTTTTATCAATAAGGAGTGAACTCATTCATAAATAACTACTATATTCATAAAGGGTGTCCCAGAATTAACGCAAGATTTGCAATAAAGTGTTGGCAATCCTAACAAAATTCTCAAATTGACAGCTGAAAAGTTTATGTCAGGTAGAAATAAAGCGTTACACGATAGAACACGGTAAAACACGATAGAACGGGCTAGACTTTAGAATGGGCGTGGAATGCTAAATTAAAGAAACAAATTACCTAGATAGGAGAAAAGCATATCTTTTAAGTTTCATCTCCGAAAAATGCTTTAAAGAGTGGAGTGAAAAATCAATCATTTTCAATAGGCTAAACTTTACATCTATCACTACGAATATTATCGAACTAGTTCTGTCACATCTGTCTAACCCTATGAAACCGATTAACTATGAATTATTATGGCCTTAAAGTGAACTTTTGATTATTCTGAACCTTTTGCGATTATTTTATATAAATTTTTTTTTGAATTTTTATTTAATTTTCTGTACTCTAAAATAATTATTTTTTTTCCACTTTACTAATTATTCAATTAAATCGTTACCTTGTAACTGATTGAAATAAATAACCTTCACAATATAATTTTTAAATTAAACGAATTAATACAAAATTCTTACATGCAGCAAAAGTAGAAGCTATTATATATAAATATTGCGCATACGTCATGTCTGCCAAAATGATTGCATTAGGGTTGCTTTCATGAATGATTTTTTTTTTTCAAACGAAGGTGAATAACACAAAATCTAAATTACAAACCACAAAGGATTTGTCAATCAAGCAATTGGAATTGAAACATGCTCTAACTAACTATCTATCTCTTTCTCTCACACTCTAAATCGCACGTCAAATTAATAACCGCATGCATACGACGAAATTGGACAACGGTCAACGAGAAAGTTCAATTAAAATTTATTAGTAAATAATTTATTTTATAATTGAAGCACACGAAATAGTAAAACACAGTGACTATATAAGAAAACGAGCACAAATACTAAAACACAATGACTAAATTTTTTTATTATTATTATTGTATCTAGATATTTAGCGTATGCGCCGTAAGGTAGGCAATGGTTTTAACCTTTTTTGTTTATATATTATAGATAGACTCATTTTCATAGTAGATGTGCTTAAAAATAGAACGACTAGTCAAGGGCAAGAGTAGTGTTGTTTATTTAATTTCTTTTTTAGATTTTTTTCAGCACAGGTACACAGACACACATTTACAACACAATTTATTGCATTAAAAATAAAAGTACAAAACTTTTGTAGTAATGTAATTCTTTTTTTTTTTTTTAGGTTTTATTCTGGTTTAATTCTTTCCACGACACACATTTAGCGGAAGTATTGTATACATTATTGTCACATTTTATTTGTTTTTGCATTGTTAGGTAGATATGGCGGCGCACATTTTCAAAGTTTTCTTTATGTTATTCGAATAATATGTTTTTTTTTTTTATTTGTTTTATTTTTCGCGCGCCACGTTTTCTTTTTGAAAAGCAGAAACCACGTATCCGGCGGGAAAATTTTTTACACGGCTGCTTTGTAAACATTGAACTTGTGTAATCAAATACAATGAAAACACCGCATCGAAGATAGCATCGCTCCATTAAAATAGATGCTGCTGATTTCGTTTATCAAAGTGCTTACACAAATGTATCGATGAACATATAACGTATAAATTCAATTAAACGTATTTTTTCGTAAATTGCGTTGTCACAAAAAATTATTATTTTTTAAATAATAATAATAATAATAAATAAATTTGTTTTTATTTTAAACAATCACCACTGCCTTTGCTAGTGTACTGCAGTACCTCAACGTTCGAACGCTTGAATACAACAGACAACAAGCAGCCTCGTGTCTTTGAATTTCATTCGTATTTTGTTTTCATTCAAGTTGCAAGTGAACATGTTCGTTGGTTTGACATACAACTTTGTGTTTGAATAGAAATCGATTCGCGTTACTGAATCGCTCCACAACCGATTTATATAAAAAAGGAAATATTTTTATGTACTATTTTGGATGACTTTAGTACTGCTATACCTTTTAAACAGAACGAGTGAATACTTCTATGTAAAAATAATAATCTGAAATAGGTAATTTAAACTAAATATTTAAAAAATCTATTACTAATTGGCTTAACTCGTAAAATACAAAATTATTCCTTTGGTGCAGTTCAAGTTCTATGGTATATAATTTTAGCTTATACGGCCTTCTAACTAAAATTATCCCATGTATTTTATAAAGACTCCAATATCTGCCAAATGAATAAAAAATTTGTCATTAATATTATCTATTCGCTCTAGAAATATTCAAACTTTTTGTCCGATTTAGACAATCTAAAGCTTTATGTTTTTGGAAAGAAAAGCTTTAATTTAGAAATTTTAAAAATAATAAATTTAAAAATTTTATATCAAAAAATTAAAATGAAGAAGTAATTACCATTCAAAAAGTGTACAGGTCAGTTGTTTCGAGCGATCCATTCTCTAGATATATAGTAATACAGTAGCCATACGAAAAGTACTGAAAAATATTTTGTTGAGGATATCTCGAGAACAATAATTAATAAATATTTTTCGGGCCATATTTTGGAATCTACGAAATGCATGGGATTAAATTTATGAGAACCTAGAACCTTCTTGGTTGTAATCTAGTGATATTACATTCTTAATATAAATATTTATGTATAAATGCGTTATTAAATAAATGATGCTATATATGTCTGAATTTTAAATTACAATTATAAGAACAACCTTATGATTCGCCACTAGTTGAAAAACAAGAAACAACGATACAGGTGAGAACCCTGTACTCAATTTTATGAGTACAGGGTTTTAAATATCCCAGAAATACCAATTTAGTATAAACTATGCCTATGGCAGTCTCAAGGATGTCTATATCTTAGATATGTCAGTCCTGTCAACCTGTTATGCTCACGCCGAAAGAAACCGATTTTTCTCGAACTTAACTTCAAGTCAGAAACTGGTTTGTTATGCTAAACGAAATTCGTTATCCGAAACCGAATATTTGCATATAAATCACTATAAAATAAAATAATTTTTCGAAAAATTTCGTTCTATGTGCGAAACTTCGTTCGTTAACCGAAAATTTTTTTTAAAAAATTTCGTTCGTTATCCGAAATGTTCGTTATCCGAGACGTTCGTTAACCGAGGGTCCACTGTAACTATAAAGAATGTTACTAAGATGAGACTTAACTTAACGTACATGAAGATTGGGTGCAGGTTATCTTGCAGTCAAGCATACTCGACTTTATCGTTTTCTCTTGTTTGTATTGCTTTTGATAAAAGTTTTGGAAAAGACATTTTAAAATCTTGGTGTTTTTTGGAACTTTATTTTTTTTACTATATCTAATATTATTTCTGGGAATTTTTTGGGCGCATAATTGTTTAAAAAATTCGTCTGTTTGCCATATAACTCTTCTTGAAAAAGTATGATGACACAATTAAGTATTAAAAAAAGCAAAGCAAAATTATTTTATTTTTTTTTGTTTTTTACTTATTTTTTTTATTTATTGCCTTTTTCAATACAATCTCAAATATTTTTAGAATGGCACACTCTATACACAATTACTCAAAAGCCGCCTCATGTGACAAGTGTTAAACCATTTGAAAAATCTTTCGTTAAAACACATTAGGCTCGATGCATGTCATTAAAGCAAACAGCTTTTCCCTAGACAGATTTTTGTTATTGAACTGAACTGAATGAGTTTCATTTTACGAATCATCTACGAAAAAGGTTGTCGTCAACAGTAAATTGCGGTTGCATAGAACTAGTGTGTTAGGATTGTTAGGATTTTAAGAAACATATTGCTTTAGCTACACAAATGAAAATGACGACGACGACGACGACGTTGGCAACTATTGCTGCAAGGTAAACGCAATCATGCGGCATAATGTGCGTGCGTCGGATATTTTGTTTTTTTTTTTTTTGTTTTTGTAGCGCTGTTGTATTTGAAAAATGGTTTACAAATGAATGAATGAACGAACGAACGAGCGGATAAAAAGCACGATCATGTTTTTGTATGCAAGACAGACAAACGGATAAGACGAACAGAGCAGAACAGAACAGATGAGCATACGCAAACGCAGCCAGTTGCAAAATGACTGATTGTCTTTCATTGAGCGTTGACTGAACCAAATGAAGGATTGATTGTTAAATGCGATTTTACACAGAAGCTGCTTACAAGATATTATATATACATAGACATAACATTGAGATATGATCAGTCTTCGACTTTGTTTGATTGGCAACTAGCAACTGAACGAAAAGAATCGCTGGTTAAATATGTAATTGGCTACACTCAGAAAAAAAATTACCTAAAAGATTTAAATATTATCTTTTATGTTAGTAAAAATTAGCAAAAAAAACTCAGCCAAGAAAAAAAGCCTAAAATTTTAAGAACTATATTCCTAAGACTTAGGTAATTTATGTTCTGTGACCAAGAAAGAAGAAGTAAAATATAGAAAAGCCCGTAATCAGGTAAAAATTGTTATTTTCATCCAATGAAATAAAAAAATACTTGATAATTCTAAAAAAGAAAAATACAATTTCTATATTTCTTCCACTCTTCTGCTCTTGATCTGTAAAAATTGCATGCATTGGGACCATTATTTAAGATGTTTTGTGGAATATGGCTTAAAGGTGACTTGATTTGATGAGTTAAAACACAATTTTGTGTGGCTGTACTCCCATCTCTCCAATGGATCATACTTATCCCGGGCTTATTATCATTTTGCTTAAATACTGGCAAAAGAAAAGTGGCCACCCCTACCGCCCATTTTTCTAAAACGATGTAACATATACCCTATCTTTTAAATTGGAAAAAAAATACGCATCTACAAAATTTCATTGAAATCGGTTGAGTTGTTTCGGAAATATACGATGAATTTATGATCGATTCTATTAGGTCCACGTGTATTGATGTGTATTTTTGGCCCAACATAAGAGATAGAATACGTGTCGTTTTGAGAAAAAATGGGCACTTCTACAAATTTTTTATTGAAATCGGTTGAGTAATTTCCGAGTCTATAAAAAACGAATATCGTAACACAAAGGGTTGCCGACCTGAATTTCAAGACCTTCCGATTTTTATACCCTATACCCAAGGGGTAAATAGATATATTAAGCATGTGCAAATGTAACAGACAGAAGGAGGCATGGTTGACCCTATAAAGCATATGTGTTCTTAATCAGCATTGCAGGAATAGTCGATACATGAAGCCAAGTCTGTCTTTCCTGCTGTCTACCGTATGAGAGAGATTATCTCGGAGACTATAGGAGATAGGACCACCATATTTGAAACTTAGACTTTCCTGACCCGTCAAGTGTTCACTTGCAAACGGTTTTTCTCTTGTCCCATTTTAAAAGGGTAGCCCCCATACAAATCTACCCCAAAATTTTGAGTTTTTGCATAAAAACTAGATTGTTTTTTATTCTCGGATCTCAAAATTTAGTAAAAACTATACCTATCCTGTTATTGGTAGGATCAAAAAAATTTTAGGTATAGCAAATTAAAAGGGTATATTAAGTTTGTGCGAATGTATGTAACAGACAGAAGGAGGCAAGATAGACCCTTTAAAGTATATATATTCTTGATCAACATTGAAAGGGGAGTCGAACTAGCTATGTGTGTCTCTCCGTCCGTCCATCCGTGTGTCCTGCTGTCTGCCGTATGAGAGAGATTATCACGGAGACTATAAGAGATAGGGCCACCATATTTGAAACTTAGACTCTCCTGACCAGTCAAGTGCTCAATTGCAAACTGTTTTTCTTTAGACCCATTTTGAGGGGAGCCCCCATACAAATCTACCCCAAAATTTTGGGTTTCTGCATAAAAACGTCACTTTTTCTTATTCTAAAAAATCTTAATTTGGTATAAATTATGCCTATGATAGTTCCAATGAAAAAGATCAATATGGGTAGGCCCAACAAGATTTTAGGTATAGCCCCATAGAGAGATATACCCGATTTTTTAAGGTTTTCGATGAAAATCCAATTCGATGTGGCATGGTAGTAAAATATAACCTAACTTAAGGTACATAAAGATTGGGAACAGGGTATTTTGCAGTCGAGCTTACTCGACTTCAGCGTTCTTTCTTGTTTTTTTACTTGTTGTATGAAAAACCAATTCATAAAAGTTATACTCAGATAAGACACAACTTTAGGTACATATAGATTGGGTACGAAGTAAATTTTCTAATATAAAGCATTTACGTTTTATAAATAGATCAAAAACATTTCTAGAAAATTGCATTTATATGACACGTTAAAGGCTTCATTAACAATTCAATGTCTTTCGTGTGAATGCACAAATTACGAAATTAAGCATAAAAAAAGGGGAAATCGAATGCTAAAAACAGAAGTAGAAGCAAAATAGTTCGATTCAATTTCCCATAAATGTGAGAAACAGGCAGCAATTTTAATCCATAAACAGAACTACACTTCGATGCCTCAATACGCCAATATAAAAAAAAATGAACGAAAGAACTGGTTGGCTTGTACACTTCCGTTTCATCAACACCTTTAGTATATATGTATGTATGTATTGTATATGCTATACATGTATATTGCGCCATTACAACACGTATTCAGAAACCGTAAAATATGCGAACTGGAATTTGTGGCATCACTGGCAGCGTGTAAAATAAGCGATAAGCGCTTGACTTCCTCTTTTGCCGTACACAATTTAAACTCAACGCGACTCGAATCCTGTCGAGTCGAGTCGGCAGCAACAATCGACATAAAAGCAGCAGCAGCAGCAACTTATTGCTTGATAGCAGTTACAGCTTCTTCTTCTTCTATCTTCATAACGACTTGTGCCTTACTTGCTCAATGAATAATATTCTGGGACTGACGGACTGACTGCCGACTGCCGCCCATTGAATTCACCTCTTCTCTTGTTTTTTTGTACTTAATAAAGCGAATGCGGAAAACCACAAAGCTCGGTCGCAGCACTCAAGTAAAGAAACGAAGAACAATCAATTTCACGTCAATTGGTTCATATTTTATAGGCATTGTACGAAGCAGTACAGAAACAGTGTTCATTTCAAGGCGGCGCAAAAACAAAAAAAAAAAAATAAAAGAATTCATCTTACTCATTTTCTAATTTTACATTCTTAACAACCGATGAGCAACTAAAACTTACTTATTTGTCTTATTGCTACGCTTAATGGCCACAATGTGAAAAGCATCACTAAGGTTAAAGTTCAAGCAGACACTTCAGTATGACCACTTTTGGGGCAACTTAAATTTTTCTCAAGCACATCCTTTTTTACAGCACAATGAGCACATGCTGATTTTACTTATGCTTAAAAAATAAAGCAGCTTCTACTGACCCATTACGTATTTTAGGTCAAGTAGTGATAAGCAGTCATTTTCGTAAAATAAATCATCAATCTATAATTTTTTGGTTCATTTGTGGTTGAAGTAAAAATTTATATAAACCGTGCCGCAGGCAATCCGATTGTTTATAATATATAGTATATATATCAACTTACACATAGACCATTGGCAAAAAGAACATTGGAATTTAATAATAAACGCTGTGCTGCTGCCGCAGGATATTGAAATCCATTTGTAGATAATGCAAGAACTACGTGTCATTGACAGTCGGCTTGACATATTTTGACAATTGAAACGTCAACATGTCGTTTACTTTAAATGAACGCATACACGCACAGCCACACAAATTGCTTGTTTTTCGAATATCTCAAAAAAATAAAAATAATAATAACCTGCAGCAGCATTTTAGGCGTTCGTGTTTGGTTTTTATTATTGTTTGATACGAACATGTTTGATGTTGTAATATGTTTGTTTTGTTTTATGTGTAATAATCTTCTTCTTTATATATAAAATTCACATGTCACGTTGTTCGTTGTTTTCGAAATCACTCAACCGATGAAATCTTATAAACCCAAAATAAAGGACAGGATACTACTATATTGTTTTGCAGAAATAATCGGTAGAATCGATACAAAAACTCATCGTATTTGTCGAAATATTTGAACTCGAGAAATGAAATTCGGTTTACATGTTACTAGAACTAAGAAAGTGGAAAAAATAGGCGTAGGTTCCAATTAAATCGATCAAAAAAAAAAAAAAAAACAAGAAAAAAGAAGGAAAAACGTTAACTTCGGTAGAACCGTAGCTCAAATAATCGTCACACGAAATTTTAATTAGTTCGTGCATATCATCAGTGACGTAGATTATTAAATCTTAGTTAAATCGATCCGATGCCTCCTTTAAGACTTTTCTAACTTCTCCAAAAAACTGATAAAACTCTCCACACTATGTGTGGCGGTTATAAAAATAACATTGCCCTGGAAATACACACAGAAAGAATCTGAAATGTTTTCTGAGTTTTTCTTTTCAAAACTGGTTAAAAAATAAATTTTCAGTTATTGCCACATATGTAAGTCCATATTTTGGGTGTGTTCCGCAAATTCTAAATATGCAATTTTTATTTCTCGACTGCACCTGCACCCCATCTATAAGACTATCAAACATTTTAGAGCAATTAAATTGAAACCCGAAAATCTACGTTATCTCGGAAATACAATCATTTTTGAGTTTCGAAAGCTTAAAATGTATTCAAATCAAAACTCTAAGCTTGGTTTTGTCGACATTTTCATCAAACCTGTGATCGCTCGAAGCTCAAAGTTTAGGTCGGCTTGTCCAATTGCGATTAAAAAAAAGAAAACTTGTTTAACCATAAAACAAAGGTTTTTTGACATTTTAACATAATCGATTAATACTGATGAAGATGCTATCATTGTATGTCTGTCCGTCTGCCTAGCCATCTCTCGGTCTGTTGAGTACTATGAATTTTAACAGATCACTTTAAAAAACCAAGAGTAATTTTCATACCGTTAAGCTTAACTCTTAAGCAACTCCATCACATTTTTTTGTTTCTATTCAACACTTTTAAAATAACTAATTTTAAATTTGAAAAAAAAAAATTAACCTTAAATTTTTTATATTACATCCACAAAATGACAAAACAGAACTAAACACAGTTTAAGTATTCTTTATTTGACATGAAACCTATGTCTATCTGACTGTCTGTCTGAAACTTAGAACTTAGTTTTTTTTTTGGGACCCTAATTACTACACATGTCAAACACACTGTTTTGTTTATCGCCCATAAAAACTTCTCACATAACTTCGAGTTTTTCTTTAAAAGAATTGTTAAGCTTTTTACTCCAAATGTCAACCAAAGTATATAGTACAAATTTTAATCCAATAGATCCAAATTTCAAATACTTTTAAATCAAACTTGTATCTCAAATAAATATTAAGCACCTTAAGATATTTAAGAAATATAGACTAAGATTATTTGAAAAGAATAACTAATTGCATTCATGTTAACACAAATATTCATAAAAAATGTTGCATTAATTTTGCAAAATCATTCACTTCCAAAAAATAAAAATCATAAACATTTTGCAAGATAAATAAGCAGCTACTCTAAGTGCAAAGAAAAAAATATTTTGCAACAAAACAATGCGCTATAAATGTCCTTGAGCCTTGAGCGAATTGTGTAAACGGAACAACGAAAACGAGATCAACAAAAAATAAAAAAAAACAAAAACAAAAACCTGGTCTATTTATATTATAAACTTGGTAGTAGCAGCAGTTCCATAATTATGACACTTAAGTCAACATTATGACGACAAAAAAAAAAAAAAAAACATTGAGTAGAAAAAAATTAAACAAGAATAAAAAAGCATCACAAAAAAAAAAAAAGGAAAAACAACAAAAAAAGAAATTCATCTGCGTAGCGTGTCAGTGAAAAATGTCACTCATTAGGTACACGTCCAAAAAAAAAAAAAGTCAAAGTTTACATCGAGGGTGAAATTATTTTTTGAAAAGGATATGCTTGTGTATGTATGTGTAAGCGCTTGTAAGATTGCATGACTAAACTGCATTCGCAGAAAAAGAAAATTACTAAGTATAAAATAAATGTCAACTTGCAGCAAGGAAAACAAATAAAAACAATTTAGCGTGCATGAAAACACTTGAAGGACAACAGCACAGCACAGTAAACGCTTATACAAAAATGATGATGATTTGTTGTAAAAGGATGCAAATTAATTGGCAACGTTGTTGTCATAGTCATGCTGAGCATTTTTCAATTGAAAATTCAATTTCAATTATAGTCATCAAGTGGCAAATGAAAAATTTGCAAAAAAAAAAAAAAAAGAAAAAAAGTTGAAAAATAAAAAATTACAAACACGCTTGCTATGCATATTTTTCATGTTTAATTTTACAAACCGTATCGATGCGCTCCTATCTGGCTGGCTGGCTGGCTGCTGCTGCCGTATGACAATCAATCAAAAGTCAAATGAGCAATAGGAATACAGCAACATATACGCTAGCATCAGAGAGAGCGTAACTTGCTATAATATCTAAACATATAACAACCCGACCGACCAGCTATCTCATTGTCTCTGTTAAGCTTCTTTTTTTACACATTTTATCCATAGACTGGTTTCAATTTTACATAAATATGACATTTATGCATGAGTATGCTTATATCCTTGTTGTCTAACGCGTTCGAATTATTTTTTATACAGTAGATCCTTTCTTCCTTCGTACATGCGTATAGCACTCATTCATCATTCTCAACTTCATTTTTATATGTCAAAGTTCACGTTGTTCATGTTTTTCAAATCTACTCGAATGTAGCTAACGCATAGAGCGTACTGTAGCCCCTTTTTAAGCATTGAAGTTGGTCGTTGTTATTGTTATTTAGGCCTTTAGCTATGCAGCAGCATTGTATCTGCAGCCTATTTTACTGATTTTATTTACTTTGCTTGTTAGTAACTTGTTTTTATTTTAATACATTGAATGATTTTTTTTTTTCTTGTTTTTGTTTCTTGACAGCAATCAATTATAGCTGCTCAAATATTTAATCAAATGAATATGCACATACAGCATTGTTGTATTTAATATTTGCACTTTTGGTTGTACAAATATATATTTAAAAAGCCTTATAAATGGTTGTTAGAATGTTTTTGAATTAGTTGTATAAATATTTTATTAGGAAATAACGCGATATTTATGTTGTTTGTTTGAATAAGTAATTGAGGAAATTTTATTGCCGTACACAATGATGTGGAAAACATACTCTTTATAGTTATTTAAAAATTTAGAGTTAATATGAGCGGTAAAGAAGTTTATCCTTGAATAAATTTCATATTTTTCTAGAAATATATACAGAAACTAGCTGAACCAGGCCTTACCTGGGTACATATACCGAACTATATTTGTCTAGTTTAATTACTTGCAAATATATGATGATTTTTTGGGTTTTTTATCACACCTTTTACGGGGCCAGTTTTTTTAACTTTGCAGGTCCTGGCAATGTATAATGAATATACATAATTCACAATTAATTTAAACTTCATTTGTAAAAATAATTAAGGTATTCAGAATGGTTTTGCAAAAAATTAAAAATAACTTTGCACTCGATGGTAAAGTGAACGCTACTAAGAAAGTAAAAATGTGCAACTCTGCAATCAGCTGTTCGTGAATTTGCCTTATTTGTTTTAAAATATCGTTCAATGTTTATGTGGAAAATGGTACAAAAACATGTAAAGAAAATTTTAACAAATTAATTGGAGGTATGTGAACTTAATTGAATCTACTATATATGTATATGTCCGTTACAGCTTGTTGTAAGCCTGGGCATCACTTAGGGTTTTCAGGGTATGCTCAAATGCCACTCGATACCAATTCTGGATCCCACTTTTCCGGACGTCCTCCAGGACCTGATCCTTCCAACGCAGCGGTGGTCGTCCTCGCTGTCGTGCTCTGATTTCGTTCACGTTTTTAATGTACCCTGTTCTCTCTGGAGCTTGTTCATTCATTCGAGGCACGTGACCAGCCCAGTTCAATCGTTTATACTTAATGCGCTGAATATATCGATGTCGTTATATAGCTGGTACAGCTCGTGATATATGCGATTACGGTAATCGTTGTCCACTCTGGCAGGACAAAAGATTTTAGAAAGAATTTTTCTCTCAAATGTTCCCAACACCGAATTGTCAGCCTCCGACATGACCCATGTTTCTGCGCCATACATCAGGACAGGGATAATCAGCGTCTTGTAAAGTTTGATTTTCGTTTTTCTGGATAAAACTCTACTCCAACACGAGATTGAAGAAGTCGCAAGACAACGCATCACCCTGTCTGAAGCTTCTCTTGGTATCAAAAATGTCGGAGAGATTTTTTACCGACCCTGACAACGCTTGATTCTACTGCTGTTCTCAATTTCAAATAAAACCTGTTTATTTACTTTTTCTTTTTTTGCGTTGCCAACCAACTAACTAACATGAAAATTGCTTAAATTCGGACTGCAAATTGCTATACTTTCATATTTTGCAGCCCGAACGATGGTCAGACCCATGAGTACTGCAAAGTAGACTAACATTTTTGTTTGGAAATTGTTGTTGGTTGTGCGATATTTGTTTTGTAGTTTAATCCTGTCTTTTAATTTGGACAAAAATAATACACATCTACAAACTTTCATTGAAATCGCTTGAGTTATTTCGAAAATATTCCATGAATTTATGATCGATGATCAAAAACGACATATTCCTATCTTTAAAGTTGGACCAAAAAAAAAACACATCTACAAACTTTAATTGAAGCCGGTTGAATTGTTTCAGAAATATTCAATGAATTTATTAGCGATTCTTAGGGGGCCACGCCCTCCACTCCATTTAGCAGTATGAAAAATAGTTTAAAACAAAATTTCATAAGAATCGGTGGTGGAGTTTTTTTTACAAACAGTGTGATACGAGATTTTTTATACTTAAGAAGAAGAAATATAAGGGAAAAATGACGGATGGATGGATGTCATACTACGATAATCACGTTTCCTGAATTGTTCTTACTCTTATGTTATGGGATTTGGCACGACGTGAGGACAGCAAGACTGTTAAAATTTAATGGAGATATCTCTGAAGCTGATGAAAAATACAGAAATAACTTTTTTTTTTTTTTTTGTTGTCAATTTTCATACCAATTTTCAGAAAGTTAGGATAAACTGAGACAAGGTATACATTTTGTTTAAAGAAAAAATAAAAACGAATATTGATTACCTTGTTACAAATACGAGTATTTAATTGATTTTCAATGACTTTCTATAAGTTTAACATACTTTAAACCAAAGTTCAATGCTAAACTTATCACTGCACAAAATCATAAACACTTGAAATCTTTAGAAAAAAAAAAAAAAATAAGAAAAAGAAAATATTAAATTCAAATCTTATTTCAATAAACCGCAAAAGTAAACAATTAAATTCAATTGAATATTGCGCAGCAAAAATTCTATGCTTCCGCAGTATAAATTGAATTATAAAACGATTCAAGTATTCAGAATGAAAGCTTTAAAGATATTGTGATGGCATTTTTGAGCTATAAATTCGAGCGGATTGCACAAACGGAAACTATAAAAAAATTGTTTTGGTTTTGATAAAAAGAAAAAAAGTGCAAAAAAAAAAAAAAAAAAGCAAAAATAGAAAAACAAAATGACATCAACATACAAAAGAATACAATACAATTCTTACAGTTCAATTTAATACATTTTTTTTCTTCATAGTAAGTAAAATTCCTCAGAAACATTTATAAAAATTGCTTTGAAACGATCTTTTAGTAAATGATATATTTGTAAATTCAATAATTTTTTACATGAAATTTTTAACCTGTTGTACCTTCCCTAATGTCTCTGAACTCCTTTAGTGTTGTCATCTTTATAGCATATACTGACGACTAAATGTTATAAATTTAAATTTAACGAGTGAGTCCATGGCTAAAGTAGGCCAGTCGACAAATTAATTTCTTGAAAGAGCACCTTTAACTATCTTTCCCTTTCTTATACCACTGATGTCAACTCCAAAATATTCTGACTAAAAACTGACTTCCTACATGGTACGACTCAAGTTTGTTTGTGCTTAATTTTAGAAAATGAGTTCTTAACGTACTCTTATCAAAAGAATGTGCATGATGTAAGCAAAACACTTTTGATTTTGTGCTAAAAAAAGCATTAGTCTCACCGTGAATTTGCCAAATAGATGTAATAAATTTAATTATAAATGGCATTTAATTTTAAACCGTTGAAAATTTTACTTTATAGTAATTAAAATCGCTATAAAAGCATCAAAAATTTCCATTGCACTTCAGTTTGAACTTTTTAAAGCTAAATTCTTGAAATGAATTTCTGTGTTCCTTTCGCTTTGTTATTGACTGTTGTCGGAGGAATCTCAGCTGGAAGATTGATGGAAGATGCTTCGCCATATTATACCCAATGTCCACATTGATTAATAACTTTCAAACTATGAAATTCTATGTAATAACGACAATGTGACTAGAGCGAAAATAAAATAAACTGTATTATTACTTAACCAGATTAAATGATTAAATGATTTCAAACTCGAGCTTAGCATTTGTTCACCATCCATGGTTTTGAAGATATTCTAACCCAAAGACGTACTTAAACGGTGGAGACAAAAACAAATGGAGATGGAACAATAACTCATTAATTCGAAACCACCTTGGGAAACTCCATTGGGTACACTGCAGATAGTATCTGGTTTTGAAAATTGACTAAAAAAAAAAATTTTTTTTTTTTTTTAAAAAAAATAAAAAAAAAAAATTTTTATTTTCCAATTATATTTATTGATATACCCAATATTCGAGCAGTGCAAATTCAAGTAATGCAGGCTCAAGTCGTCTAATTTTAAGCAGTGCTAATTCAAGCAGTTTAATTTCTTGCAGACAAAAACTTGGTAATTGGAAATTTTATATAAATTGACGGATGATCGACTCACACTTTTAGAGGAATCTGAAAAAATCTTTTAGCAAAGATTACTATTTTATCACTGGCTAGGAAGAAACCATTAAGATGTTCAAATTCAAGCAGTTCAAATTAAAGCCGTGCAATTTCAGCAGCATATTTTTAATCAGTTTAATTTCAAGCAATTTATATTCAAACAAGCAGTGTAAAATGCAAGTCAAGCAATGCAAATTTAAGCAATGGAATTTTGAGCAGGCAAACAGAAACTCGTGATGAAGGATCGACTCACACTTTTTAGAGAAATTTGAAAACATCCTTCTAAGACTCACTTATTTTATCACTGGATTAAAAGAAAAGCTATTAAGATGAAATTCAAGCAGTGCAGATTCAAGCAGTTCAATTTCACACAGTGTAATTTCAAGCAGTGCCATATCAAGCCATGCAGTTTCAAGCCTTTTTGTCTAAATGTGGCATAAATTTATCAAATAAGTGTAACTAATTTAACTATGCAAGGCATTTAATTTTCAACCGTTGAAAATTTTACTTTATAGTATTAATTCCAATTGCTATAAAATAATCAAGAAATTTCTGTTGCATTTCAGTTTGAACTTTTTAAAACTAAGTTCTAGGAATGAATTTCTGTGTTTATTTCGCTTTGTTATTGGCTGTTGTCGGAGGAATCTCAGCAAGAAGATTGATTGGAAGTTCTAACGAATATGCAGTCGTATGTCTTAATAAGAGCCGTTGATTAATAACTTTCAAACTATGAAATTCTATGTAATAGTGCGGTAATCTATAAGAAGTTTATTTCTTGTAGCATTAGAAAATCAAATAAGAATAAATAAATTAATAAAATAAAATTAAATTTATTATTATTTCACAAAGTGCAATCAAACGATTTAGCTCGCTGATTCTGATTTTTCAGATTTTCTAACCCAAAGAAGTTAAAAAAAGGTGAAGACGAAAACAAATGGAAATGGAACAATAATTCAATAATTCGGAATCAACGTGCCAAAATCGTTAGGGTACACTGTAGTTTGTCTTTGGTATTGAAAATTTGTCTGTTTAATTAATATTTAAAGCATTTCAAAATCAAGCTGTACAATATCAAGCAGTGCAATGTCAAGCAGTGTAATTTCAGGTCGTCCAATTTCAAGCGCTCTACAATTGCAATTTAAAGCAGGGCAATTTCAAGACATTTGAATTCAAGCCATGCAATATCAAGCAATGTAATGTCGAACAGGTCGTGCAATTTCCAGCGTTCAATTTTAAGCCATTCAATCTCAAGCAGTCCGATTTCAAGGCCCTTTGCACTGCCAAGCGGTGCAAATCCAAGCAGTTCAGATTTAAGCAATGCTATTTTGAGCATCCCTGCAATTTCCCCAGGCCATTTAATTTCAGGACGTGAAATTTTAATAATTGACAGAGAATCGACTCCCCCTTTTTATATTAATCTAAAAAGCATCCTTAGGGAAAGATTAATTATTTTATCACTGGATTGGGTGTTCGAATTAAAGCAGTGTAATTAAAGCATTGTAAATTAAAGCAGTATAGATTATATCAGTGCAGATTGAAGCAGTTCAATTTCAAGCCGCTTTTTCAAGTCTTTCAATTTTAATCTATTCAATTTCAAGCAGTTTAAATTCAAGCCGTGAAAATTCAAGATATTTAACTTTCAGCATTGCATTTTCAAGCGGTTTTATTAAAGCAGTTTAAATTTAAGATGTGGAATTTTAAACCGTGCAATATCAAGCCGTGCAATTTCAAACCGTGTAGTCGACTAGCAAATTCGGGACGTGTAATTTCAGTTGTGTAATTTTTTAAGCTATTCAAATTCATACAGTACAAGGTCAAGTTGTTTAATTTTAAAGCGTGCAATTTCAAGACGTGAAAAGCTGTATATTACAAGGCGTAAAATTTTAAGCAGTTTAAATTCAAGCAGTTCAAATTCGAGCAGTGAAAATTCATGCAGTGCTTTTTCAATTTCAAGTTGTACATTTTATAGAAGTCAAACTTAAGCAGTGAAAGTCCAAGCAGTGCAAAATCAAATAGTGTAATTTCAAGCAGTGCAATTTCAAGCGGTTTGATATAAAACCGTTCTTTCGTCGTATCGAAAACATTTATTAGTTGTATCAGGAAGGATCGTTCCAAAATTATTAATTTTTGATAAACTATTTTTAACGAACTATTGACAAAAGATTTTTCAAATAAGCACAATGATCTTAGTTTTTTTATTATATAAAAGTAGGATCATGTGTATCCTCTAAGTTATACAGAAAATAAAGCCAATTGCTTAAATAAATTAATTTGCAAAATGTATAAAAAAAAACGTTTGCAAAGAATGCAACACTTTTTCTATCCGACAATAATTTTTTAATGCATAAATCACAAAAAAGAACATTCCAAATATATTGTACATACTTATATGAAAAAACAAAACCAACTCAAACGCAAATTTTTGTAGTAAATATAACAAAAAAAAAAAAACCAGTGCAATAAAATATTCAAGAAATGGTCAAAAATCAGACGAAATACATTACACAAACTGCAATGCCAATAAAAATTGTGCAAAGCAAAAAAAAAATATAGTTCAAACCATAAAATAAAACATTTATTTAAAACAAAATGCTTTATTGAGTTATAAACACAAAAAACAAAAAAAAAAAAATGCAATGGAAAATCATGCTTTCGGGTCAGTGGTAAACGCAACAAAAAAAAAAAAAAAAAAAAAAGAATAATGTATATACAGACTTGTAAATGTATATTCAATAATAATAATACTGCGAACTACTCTACTAGCATAGTTTTACTTGTTTGAAAAACGAAAAAAAAAAAACAAGGGAAAAACGTTAACTTCGGTGGAACCGAAGCTGAAATACCCCGTTACATGGGCGTGTTTTCTTGGTTTTGACCCTGGATGACCAAAAAATGTTTTTACCCAATTGGGAGCGAGTACATTCATAAATAATTACTATTTAAAAAAAAAAATCGATAAGTTTGTATGGGGGCTATACCTAAAAATGGGCGTGGCACTCTCATTTTCGAACTTAACCTAGTCGTTGCCGAGAAAAGCTTAAGTTTAAAATTTCAGCCCAATATCTTTATATCTTCATCGAAAAGATCGCATAGCAACAAACAGACGGACAGACGGACAGACGGACAGACGGACAGACAGACGGACATGGCTAGATCGATTCGTCTCATCGAGCTGATCAAGAATAGATATACTTTATGGGGTCTCCGATGCCTCCTTCAATGCGTTACAAACTTTTTGACAAACTGAATATACCCGTTCACACTATGTGTAACGGGTATAAAAAAACACAAAATAAAAATTATTTGTTTATTTTAAGTGTTTGTGAAGATGAGAAGATGATGAGGGCAGAAGAAGAAGTACGTTCGATCTATAGCTCGTTTGCCAGCTACTGTGTGTACGAGTATGTAGTGTATTGTGTACTTATTTGTTTTAGCTATCCACAAATGTTCCTCAAGCGTTTTGTTTTTTTTTTTTTTGTTTTTTTCGACGCTAAATATTTATTGCTGCACTTTATTTCTTTTGATTTTTTCGTATTTTTCAAGTGATTTTTTTGTTGTTTTTTTTTTTTTTACACTTTGAAAATATTTATCAATGCTGCTGAAAATTCAATGAAGAGGAAAATAGCTTGTGTATATAGCATATATAAAACGAATCTATTGAATTATACATACGTCACAAAAATTTCAAAGTGTGAGCTAGCTACGTGTATCTTTTTTGCCAGAGGCTGCTTTAAATGATAAAAAAAAAAAAAAATATATATAGAATTTTTTTATTATTGTTGTTTTGTTTAAAATATAATCAGCTAATTTTTATTTTTTTGTTTTTTATCAAACAGTTTTATTGACTTGCAAAGTGGAAATAAATTTATTTGTTTATTTTTTTTTTTTTTATCGCTTTTATAGATTTTTGATGAGTTTTAAAGTAATTTTTAATATCTTAAAATCCACTCAACAGCCAGCAGCAACGCATTTGTTAAGTTTCTTGCTTTCGATAACAAGTGTCTGCGTTAAAAGTATAAACAAAACGTATCGCATATGGGTTTCTTTTATTAAAACAATGAGAAATTATCTTGCAACTTGCAGCGAATTTTGATGTGCCCCATTCAACTTTAGTCATTGAAAACAAACAATGAGAAATGAAATGCTGGTTCTTTGCAATCAGATCCCTTGCAACGTGTGCCACTACACGTAGTTCAAGTTAATAAAATGTTTAAAGAGATAAGGAATTTATGAAACTGCTTTGATGATCAAAGGTTTGATAACGAAAAACTTTAATTAAAAGTCAAAAATTATATTGCGGCTCAAAGCATTTAGCTCTAAGCCCAATTCAAAGAATGTATTTAGTTTTTTTAAATATGGTAACAAGAATTGACTTAGAGGAAGATTAAAGTCATAAAAAGTGTTTGTATTTTGTACAGAACTATTCTGTTGAATTAGAACAAGTTCTGGAACTGAAGAAATATTTAAATTGGATTAATACAAAAGGTCGTTCTTCAGTTTAAGCTTTTGTTCTAGTCAGCCATGTTCCCATTAGTAATTTATTTTCAAATAAATTCCTGTATCAAATACGAGTCCAAGGCTGCATACTCTCACCAATACTGTTTCTAACAGTAATAGGGAATGTTTTGCTGCCAGCGCTGCAACCACTCCCGAGCACCTGAATCGGATGGTCGATGACTGACAAACTTCAGCACCTCGACTACGCTGACCACATTTGCCTTCTCGCGCATACCACGACGGATTTATCCCCAATGGCCACAGTGCTTGAGAGGGCATCTTCTTCCGCTGGGCTAAAAATCAACACGCGGAAAACACAAACCCTTAGTCTTACGGGACCGACCACGAGTAGAGTTATAATTAATGGACGACAAATCAAGATCGTTGAGAGCTACACATACCTAGGCAGTAATCTTGCAGAAGAAGTCGGAACTGAGCTGAATGTTTGCAGCCGGATCAGCAAAGCCAAGGCGTTTTTCGGTATGATGTCACCCATCTGGCAAAAAAACAATTTGAGTACAACTCTTAAGGTCAGACTGTTTAAATCTATCGTGCTTTTTCAGTGCTACTCTACGGATGTTACACTTGGAAGGTAACCACCATCCACCAGCCATCACCAACAAACTTCAGGTGTTTGTAAAACCGCTGCTTGAGGAGCATTCTCCAAATTCATTGAAGGGATAAAATTCCCAATAAGGAGGTGAACCGCAGGGCTAACATCGAGCCGCTCAGCAGAAGGATCATGCATTGTAAGACCGTGGGCAACATCACACGAAAAGCCAAGCAATGGAATCCTCTTGGTGGTAGAGGTCGAAGAAGATGTCGTCCCCGAAAAACATGGAGGAGAACAGTGTCAAGGGAGCGACGAGAAGGACTTTACATACCAGGGTGGAGTCAATTTGCAGCCCTTGCAGAGAACAGGACGGAGGTGGAGAGCAGTTATTGACGCCCTATGACCCATTAGGGTTTCAGAAATCGATGAAGAAGTTATATAAACGAAAGGTGTAAGTTTCATCTTTCCAAAACAGGTTTAACAATTAAATTTCAATTCATAGTGTGCTGAATTATTGACGCATACACAGTATGTTCAATAAATAAGGGAACTTTTTGTTTAAATCATGGAACACGTAACGCCATCTATTGAACGTTGATAATGTATATTGGTTGACAAGTTAAAAACATACTGTGTAAGTGAAATAGGAAAAAAAAATAATATTTTAACCATAAGTCCAGATTTTGGGATGTTCTCAAATTCGAAATGTATTCCAAGAACTCAAGCCGTCGATAGTTCACAGATTGGGCTCTGGAAGAGATTAAAGGCGACATCGGTTTTCATCTCAAAATTGTGTTTTGGGATGAGGAGAAAAATTTTCGTTATTTGTGTGATTCAAACCCACAAATTGTTCATAAAGCAACATTACACCCTCTGAAACTCGCTATTTGTGCAATGTTCAACGACTTTTTCTTTCCAAAAATGCTTGAGGGTTGAATTCAATTTCAAATCCTATCGTTTTTATAGGAAAACACTTTATAAGACTTCTCAGTTATTTCAACTTTTTTTTTTACAATTTAATTGAAACCCAAAAATTTTACTTTACATAAACAACTTTGTAATTTGTGCAGTGTATAAATACTAAGGAAGTCACCATAGAAAATTTACACAATTTTAAACGAATTTTGTTTTTTGTTTATTCAAAAAAACTATTAATTTGTGCTTCAAAAATTCGATAAATATTTACATGAAAATAAATTGGACGCAGAATGCAATTTGTAAACAAATTTGTTGTTGTTTCAATTTGAGCATTTTATGATGCAAATCATTTAAAATTAAGCAAAACCAATTGAATAATAAGCATGTAAATTATAGTTCCACTTAGCGCATATGAAATAAATAAAATACATTTTTAAAAAGTGTAACTCAAATATAATAACAAAAGCAAATATACTAAATGAAAAAAAAAAAACATATTTAAAGGTTTCAAAATGTGTAACAAATTGCTAAACTGTAGCGATAAAAACTTTTCTTTACAAAAGATACATTTACTATGAGCAACAAAAAACAAAAAACAGTAAACAAATATTTGCCCAAAGCCAAAGAGAAACACAGCAAATGACAAATTGTGTTTGCCAGGTCATGTGTTCAAAAATTCTTTTGAATGGTTGCACTTTTGTTGCTAAAGCGTTTTTGAGAATTATTAAAGGAAACTGAATTGTTTTTCAAAGTCATTTTACTAAAAGTTTTTTCATATTTTTTTGTATTTAATTTTGTATTTATAAAATTAGTTTAATAAACTTTTTCTATTTTTTTTTTTCGTCTTTTGTGTGTGTTAAACTTTATTAAAATAAATTTCACACATTTATAACAATTTAATTTTGCGTTCAACTTTTTTTTTGTATCACTAATTTAGTGTAACGAATAAAAAATAAGCACAAAAGACGTACCAAACACACAAAAGAAAAAGTTTAATTCAAATAACTTTGCGGCAAAGTTTTTTTCACGCAGCACATTTAACTCCACACACCAAAAAAAAAAATGAAAGGAAAATTGTGTAAGGGAAAAACTTTAGAATAAACTTTGAAAAATGTTTAAAAGATTTTGTGGGTTTCATTCCATAATATTTTTTTCTGGCATTTTATCGCTGGCACAACATTGAATATCTCAAGTATCTGAATTCGAATTCGGTTAGTAAAAAAAATTAAATTTTTGTGTGTGTAAATGTTACGCATACGCAGCGTATGACAGCTACAACTGTGACTGTGTGTCTACTTAGAACAAAAGTAACTCTCAGAGTGCCATCAACTGTAACTGCCTTAGGGATGAATTTTTGCTCTACACTCCAGATCGATTTCAGAGAAAATGCCACAAGGGACATATTCGCACACTGCTGCTGCTGCTGAGATTTGCCGCATTTAATATTTCTACGCTCCAATGTCATTTTGTGTGCTACTTTGCTGTTCATTTTTTTTGCTTTCTTTCTATCTTTCTTTGCGTTAAAGTTTTTCTTTATTTTTTTGTTTTTGGTTTTTTGCTTTTAACGTTTCGACATACTAAATGTCTTCACTGCCTTCACGCACGTCAAGGACATACAGTGCCAACAGAATTTTGATATGGCACGCGCTACATGCGTCTTGTACACGTATCTGCGATTGTCTTTCTAACTTTCTGCTTGACATTTGATGCCAGCTAAAATCAGTGAACAATCACTTTGTTTGCACTGGGAATGACGCTAAAATGTAGAAAGTATGCAGTATGTAGATATGTAGATTTTTACACTGAATATATGTATAAATGTTTTGTAAAAGGTGTATAGATCTAGAAGAAATGACACTATAAATTATATATACTCTGTCGAAGATTGATAAGATTGATAAGAAAGTTGCGCTTTATTCCGGCAACTCCAAATGTTTTAAAAAAAATTAAATCAGAGTCAAAGTTTTTGTTTTGCGAACTATTTCGTACACAAATAAATCAGAGGCATTTGCCACACAACATTCCAAGAGCATTTCCAACCATATATGATAATAAAGACTCTCAACTGTTAAGAGAGACATGGACAGAGGGAAGCTTTCGTTAACAGAATAAATATGGCAACCAATGATCGGATTAGGGACAGAATCTTTTTCTGCTATGTCGTACATGGACGTACGATTCAGATATCCAAAAATCATTAAGGCTATAGAGAAACCATTTCTTTATTATAATGTTGCTTAATAAGACGCTAAAGTCCCAGTCCTATTAAAAGGCCTATAAGCGTGGACCACAATTACATGGAATAAGATATGTGTCTTCAAAGAAAGATCCTTTATATGTTACCTTGATATAACCGTAGGCTTGCAATGGCGACAGGAGTATCGCATTGTAGCGAGGTGTCAGCGAGGAAATGCGCTCTACGTTGGGAGGACTAAAATTTGGATAAGGATGGTACCATCAAACACTGACTTATGAACAATATTACTCTATGTTGTCCATTACAAACTAAGATCCCCAGTTCTTTCCAAATTTTTTTGTCTGTCTGAAATTGTTTGCATTAAAGATAAAAAACTGTTTCGTAGTTTTAAAAGAGTCTTTGAAAAATAATCTTTATATATAAAATCACTGTTCGGGTGGTCTGCCCTATCTTTAGAATGACTTCAATGATCTCATTCATCTTTTTTTTAGTTTATCTAATACTGTGTAGAAGGTTGTTTCGAAAAGAAAAATTAATACAATTGCGCAGAAAATTGAGAAATTTTAGAAAAAGTTCTGCACCTAAAAAATTTCTGGATTAATCCCAGATATCAAAAAATAAAAAAACAGCTCCGAAAATACTAAGAAACCAAAATACCTGGTCCCAAAATCTCTTGGCAGGAAAATATGAAGTTATGAACAGTTTTTTAATTTCAGTTGAGTTTTGATATAACTTCAAAATTTTTTTTGGATCTACTCATATTGGAAGATTTCTTTGGGACTAGTGTAGGCATAATTTATACTAAATTGAGAGGTTCAAGAATAAGAAACAAAGAAGTTTTTAAATAAAAACACAAAAATTAGGGGTAGATTTGTATGTGAAGTATCCCTAAAAATGGGGCTAAAGAAAAACCCTTTGTAAATGACCACTTGACGGCTTAATCTACATATAATCTACAAAATAATCATAAGGCAAAAGGTCAGACAGTTCTAGATCGACTCTCGTTTCAATGCTGATCATACATATAGATACTTTACTGGATGTCAAGGAGCGGCAAAAGTATGATTAATTGGAAAAGTGGGTGATGGGAAAAACTGTTTGGTATTACAAAAATATTTGAAAAAACTATTTGCAACACCCAAGCATGGGGGTACTTCAGCTAGTACTAAATAAAAAAGAACTATTTTCTTGTTCTTTTTCTCTCCCATCTAAAATATTTACCTTTCTACTTATGACTTTTTAGATATGTCATAACTTTTTACGTTCAACTGCAACTTTTATTTTGTTGATTTCGAAATTGTCTGCATGATTTGCTTTTCTGCTTCCGTAACATTTCGCATAATTTGCATTTTTCACAAAGATATCACGCACCGTAAAGCTTCAGTTGCGTTGCAGCTGTTATGACTATTTTGCATTTTTTTTAGTATTGTATCAGTTTGTCATATTCAAAAAGTTCAGCATCATTCTCATTTTCGTTTGAAAAGTATTGGAAAAAGTCATAAAACAATGAGAGTACTTGCCACAAGTCAAGTAAAGTCATTTGAGTTTACTTAAGTTCGGTTCGTGTCATGGTCGCGCCTTTTACATTTTGCCAACAATAAAAACAAAAATGCCAAAAGAATGCTATCAGAATAGCATATATATTGTATGTATTGTATAGTTTCCCATACAATAAAATTGCAATATTAATGTTTGCAACTTTGTCTGCAGCAGCTTACTGTCACACAGCTTCCTTCAGACTGTCAGCATCTCAGTCTGGTTTGTCATTCCATATCATAATCCAATTCGTACAGAAGAAGAAAAAAAAAGAAGAAGAAAGAAAAATGAAAATGAAATCGATGTAAATGCAACTGAACTTTTGTACAATAGAAAACTTGTTTCGCATTGTTTTCATTTTGAGGCAATAAAACATTCTCTGCTGCTGCCCATAAAAGCAAGCAGCCAATGTTTAAATTCTTTCTTGAAATTTACCCCCAAAAACTTTTCTTTTCTGTGGCCTTTTTTTTTGTATATCATTGTGCCACTTTTTCTGCTAAAGTGATGAAGTACATTGAAGTCTGAGAGCGTGCAATGAATACTTTTATGCGCGATTGCAGGCGATTAGCAGATTTTGCGCGTTGCGAAATTTTATGGTTTTTCTGCAAAAAGCGATTTTCTGGCTCGCCGAGTACATTGTAAGAAAAATTGTAATAAATTTTGTGGGCTGCATTCATCACATTTTTTTTTTTTTTTGGAATGTGGATAGCTTCTTTGTTTTATAATGCATAAAATAAAACATTTTGTGTACTTTTCAAGAAGAATAATGGGCGTCAATATTGTGTTCTAGCAAAAAGATTCTCTCTTTAGTGAAACAGATCCAAAGAAACTTCTTTTTTCAGTGACATTAACCGGGTAGAAAAAGCTTTGTTAACTTTATATACCATGTCAAGATCATTGTCTTATTAACGAGTACCTCACTAATAGGACTGGGCTATGAAGCGAAAATACCAAACTGATTGCACCATATGCAATCAAGTCTGATACAGCTAATAAAGAATTGTCCCACTCCTTATGCAACAAAACGAAAGAATAGAAATCTACCAATATTATTTATCGATCTCTGCAACTGGATAAATGTTTTTCTTTAGAAGATCACATACAGCTGACCATGCAAAGCTATACAGAATGTAGGTCCCAACAAACTTCAGTAGCTATTTGACACTTGTGTCAGGAAACTACAGATATGTAATTACAACATTTTAGAGAAACGAATGCAGAAAGTTTAAAGAAATGCGGAGATCTGTATTACTTATGTACGATGCACTAAATACACTCCTAAATATAATGCCCCTGATCTCATAGCCAAAGAACTAGCAACGAATACGCCTAAGCGTGTAAGGGACACAACAGGGTCATAATTTCAGTCCGCGTCACTCGATAATACTACACCTTCTAGTGCCCTCGTCCCAGCCACAGACTATTGTACGCCATACCCAACGAGATCACAATGGGAAAACCTACCCCATTATAATACCAACGCTATTATTATTTATACTAAGATTAGATGGATCTAAACTTGATGGGTAAGGGTAAGAGGAGGTGTCTTTTCTCCGGACCTGGAGATTAGAGAATCCTTCCCAAGCACTGTAGCGTCTTTCAAGCCGAAATGATTGCTATACACGAAGCAATGCATCGTCTTGGGCACCACTCAAATAGCTGCCTTAAAAGCACTTGACTTATGTAACAACACATTAAAATCAACGTCTCCAGAGCCGCATATCTCTTAACGAGATGGCCGTGCAATGGAATATTTTCCTCAACTGGGTTGGCCCAGATATTCTATGTAATGCGAAGCAACGTTTGGGCAAAGAAGGTACAAATTCAGTTATTCGTCCAGAGTGGAGTTTGACAGGAATTTCCATGGCCACTGTAAAACAGTGAGTGAAACAGGAAATATTTAAGCTAGCAGAAATTAGTTGGACCACGAATTCCAAATGCAAAATCTCTTAACTCATGGCCAGGAAAACAATGCGAAGCGAACAGCCCAACTCATGCTCCACAAAATAGCGGTGGCTCACAGGACACTTTCTGGTTAACATGCTGCTCGATCAGGGGTATCACTCAATGATTTGTGTAGTTGCTGTAAAAACGAGGAAGAGGAGGAGTCTGTAGAGCAATTTCTGTCCTGTCCAGCCCTTTGAAGAGTAAGGTTTGCGGTTCATGCTAGGCAGTTTTTGGATACTCTGGCGGAAATAACATCAGTCAAGATTAGTGCAGAAGTATCCTATATAAGAAAATATATAAGAATTAACACAAGAGATCATATGGTAATAAAATGGGCCAAATCTAACATATTCGCAAATATTCGCATCGTCACCTATGTTAATGTAGGTTTATTCTTAAAACTGATATAACTTTCATTCGCATCGATAAATTATTCTCCCTTGTCGCCTAATTTAGCACTGTATAACTTTTTCTCTTCTAGGAAAAAGAGAAAGTACAATCGGTGTATCTTCAAACTGTAAGATCTCAACGTCAATTAAAAACTTAATCAACTATTTTTAAAAAATATTTTTAAAATGTCTGAAATGTCGTTGATCTGGTCTGGAATATATATCCAAATTATTTAAACTTGTATGCAGTAAAATATAATTTAAATTTAATTCAATTATCTCAACAAAATGTTTTATTGTACAATATACAATATATATACCTACTAAATGCCATTAAGCCAAAATTAATTATTGATAAATATATTATTATTAAAATAACCAGTTTGTTTTTATATATATAGTTAGATATATATTTAGTATATACCAAAAAAAAAAAATACATTTATTGTACAAATTAGCAAATTGAAAATAATTAAAATACTAATGGCATATTTAAGTGAATGTATTAATGCATGCATCACGTGATAATTTTTAGTTAAAATGTTAGTCAAGCTTCAATTAGTGGTTTAAGTTAAAAACTGTTTATGATAATTGTCTAAAACATAGCAGCAAGAAGCTAATTGGCTGCATTTATGCACAAATTTCGTCCCAACATAGCTAAAGTAGCAACAACAATTTGTAATCTCGACAGCGCAATCTAGCACACATCTCCAAGGGAATAACTCTACGAGTAAACATCCTGCTGCGTTATGTCATTATGTCGCTTGCACTTTGCCACTCAAGTGACTCTGTCTTTTTGCTTTTTGTGATTTGTTTATTTTTTAAAATGTGCGTCAATTAGTAGAAAAACAAGCTATTTATGGTTTGTGGATATTTAATAAAATTTTTAAACAAATGCATTAGGACTTCATCAAACATTGTAGTTTTGTTTGTAGTTTATAAATTAAGAAGAAAATTAAATTAAGAAGAAAACATTTTACCTTTTCTTTTCATACTAAACCCTATTTAAATCATAGATATCTTTTATGATGCCAAGAAGTATTTGTTTCAAACGTTTACCTCTTTTCTTGGAATAATAAAAACATTTCAAATAGTTAAATCAATCATTCAACTAAGTTATTTTCTTAAATTTAAGCTTAAAGCGTATTAAAATTTATGAAATGCTTTAAATTAAACTTAAAAGCAAACCCAAATAAATACCAAAAACGCCTTAGAAAGAATACTTTGAAAATTATTAATTGCCTACTTTTAGGCTTACTGCTAAAAACTCATTCTAATAAATTATATTACTTGATTACCGTAGTAACTGTGTAACTCAAATAAAAAAAAATAAAAAATAAAATTTCGTAACTGAAATGAAACAAATTTTTAAACTTTGTAATAAATAAGTCAATAAAATATTTTTCGCTTTTAGACTTTAACGATTTTCATCAAAAGTAAAATCAAACAGAAAGGCAGACAGACAGGCAGGCAAACAAAATCGTTTTGTACAATGTGAAAACAGTTGCAGACTGGATAATTCTTTTCTTTTTTTTTTTCTTCTTTCTTATTTACCAAATTGATGCTGTGAACTTTAACCCTTTATCAATAAACCGAAATGAAAAAGTAGCAACAGCAAATTACATAGCGATAGGATAGGCTTTTGCACAATACTATAAGGCTTTTTGGTAAAAGTATTTTTTTATTTTTTCGATTTTGTGGCGCGTGTGAAATAACGAAGACGATAAAATGATTTTACACTTTTCCGTTCACTTTTCTGATTTTCTACTCTTTTTGCCTGAAAACTTTAGCTTTTGGATTTTGCAAAATATTGTGAAATCTGAAAAGTGCAAAGTGAGTTCGAATAGTTATGCAGCATAAAGAAGAAAAATTACATATAACAAAAATTATCTTTTAAAATACTCCTCGCAGCAGTTTAGTGACTTTGAAGATTTTTTTATACAGGCTTGTTTATATTTTTGTTTAAAATTCAGTATGCCTTTGGCAATGACTTCTGATTGTGTGAATTCTTGGACTGGCGCATCGCATTTCAAATGCGTATCCGCACTCAGCCACAAAGATATATATTCATATAGGAAGAAGGTATTTGTATCTTTAAGTTATCACATGACATTGAGCTAGAAACGTTTTTCTTTAGATACGTTTGGGTTAAGTTAGGTAAAGGTATTATTGATTTATAGGCAATATGTTTAGTTGTATCTGTATTTGTAGTATAGCTCATTCATATATTTAAGTAACGCAATTAACTGCGTATACGTAATATTTCATTGCTTGTAGCCTGCACTAGTAAAATTAAAAAAATCACTTAACATTAAAAATGTGTTTGCATCTTGTTTACAAAAAAAAAAAAATTCTTTATTACTTGATGCAATAATTTCGTAAAATGAAAAAATTTATAGCTACATATAACGAAATTACTTACTTTAAAAAAAAAAATATTAACGTGTGAAATATAAGAAGGACATGCAAAAGTTTATATTGCACTTGCAGTCAGACGACACTGAGTACACTCAATCTATGAGAATGCAAAGAAAAGCTGCTCATGCAAGTAAAAATTTATATATAGTATACACTCGTGTATACTAACGATATGTACAATATATATATTGTATCTGCTTGCAGCTGTGCCATTAAGTGGCATACAAGGACACCGAGAAGGCTGCCACAAAAGTTAAATGTATAAAAGATGCGAAAAAAACAAAAAATTAAAAGAATACTATGAAAACAAGTCCAATAAGTGGTGAAATTACAAACTTTGATTGATACAAAGTTTTTGTACACTTCTATACACTTTGTAGACAATGGGTTACTGTTTATATAAAAATTTCAAGAATGTGAAACCATTTGCAATGCATATTCAAAACGTTCTGAAATGGAACTGCTTAAATAGTTTAAATTGAAATAAATTAACTTGGCGCTTGAAAACTCAAGATGCTCTAAATTAGAACGAATTTTTTTAGGATAAAAAAATTTTAGTCTTAAAAGAATCTTTCACGTGAATAGCAAATTCCTACGGCAATATTCATTTAGGACTATTAAATAAGGCTCTTTATGGTTAGCCCTCGTATATCAATGTGTCTCAAATATGTTCAAACAGTCCTTAATATAAATCTTAAAAGTAAACCCTCCTATTCCTTGGTTGGGACTCTGTACAACAATTTATAATAGATTATTCGGGAAACTCACAACAAAAATGGACTCTCAAATATAATAATTGTTCTCGATGTGTTTAGTTGCTGGAAGGACACCAACTTATATACAACCTATGTTGGGATAGGTAGACTAACCTCATTATGGTTGGGGTCACACACAGACCAACTTGGTTCCTAGTAATGCCTAATTCAGATGCCGTTAGGTATTCCTGTATTATTCTTGCATGTTAGGCAAAACTTAAAAGCTGACTAGGCATCAATCTGGTCGCAACTTCCAGTGATGCGACCCAGGGTGAACCAATGTGTTTTTGAGTCTTATTTTGGGGATTGCTGGGCAGTCGCTGAAGTGATGCGACCCAGGGTGAACCAATGTGCTTTTGAGTCTTATTTTGGGGATTGCTGGGCAGTCGCTGATTAAGAGTTCCAAGGACTCTAGGATACCATGCCTTTCGCATTTCATGAGTAGCCACTAGGCAATGACCTGTTAGAATTCCGATCAGCAGCCTGTGGAGCTGCTATAGGGACTTCTTACACATTATCTTGGATACTCCGCAGTCGGATCTGGATCCTCCACTTACATTTCTTCCCTCTAAACCATATTAACGACTTCTTTGCTAGCTTGTCCGCCATGTCATTACTGCCTATGCCCTGTTGACTGGGAATCCAGTAGATTTGCATCCTTTTTTGAAGTGCAAAAAGCATCTTTTGCTTCCTTGCTCGCCAGGACATTTCTGGATCTTGACTTAAATCTAACAAAGAATTTGAGCATATTCAAAAGAGTCATAAACAGAACTTGAAGCATGAATCGTAACTATTCTCAGCTTTATATTTTATTTCAGATCTTGTTTAGAAATTTGGTACATATGGTGTGATTTTTTTTTTTTTTTTTTTTATACTTACAATCAAAATAATGATACACATTGTCTTACTTTCAAGAAAGGGTAACAAAAATACAGCAGCCAAGAGACATTCAATTTATATTTTATCGAGCGTATTTTAACACGTTTGTATGTGAATCGTGGCGTTAAATTCACATTAAGTACATTTTAATGCATACAAGATACCCGAATGTGTGTCGAAAATTAATTGAATTTTAATTTTAACCATCAAATTGTTTTAATCTTTAATCAAGAAAAATGTTTTCAGCAGTGAAAACTTTTATCGTAAATAATATATATAATAGCAGCTTAAATATAATTTGAATACGTAGGTAAATAGATATCATATATCTTCGAGCGTAAGTAAGCATTTAAAGGCATAGCATAATTTATCAATGTGTTTAGCAGCTACATAGTACATACATACATTTATGTTTTCATTGTGACATATGAGTAGATATTGTAGCTACATGTATTCAGTGTATATACACTTATGTATGTTAGTATGTATGTGAGTATGTATGTGAGTATGTATGTATAACACTGCAGGATATTTTCAATCGCTATATTTTGCAGTTTTCAGCTTTATGCTTCTATGCAGATTCGACGTTGCATATAAATGTTTATTTGCGTGTGTGTGTGTGTGCGTGTCGTCGCATATTCGTAATGCACCACTGAAGCAATATCCTGTAGCTACTTTTGCTCATAAATACGTATTTACGCTTGAGGAATCTTAAATGCAATAAACACTTGGTAATCAGTCGATAAGTTGAAAGTGGCAAGAGATTAAATTTAAACCATAATCAATTGTAGTGCATTAAAATTGTTTTTGCCTGAATTGATGCAAAAGATCTCAATTTAAAATACAGTATTACCTCGCTTAAAGCAACTAGTAGAAATTGAGCAAGTTGCGAAAATAGAGGTTGTTGCGGAAACTGAGCACACAAAACACAATCGAT
Source organism: Leucophenga varia (assembly GCA_018903435.1). NCBI lineage: Eukaryota > Metazoa > Arthropoda > Insecta > Diptera > Drosophilidae > Leucophenga > Leucophenga varia. The sequence goes on along the minus strand of JAEIFJ010001470.1, from coordinate 61,676 downwards.
CCCGAAGTGAATTCTAAAGAAGTGCGTACAGGCAACATATAAAATTTGCTTGAATGATTCGATTGTCTGCTTAAGTGGGGAATCCCAAAACTAAATTTTTTGAGAGAGTAGAAAGTAAAATATTAAAACCATTTAAAAAGCAGACAAAAAATTACTTTTGCATAGAAAGTTGTGTTAACTGAGGCTATATTTTCAAGTTGCGTGTTGCCTTTATCGTGCGTGTTGCATTGTATCGAGGGTTGCATTGAGTGAGGGCCTACTCTATAAAAATTAATTAATTTAATTTCAGAACTAAGCCTGTTGAACTAAAAAAAAGGGTTTAATATCAAAATCAAAAAAAATTTATGTCACGTCCGCAATTGTATAAGTTTTCTTTAAAATTTAGTTTTAACAATTTCTTTTTTAGACCTACTGATTCTATAGGTGGGAAAGTTTAGTAAAAGAACGTAGTTAGGTCTTGTCACGTCCGAAATATGAGATGGTATCAGAACAGTCAAGCTATAGGTACCGGCCGGACTTGTAGATTGCGGGTAGCGCAAAAGGTATTAATTAAAATTAGCTAAGAAAAACAAAGTTGAGTCGAAACAAGCGAGGACTAAAATATGACAGTACAGTCCCATAACTTTCAAATCCACCGCTTAACCAAGCTAGACTAATTTTCGTATCATCATTATGACCAATTCGTATATGAGTATCGAAAGATAATCTACTGGGTTCAACTTTCCTTTTTATTTTTTCTGTTAAATGCTGCTATTTCTATGCCATTCTGTAAATGTTTTGCTGCATTAAAAATTAATGTCAATTCCCAAATTATTTAACAACGCACAATTATTTCATTAACACTTTTTTATTCAAAAAGTTAAATGCAAAATTAAAATTGCGTCTCGGGATGCATTTGTACTATAAAACTGAATGCACAAATGTAATTTAACCATTCAAACATTGTTAAGAAACAGTATGACCAATAATTGGCCACAGGATAGCAGCTCCGCATGGAGCATTTAAACTTCTAAGCGGCAAACAAAACAAACAAAAAACAAAGCAAGCAATGAATTGAAATTTAACCAAAGAGAACTATTTTTTGAAATCAATTTCCGGTTGGAAATTTTATATTAAACTAGGAAAAAAAAAAAAAATTCGTTAGCCTCAGAAGAAAAAAAAAATGAAAACAACAAATAAAAAGCAAACTAGCAGGACAAAAGCAATACATATACGCAATATATGACTATTCTGGCTGAGTGGTTGACTGAAAGGCTGATTGAAAGGAAGTTAAGAGCTTATGTGATTTGCAGTGTAAACAGCAACGCTTCCGTTCAAGCTTTTGCTGTTCTTTTATGCGCATTTTACTTTGCACCACAAAGCAAAATACCAAAAAAAAAAAAAAAAAAAAAACAACAAAACACTCAACAGCAACAACATTGGTGGGTAATCATAACTTTAGCAATTTCCTTTGACTTTAGGCAGAGATGAAGTGAAAGAGAAAAATGTGAAGAAAAAAAAATATCACACATACGCCCTGCGGACCAAAAGTAAAACAAATATGAAAAAATAAAGCAATTGCACAACATAAATGCTGAGGCTGAAGGTGATAAAGGCCCACAACAAAACGTAAACACACACATACACACACTCATGTGCATGCACACAATAACAGAGCTGCGTATTTGTTTCAAAACTTTACTAAATTTTGTGGCAGTATTTGGCATTTTTATACGCTTTGGGAATTTGACATTATTTTTGACGTGTACAGAGCACCACCGCAAAACTTGACTAAAATGTAAAAAAAAAAAAAAACTTTCCGAAAGTTTTCGAAAGGAAAAATTCACTGCAAAGTTAATTAAAGGCACATACGCCCCATTCTGGTCGAAATCGCATACTTTTGCCCTCTATTTGATTTTTTAAATCACTCTACGTAAAAATATTTATAAGCGGTATTCTTCAATTTTGCATGAGTTTGTAAAAGTTAAAGACAGTTATATTTTTGCCATACAAATCTGTTGTTGCTGAAATGCTACACTAAGGCCGGTTCTCTGATTATGTATATAAAGTAGTGGATAAACTCCAATTTATGTGTCTACTTATGCTTAGCAAAATCATTTGTGGTGTTCACGAGAACTAGCATGAGTGCATAAAAGAATAAGTGCAAACGATTGCAATAACAACTAACACAGAAACTTTTTTATTCTGTTTTAGTTGTTGTTGCAATAGTTCGCCGCTTCACTCATGCTAGACTTCGTGAATAGCACAATTAATTTAAAGTAAAAACAAACCTTTTGATTATATTATACCTATACAGTTTATAGTTTTTTCTTGAAGTGTAATATTTTATACAAAATCCAAAAATATATGCAGATTTTTAACAAGTCGAACGATCTCTATATTATTGAATTCCTATTTTTTTTAATAGAAATATTTTTTTAGTGCTAATACCATTTATTCTGATAGTCTGATCGTCGAGATTAAATCGCTTATAAGGTTTTTTAATCCGCCACCAAAACATTTGTTACAAAACTGTTCGCAAGTTTTTTTGAGTATGATTTTTAAAACTTTTTTTTTCCAAATTTAGTGTAAATATTATCATAATGTTTTAGGCTATAGTGTTGCAAAATACTACTTTGAAAACACATTTGAACATAGCAACACTAGCCAATTTTTGTAAGAAAAAATCAGCTGAGTGTATTTTTTTAACTGGCACGACATGCTGCAATCTTTGTTTACTTTTTTCACAAAATATTTATTTTTTAATTTAAAAGCTTGACCTGCCAACTTGTTGATATTAGTCGCAGCCTAAAAATTTTTACATTACCACTTATATAATTAGGGTATTCACAGATCGATGAAAGTTGTCTTATTGAGCTACTTAACTATGACAATTGAACTGTGAGAGCCTCTAATTGTCATAGTTGCTCTAAATATTAACTGAGCATGAAAAAGTAAAACGTAGTGTTGAAAAATACAAAAAAAAAGTAATAAATACAAAAACATAAAATTTTAAAAATTTTCTATCGTGGTTAGAGAAAAAAAAAAGAAAAACGATTTCATTTATCCTATTTTTTACTCTTAATTTAAAAATGTTTACTTCCATTAGCTTTTTCACATTTAACAAAGAACAAGAAAATCAGCTGATACTATCAAACACTAAAAACCAAACCTGCAAAACAACAACATTGTAGCCCTAATATCATACTTTTTGTTATGTGCTCTTTAGTTGTGCTATTGTGCTACTCCTCTTTGTATGTAAAACAACAATAAAAGTTTTACTTTAAAGTAGCGCAATATGACAATTATCATCGATCTGTAAACGTCCTAAATATGTAACTATATACGTGATGAGAAAACGAATGCAAAAATGTCACTATGCTTATTTTTGCTCAATTGTAGTAACACACAATTTTTTACACAAGATGAGAAAGCCAACCTTTGGCTTTGTTCGATGAAACCAACATAAATATTTTTTATTTTTACCAAACAATTTTTAAAATTCGTCAATAACTTTCTTCTACGCACTGTACTACGCAAAAAAAAATAAATAAAAATACAGCAACAACAACAAAAAAACAATAAACTTACCTGCATTATTATTTTATTTTTGCATTTGCAAAAAAAATAACGGAACTTTGACTTTGCGTCCAATGCGGCTGTGCACAAAAAAAAAAAACAAAATCAAATAGCAAAAAAAATATATATATAATTATTTTTAATTGTAATCGAAGTAACCACAATTATTTTCGAAAAAAATGCATTAACACACTTCAATAAACTTTCGATATAGACAAGCGGCGTGGTAGAAGTTAAAAGCTTTGCAAAAACAAAAAACTTGATTGACATTTTTGCACTTTATTTAACAATTTATAATTTAATTTTAATTATTCAAACTGCTCTTAAAATTTTTTTTTCATACACTTCACAGCAAAAAAAAATCAATTCATTGATTAACACACTCGACGCGGCCAGATCAAAATCAAAACTGATAAAATTGTAAGAAGCATGTAAAGAGTGCAACAACAACAAAACTATGATCAAAATGCTCTCATTTACATTGCGAGTGCAAAAGTGAGAGTGTTGAGTACAGAAAAGAGAGAGAGTGATTGAAAACACAATATTTTTTTTTTAACTTTTGCAAAAGTATTGTCCTGACTTTTATTAATATAAGCCCTGCATTAAAGTACAGAAAAAAAATATGGAAAATGCGAATACGGACGAATGGGTCCCGGTGCGTGCCGGATATTTTTTATGAAAGCAATTAAAATGCGAATCTGATTTGAGACTGTTTACTAACTTTTTGAATAGTAGTGATGACGTCATGAGCTCTTAGCTGGAATACTTATGTGAACTGTTAGCCGCGTAAGTGTCTATTTAAAGGCAAAGGAGGTTGTTCAAAGCAATGCAATGCGATTGGTCATAAAAAAGAAGTTGGAGTGGCACACAAGCAGCGGCTATACCCTTACCTGTGACATATGTATATGAATAGGAATGCATTACCTGAAGACATCGATATTTGTACTTACATATACTCAACATTGAAAAGTATCGGTTTTTTTTTTTACTCGTATATATGGCCATAATGTATCGATACTATAAGTAAAAATTCTTCTAATGGAAAAATTGTGCAGAATAGTTCTTTTCTTTACCACCCATTTTTTTTATTCTAAGTATAATAAGTGCTACGAATTTTAATCCGTAAAAGTCCGGCTAAGCTTGGTCAGAACTTTAAGGTAACTGTGGTATGACTTCTGGAAGAAAGATCGTGCTTTATGGGGTCGACAATTCATTTTACTTTAGATCAAGCATATAAATATTCTTTCTTATGCACATAAACTTATTGGCTGGTCATATTCGTACTATATATTCTTTAAAATAAGTACCCGGAAACCGTTTTTATTGTGGTGTAGTGAGTTCCTTCCGGATTGTCAAACGGTTATAAAAGATTTATTAATTAGCCTACACTAGAGCGTCCGAAGAAAACGGCCGGAATTGTAAAAGGACAACTCGTGGATTATGCACGACGACAACGCGCCATCTCATCGAGCCGTGATTTTACAGGAGTATAAAGCCAAAAACTCGAAGATTTAGCTCCCTCTAACTTTTTTCATATTCCCAAATTGCCGCTTCGAGGAAGGCGTTTTAAGCCGATCGATGCCATCAAATAAAATTCGACGAAGGAGCTGAAGGCCATTACTTTGGTGGCCTATGAGCGGGCTATGGAAGATTTGGTTAGCCGCTTGCATGTTGTATCGGCTCAAATGAAGCCTATTTTAAGAGCGACATAATAAATTCCTTTGATTCAAATGAAAATATGTGTTATTTTGAAAATTTTCCGGGTACTTACTTTACAAAACTTATGTAAATATGTGTATTTGTTTTAGAAAAAATCTGTTTACACTTCTTCTGACCAATACATATTGTACAGATGAGTACTTTTATGCAATAAAAAGAGGTATCGCTAATATCGATACATGTAGATGGATCGATGGCTAAAGTATCCATATTACGCATCCCTAGATATAAAAGAGATAGCCTTCAAGTTGTTAAATTAAAACGAATCCAGAATTTAAGGTCACAGGGTCACGACGAATTGCTTTCCCCTCATATGGACAGCACTCATCGCGTATAGTCATAGTGTCTACAAAGTCGAGCAACTCAACTAAATCTCTTATTTCCGTTTTCGATTTTTTTTTCTTCTGCAAACTAAATTGTAATTGAATTGGTTTCTCGTTTTGAGTGATGTGGCCACCGGAAAAATTCTAAAAATTTTAAACCGCTATCAAACCAAAACTCTCGGGCTTTTAAATGGTTTATATTTTTTTTCAACTTTGTTGTCAAATGTCAAAACGTTTTCAAATTTTTTACTCAATGACACAAATTAAAAATTTATTATACGTGAATTCCATATAAACTGTAAACTTTTATATTTTGTGGTGTCAAAGCAAAAAAAATATTGTTTTTTTGTTTGCAATAGTTTTTAATTATTTAATAATCTAAAAATTAAAAATTAAATAAAATACGCCAGCAACAAAATAATAATACAACGCAAACTTTTAATTGAGGCCACTTGTCTGCATTAAATTTTAATAAAGCAATTATAAAATAATTGTTAAAGCAATTATATATAACAAATATATATAAATTATAGTAGCATTTAACTAAGTACTTAATACCAATTAAAAATCAAACAAACATATTTACATACGTGCGTAAATATATATTTATATTTTACTTAAAATTAATTAACTTTATGCGTTCGCGTAAAACATTTATTAAAATCACATAACACACTCACAGATACAAACACATACACACTCACAAGACTCGTGCTGCATTGCACGTGCTGCATTACTTTGCTGTGTGTATGTATTTGTATCTGTGTGCTCTTCATCAATATAATCACTTTAACAATATTAAACTTTAAGTGCAGACATGCATACTAAAAGTGTAGAAAGCATCAGATACATTTTTTGCTTACTTTAGTCAGGTGTATCCTAAAAGTTTGACATACACTTTTTTTCTTACATAACCGTGTAACATTATTGGGTTAAGTTTCCATTCACACATCCTTGTCTACTTTATATGTATATAATATGCAATCCATACCACACACTTAAGCATAAAGAGCTTCATGAAGTTCAACTTAAGTTTTTAAGTGGTTACTTGATGGTGTTTGTGGTCTCGTTTAGTATAGTTGCAGTTCTTTGAAAAATTGTGAAATTATGGTTTTTAGACTTAAAGGTTTTTTTATATAAATTTTTGTGAAGTTGATTTTATTATATAAAATTGGATTTTAACTTTGACATAACAAGGTTAAACTAAAAATGTTTCAATCGTAAATGTATAAATGTGTTAGACTTTTTACCAATATTGTTGCATATCCTTGTGGAGGGACAAAGCTTGCGCTTGTGAACACGATTCTGGTATCCAATTACGTCTGGTTTTTGAGAAAAATTGTGTTAAAACCAAAAAATCGTGCTTTTGGGTCTTCTTACCCCTACTTCGCGAAAAAAAATTTGATTTGTATACCCTAATTTATACCAGCTGCCCAAAGTGTTGTACTCGGTTCCTGCTACACAAGTGAGTGTTGAAAGATCGATTTCGGCCCTCAAAATGATACTTAGGGATTAAAGATACAACATCCCCGATGAGCCAATGGCAAATTACTTTTTGTAATTAAGTTGAGTATGCTCGACTGCAAGATACCCTGTACCCAATCTATATGTACCTTAAGTTAGGTTCTATTTGACTACCATACATCATTGAATTGGATTTTCATAGAAAAACTTAAAAAATCGGGTATATCTTTGATTGGGTTTATACCTAAAATTTTGTTGGGCCTACCCATATTGGTCTATTTCATTGGGACTATCATAGACATAATTTATACTAAATTTAAATTTTTCAAGAATAAAAAACAATGACGTTTTTTGTAAAAACCCAAAATTTTGGGGGTAAATTTGTATGGGGGCTATACCTAAAATTTGTTGGTCCTACCCATATTTAGATATTTTATTGGGATTATCATAGACATAATTTATACTAAATTCAAATTTTCAAGAATAAAAAACAATGACGTTTTTTTGTAAAAACCCAAAATTTTGAGGTAAAATTGTATGGGGGCTATACCTAAAATTTTGTTGGTCCTATCCATATTGGGATATTTATTGGGACTATCATAGACATAATTTTTACTGAATTTGAACTTCCTAGAATAAAAAACAATGACGTTTTTATGCAAATACCCAAAACTTTGGGGTACATTTGTATGGGGGTACCCCTTAAAATGGGTCTAGAGAAAAACCGTTTGTAAGTGCACACTTGACGGCCTAGGATAGTCTAAGTTTCAATTTTGAAAGCTCTACCTCTTTTAGTCTCCGAAATAATCGTTTTCATACGGCAGACAGCATGACAGACGGACGGACAGACGGACGGACAGACGGACAGACAGACAGACGGACGGACGGACAGACAGACAGACAAAGCTAGTTCGACTCCCCTTCCAATGCTGACCAAGAATATATATACTTTATAGGGTCTATCTTGCCTCCTTCTGTCTAGTACATACATTCGCACAAACTTAATATACCCTTTTACCCTTTGGGTACAGGGTATAATAATCTGTATCAAATTTACTATATTGCCTGTATTTTTCTTTTTTTTAAATCCATCCAACAGTTTTGAAAATATTGATTAAAAAAACACTACTTTGGATTTCAAGATGGCGTAGTACCTGGCGTAATTTTGAAAGTTTTTAAAATCTTTTTAAGCCTGAAACTAAGACGTTTATTTTCCAAAGTTACAAAAAAAAAGATCGGAGTCTCACTTGCAAATTATATTTTTTTTTTTTTTTTTTTTTTTTTTTTTTTGACTTGCTCCAAAACTTTTTGAATATAATGTCTAATGTATCCTATGAACATGCCTTCAATTCACTTCTATTTGTATAAATGAGTGTAATAAAAACCACCTAGTTTAAAAAAAGAAAAACGTTTTAGTATTTATTTGCCAAAGCCTCATTAACTAAATTATGCGAATTATTTGTTATGCACACTCGTGCTGCACTTAAAATGTAGCCAATCAAGTTCAAATTGAGCGCGACTCAATCACAGAATACACTTTTCCCAATTCCCCAAGTAGCAACTAACTGTGAACTCTATTGAAAATCATCTAGAGAGTTTGAACACATACAAAATTTAACAAGCTAAAAATGTTGCTTGCTACCAATCTGCTGCATTCTTTCAAAGACAATCTGACCAACAAGCGGAAAAACTGGCAATTTTATGTCATTGTTATGCGAAATGCATACAGTTTCTATGCAGGGCTTTGGACTATAACAAAAACTGGTTCATAAAATCAATTTTGTTGCAAAATATCATCTTTAAAAACAAAAAAATTGCGCTCAATTTAATTATTCGAATGCATTTCAAACACTCCAAAACATACATTAGCGCGATATTTTTTTCCCATACATACATACATCAAATTCCTTGCGCAAAAATAAATTTTTTGTTTTATTCTGGCTGGTGGCTGGCTGGCTGGTGGCTGGCTGGTGGCTGGCTGGTGGCTGGCTGGCTGGCTGGCTGGCTGGCTGGCTGGTGGCTGGCTGGTGGCTGGTGGCTGGCTGGTGGCTGGCTGGTGGCTGGCTGGCTGGCTGGCTGGCTGGCTGGCTGGCTGGCTGGCTGGCTGGCTGG
>JAEIFJ010001470.1:0-47500 GCA_018903435.1 Leucophenga varia | reverse complement strand
TTCATTTTTTTAAAGAAGCTGAAGTATCCTTTATCCTTTTTTCCTTCATCTTCATCATCATAAAATTTTTGATAGCACATCCAATAACAATAATAAAGATTGCCATTAAAATTAATTTAATCCAGAAACTTCCTCGTTTTCGTTATTTAGCCTCTCGCACTGGTTCTGGTGTTGCGGGCCTGACTACTGCAGTCGTTGAGCGCCTAGTACGTCGAGGCATTATATTTTTATATCCATTTTTTAGCAACCTTCAATTATTATAAAACTAGCAATCGACTCGATATGTAAAAAAAATTTTAGCCTACTTTCTATAACAATTTGAGAAGGCTTCAAATTCAATTGTCAAGAAAAGGTTACTTTGATAAAAATTTCTATTTAAAGAAATGTAGCCAAGTAGATTCTCGAAGATTGTAGCTGACCATCGCTTATATTTCTTAGCTTTAATTAAAAACTTTGGATTGTAATGGTGCGGTTAATTCAGAAAAAGTATAACGTTTCTGCTAATATAACTTTTATAATATAAAAATATTTTTTTTTATTGTGTATTTTAGTAAAACTTTATCAAGTCTCCAACAAAAAGTTGAGAGATTAACTCAAAGAGATATGTGTAACACCTCTTTTGGTTGGAATTTGGTTGGAATTCGATTGGAATTGTTTTTGGTAAAGATTTCCCTGACACCCCTGATAATTTTATAAATACTAAGAAAAACTAAGAAGAAATAAAGTAATTGATCGTAATTGCCAAAAGTACTTCAAACTAAGCTAGAGCATTGTATACATAGTTTCCTTTTTTTAAAGGAAAACAGTTGTTGGCGCATTTCTTGTTTAAAATTTCCTATTTTTCCTAACAAATTTACGCATCATTGACATTATTTGGCATAGTACATGAAGTTACATACACATGTACACATAGTATATGAGAAATAGTTATTTTATTTATTTTCTTTTTGTCCTAGATACAAATTTATCTTTTTATTCATCACTTGCCTGACATATTTTGAAACCGCGTTTGCAATAAAGTTTTAAATTTTTGCTGTTTTTTTTTTATTTCATTGCGGTTTTTATGCAATCCTAGCTTTTGAAAATTTGGCTTTTTAACATTTTATTTTGGTTTTTTTTTGTTCTTTAAATTTTTTTTTATTTGTAATTCAATAATTAAAATTTAATTTCGATCAATAAGAAATGGAAAATTCATAGCAAAATTGAATAAATCTGCTCGCTTGCAGTGAACACATTTTCAATGAATCATTCTATTACCAAGTTTTTGTGTTTTTTTTATATGGCACCACTCCCATTTGTCATTATTCCAATGAATCATGTTCTTTGCAGTCCAAGCCTGAAGTAGATGAAATGTCATTTCTTTACTTCCTTCTCCATAAATATACTAAAAAAGATGTGTCGGGTATTTAAGCTTCGGTTCTACCGAAGTTAACGTTTCTCCTCATTTTTGTTGTGTTTGCGTACGCCGGGCGAAGAGACAGAAAAACAGATTTGTCCTCAAAAAAGTTTTGGCATGGAAAGTTTTATTAGAAACGAATTTTTAAGACGCTATATGAAACGTTTCTTCTTTATTTAAATATTATTTTTAATAATAAATTTATAAATTCTTATCTTAACTTAACAATTATAAAAAGATAAAATCGAATTACTTATTACGCCAAATACCGACTCATAATGACTTGAAGAAATCGTTCAAAAAAAAAAGAAAGATTTAAAAATTAAAAATAGATAATTCTTATTTTTTTATCTTTCACGTGAAATGATTTTACAAAAAAAAAAAAAAAATTAAATATCATTTTTCCTAGATAAGAACATGTTACAAGCAGTTAGAAAAAGTGTAGAACACCCGCCACAGATAAATCGACGCCAACTAGTATAAAATAGGTGTAGGGAGACGCACAGTTCACATTGCCGTGCTGTGCACTGAAAGCAAAGCTCTTTTTATTATTATTATTATTTATTTTTATAAAAATATATTAAAATGGTGCTTATAAAAAATGAAAAGAATATAAAGATTCCAGAATTTTTAAACGAGGAATTCTTTCATGAAGCTTTGGAAGAAGGCTTACGTGAACCAGAACTTTCATTAAATGAAATAAGTTTCGATTGGTGCACTAATCCGGGTGATAATTATTGTTCTGTAATTTATCGTGTACTGGTCTCATTTGTAGCGGGCGCAGCAAAGAGAAAGGAACAGCGTTCGTTGATTGTCAAAACGATGCCAATTGCGCCAGAAACGCAATTTCTGGAGGATGTACAATCTTTTCTAAAAGAGAAAAACACCTATGAAGATGTATTGCCGCGTCTAGAAGTAATTGGCGCAGGCGATAAATTTGGTGCCAGGTAAGCTGAAAGCAGTTTCAGATGTATGCAGGTTGAGACAGTTTAGATATTATTTATGTTTGTCCGAAAATGTATCTCAACCTGCAGTGCTGAGTACATATTGTATTGTATTTCTGTATGTCTGATATATTTCTATGTATGACATTTTAGCTATTATTATTCGATTAAAAAACCCGTACAAACAATTGTCTTTGATGATCTTAAATTGCTTGGCTATAAATTGGCATCACGTGAAACTGGTTTGGATTGGGCGCATTCAGTGTTGGTGCTGCAGCAATTAGCTAAATTTCATGCAGCTTCAATGGTCTTGAACAGAAAGGTGAGTGTGTGTGTGTGTAAAACATCGTTGTGAGAAATCGTTTAATCATTGTTTTTTTTGTCTTTCAGGATCCTAGCATTGCACAACATTATACCAAAGGCATGCTTTCCGATGCTGTAATTTTGCAAAGCAATACCTTCGAGCAAATGTTTAATGGAATGTTAAAATATTTGATACCTGTTGTTGCCACCTGGCCTGGCTATGAGCAAATCACCAAAGAGTTGCAGCGTTACTCAAATAATTTCAAAGCGATTACTTCAAAGTTGTCCGCTGCCAAACCGAATGATCGTTACGTTGTACTCAATCACGGCGATATGTGGACAACTAATTTTATGTACGCCTACGATGATGAGGCGTTACCGGCGCATCCGACACGTTTAGTTTTCGTCGATTTTCAAATGAGTTTCATTGGCAGTCCCGGTTGTGATTTAAACTTTTTCCTGAATACCAGCGTTCAATTGGACATATTGCAGCGTAATCGTGAGAAATTAATTCAAGTCTATTACGATGCTTTTGTTGCAGCACTCGAATATGCGCGCTTTGACAGGATACCCACCTATGAGGATCTTCAGCATGAGCTGCGCAATCGTGAAACTTATGGTTTATTTGGACTGTTTGGATTTTTGCCAATGGTCACAATGCCTAAAGAATTGTCCGGTGATAATAGCATTGAATCGTTGACAAATGAGGATGTAAGGCATGAGAAACTCAAAAAGATTTTCCAACAACCGAAATTACAGCAACACTTTAAGTACAGCCTTAAGCGTTTGGAGGAATTGAATGTCTTTGCAGATTATTAAAATGTTTAATGTGAATGGACGCCGCTGCCCAATTGTGATTAAAATACAAATTTATTGTGGCTTCGGTTTGAAGATGAATAAATAAATTAATGTATCTGTTACAAAAAAAAATCTAATCGAATTTTATGTGATGGGACTAAGTGTAGCATAGGTTGTAGGAAGAGTTAAATAGATTTTTGTGGCATACTAGAATTATTTCGAGATTTATAGAATTAATCTATATGTCCTAAACTATACATCCTGCGACGTATTTCAAACCGTCGTTGGAAAAGAGAAAAAAACATCTTTCCAATGGTGTATTACATATTAATTGTTTTTCAAAACAATTTATTCAAAATATTACAATTTTTCATACAAATTTAAGTAAAATAAAAATGTCGTATATTTTGATTCGTATTTCTCTTGTCAACGACTTATTGAAGTACATTGTAGTATGTAAAGTTTAACACTGTTATTTCAAAATGTTGATGTGCACGAAAAATGTTTTATTTAACTATTTCTACAATCCCACACTAGGTCGCATTCCAAAAGTTTTTTGACTGTGTTATAAATATTTCAACTTATAAAATCTTGTAATAAATATAATTGTAACTTTTAAAGTTTTCTTAATATAGCGATGCACATTTTTAAAAATTTGTTGATGCTATTTTACTGAGCGCAGCTGTACATGTTAGTGCAGGCAAATTATCGATAACCGTAGCGATACAATTACTAGTTTGCAATTATTGACACATGTTGTGAATAATATTTAGTTTTATAAAACTGCTTAAAGTCTTCGCATATAATTGTCACAAAAAGACTAATTTTTCCATCGTATCTTCTAATATTGCTTATATAATTTAAAAAAATATTTATGCACTAAAACTCGACCAAATCTCTAATAAAAACATGCGAGATTTGAAACCAACCCGGAGAGATTATTGTGATACATTAAAATCTATTTTATTTGGCAGTGATTTGTGTGCCACACTTTCATATATTCGATTTGATTTGATAATTGAGTGTGTATGCGTGTGTTTATGTGTGTGTGTGTGTAACAATCGCAATAAGAGTCTAAAAAGTACACTTAAAACGCTCCCATTATTTGCTGGGTGGTGTGGTCTCATATTATGTGTTTCATTATTGTATTTGATATACATACTTGTGTACATTCAGTTTATACGAGTACGAGTATGTATGAAAGCAATAAAATTCGAAATACAAAATGAATACTACTGATATGGTACACTGAATACACTTATTACAGATGTTGTACAATTCGCATAGTGCATATCAGAAAATGATTTGATTTGTGCCGAATGCGAAACATGGAATTATGTAGTAAGCATCTAAATACACGTTTTCCATACAATCAAATACAACAAACAATACAAAACCAATTCAATTGTAACTGAATTGAGCGCAAATCAGTTGAGTTAAGCTGATTTTAGTGCAGTACAACATTGATTGTCAAATGTTCAAAGGTCAGCAGTTAGGGTCGGTGCGGTGCGGTGCGGTGCGATGTGGTTCAGTTTGCAGATTATGTAAAATGCGATAGCATTAATGGGCAGACAGACGGACAGAGAGATAAATAGACAAATAGACAGTTTGTCGATTATTCAGACGATTGTCGATCTATGCGACATTTGGCTGTTGGCAAATGCGTTTGTCAATTGTGTAATTATTGGTATTCAGATACATATTCGCATACACAGACACACACACACACACACATACACACACTTCAAAATATTCAAATAGTGCATTTGACATCATTTACAGTAACATTAACACCCACAAATGTACTTCACTCACTCACTCACTTACTTACTAACAAAAAAACTAGAAATAGTGGCAAAGTGCGAGAGATAAAGATAGCTGCTGCTGCTGTAGATATAAACACAGATACAAATACAAACACACATACATACATACATACATACATACATAGATACTCATAGTAGGACAATCTATGCTAGTGCATAATTGGTTTGTTTGGCTGCAAAAGCACTAAATGCTTGACACGTGACGAGGCTCCCATGTTGGCATTTTCAAATAGATGCTCCTATGCAACATTTGTACTTGTAACTGTACATTTAAAATGGAGGTTAACTATAGTTCGCAAAGATACGATGCACTTAGGGGAATTTAATAAATATACTATTTATGCAAAATTCGGATAATGTGTATAAAAAAACAAGCAAGAACGTTAACTTCGAAGCACCAAAAGCTCAAATACCCGCCACACGAAACTTTATTCATTTTCTTGGAAAAATAAAAAAATAGAAGGTGAGTTTGTATAGGACTATATGTTATAGTGGCTCGGTCCTTGTCATATCGGAAGCATATTTATAGGATAACAGTAGAAAGTGATTTTACACAGATTGGAGTGAATATATCCATAAATAAGAATTATTTTCATACAAAATCTGAAAAATGGGCGCTTGGTTTGTATGGGGGCTGTATAAAAAAAATGGGCGTGGCACCTTTCTTTTGAAATTGGATGTCATTAAAGTGCTTTTATCCATATTTGTAGTAAATACATTTACAAATAATAACAATTTTCATACAAAAAAAAATGGTAAGTTTGTATGGGGGTTATATCTAAAAATGGGCGTGGTACCTTTCTTCAAGTATTGGATGTATGGATATTGGATTAAAAGTGTTTTGACCCGATTTTTAGTAAATATATTCATAAATAATAACTATTTTCATAGAAAAATATAGAAAAAAATGGTAAGTTTGTATGGGGGCTATATCTAAAAGTGGGCGTGGCACCTTGGTTCTGCCATAGAAACTGCCTAGGAACACAAAAAGCTTAAGTTTAAAGTTTCAGGTCAATATCTTTAAAGCTTTCCGAGAAACACGCATTGCAACAAACAGAGAAACAGAGGGACGGACAGACAGACGGACATGGCTAAATCGATTCGTCTCGTCGAGCTGGTTCATAATATATATACTTTTTGGGGTCTCCGATGCCTCCTTTAATGCGTTACAAACTTTCCGACAAACTGATAATACCCTTCACACTATGTGTGGCTGGTATAAAAAATGACTTGTGTAACAAAACCTCTCAGAAAGTAACTCTCAATCCTTTCACACTTTCTTCTAGCTAGGGCTGTGTGATTGTTGGAAATAATCGATTGTTGATGATTGTAAGAAAAAATCGATTATTGGTGATTAATCATGATTAGCACAAAATATTTTTTGATATAAGGTTTTAAGAATATTATATTTCATGATCTTCTTTTCAATGTAAAAAAACTTAAAAAGTGAAGACCTTTGTTTTTTTTTTTTTTTTTGCTTCTCACTTTTAAAACGTTGTTTTTCGCTTGGTTCGTCAATTTCGAGACAATTGCCCTCTATTAATTTCTAGATAATTGATTGTTGATTAATCAATTGTTCATTCTTTAACTAATCGATCACTTGATTTTACAAAATAATCGATTGCTCCTTGATTAATCGATTAATCACACAGTCCTACTTCTAGCACTCCGCGTATTTGACATTAGACGAAAGTTCATTGTACCACTACTGTACTTATTGGTTTTCCGTTGTTAAAAAAAAAAATACATATTAATAATTTCATCATTCAAAGGCTGGGTTTAAAAGTTTCAGATATAACACTTTTACAAAAATATTGTTTTGTAATTTTTAGCATTTTTTAAGGTTTTTATTTTACTTCCGGCATAGATCCGGACAAAGTTCTTTTTGAATTAAAAGTTTATCATCTTGAGTAATTAATTATGCAATAAAAGCGCGGTTTTATTGAAGAACTACGATTTTAATATCGAAAATATTAAACACTTATTATATTTTATATTATTGAATTTTATATTTAACTATTCAGTGGTGTCACACAAAAACTCTATTGGTTGGTTTGATATCTCTTCTAAAACGCAATTAAAAGAAATGAATATATTTCACAATTAGTTTATTTTACATTTATAAAAATAACAGAAATATGGTGTATATTTTATTTATTGTTTAAATAAAGTTAGAATTACTTGTGAATTATATACATTATTTCTTTAAATTTTAAAAGAGACTTGGTGAACAACTGTAAAAAACCTCTTTTCAATACAGAATTTAAAAAAAAAAAAATGTTTTTATAGTGTTGTAAAATTTTTTTAGAGTGTTTTATAATACTTGACATAGTGTTGTAGAATAATTTTTGTATGTTGAATAGGCACATTTCTGAAACTTTGATTCTTTTCAAAATTACACACTTAAAATTGTGATTTGTGTTTATTGAAATTGAACAAAATGTGTCTTGTATTATTGTAGATTCAGTGGGTACTTCTAGAGTAGAGTTGTATCACGTAAATATTTGTTCGATCTTATAACAAACTAAAATTTTACTAGTTTGCCCAGTCTTTAGTAAGGATACACTTAAGACAAATATAAAAACTTGTAACGTTCCATTTTTAGTCAGAAAGGCGTGCAAAAGCTCATAAAAGGAAGACGTATCTCTTAAATGTAATCATAAGGTTCGAAGGAACTTTCTTAAACTTATATCTAAAAATACTTTGTGATAATCAAAATTAATCGGCAACAATCAATTTTTTTTTTTTAATCATCAACAATCGATTATTTCCAACAATCACACAGCCCTAGTAAGAACCTATTTCTTTAAAGACAAATCAAGCATTGCAAATGTTCATAGATGTTGAATAAACCCGAAGACATAATTAGGGAAACTAATAAAAAGTTATTTCCGTACTATTGCTACCCGCCACCAGAAACATATACAGTTTCGAGTAGCAGTGCCGAAATTCAATTACAACCTTTGACCTAACATTTTTCTAGAGAAAGCTTTTTTGAGTGCAGATTCTTTGTTGAGCAGCACTAGGCAAAAAAAAAAAAAAAAAATAATAATAATAAAAATGAAATCTTTCTTATCCGAAACTATTAATTTGCTTATGTCTGCCAAGTCGAAACCAGTGGAATATTCGTCAAAAACCGAAGAAGGAGCACGGGAGAGTAGAAGATCGTCAACATGCCGTTCATGAAAGACCAAGACGTTCCAATGAACTTATAGAAGCAGTGAGAGAGGCTGTTGCCCAGGATCCAGCAGTGTCGTATTGTCGTCGCGCAAAGCATTTTGGCGACAGGGAAACCACAACGCGGCGCATTTTAGAGTATGACTTAAATTTGTTTCCGTATAAATTGTAAATAACACAAAGAATATTGCCGACAGACCGTCCAAGTGTCTTGGAATACGGCAAAACACAATGGTACACTGACCCTAAATTTTTGAAGCATTTTTAATGACTGACGAGGCACATTTCAACGTCCCTGGCAGCGTAAACCACACGAGATGCATGAAACGCCATTGCATCACCGGAAAGTAACTGTTTGGGCCGACATTTGAGCCAAAATATCATTGGGTCATATTTTTTCAGAGAAAACGAAACGGTCGATGAAAATCGATATCGTTGGATGTTGGCTCATTATATTTGCCCGTAAATGCTAAGAACAGTTTAGACGTTACTGGTTTCAACAAGAATGCATTGCAAAGAATGCAAATTCCCGGAACGTCTAGGGTCAAAAAGTGGCGACATCGAATGGCACCCCAGATTTTTACGGTTATGTGAAAAGTAAGGTTTACGCCAACAAGCCTCAGACTATTGATCAGCTTAAGGCAAACATTCGTGCCGAAATCGACGCTAAGAAACCCGAGATGCTTGAATAGGCAATGGCAAACGCAGAAAAAAGGTCGCAATTTGTAATTGCTACAAAAAATGGCCACTTAACTGATATAAAGAACCAAACTAAATAAAAATAACTCACTTATAAAAATTTTTTTTTTTTTTTTATTATTTTTTTTTTTTTTTTTTTTTTTTTTATATAAAAAAAATAATTTTTTTAAACAAGCTTGGCTAACTAACTACAAACACTGCTCTTGAACTTAGCACCAAAAATTGTAGGTTTTATATAAAAATGAATTCAAAAAAAGATACTTTTTGCAAAAATAGAAACATATCAAAATTTACCGAACTTTTGTTAATCCATGCAATTAGTTTAAATGTTCTTAGTATGTATCTACAATATACTCGTATATGTATGTATTTGCATGTAGTTTGTAAACCGCTTACTTGCTCGTTGTTCATTTGTTGGTTTGTTTGTTGGTTGCATGTTATCCTGTCTGTTTGTCTGTTTGTCCGTCTGTCCGTCTATGCATATGTAGATCTTTGTGCGTGCCTGCATGCATTTTGCTCTATTTCCATTTGTAAATGTATTTGCAAATTCAAACACATACATTTGTCATGCATACATACATATGTATGTTTGTATGTATGTGTATAAATACATGATTGAGTGGCAGACGGACAGACAGACAGACAAATAGATAGATAGATGGAATAAGGGTATACAAACCCATTCAATTCAATTCAGTTTAGTCCAGTTTAGTTGAGTTTTGGGCAATGCCAGTCCAGTAAATATGCATGCCAACGACATATGTCGGACAAATCAATTAACATTAATTAGTGCCTTATTATATTTTAATTAACACTAAGTTACCTTTTGCACTTGATGTATTTGATTTTATGTTTTAATGTGTGCATGTGTGCATGTGTGTGTGTGTGTATTTTGTTTATGTATGCATGTGACATATCCTACATTCAGTTGACATCTATAATACATAAATATATAAAGATACATTTTTGTAACTCAACTACTATGTATGTATTGTATGTTTGATATATGTTTTCATGTATATTCCATACTATCCACAACTCCTTCCATACATCTTATGCATGTTATGCTCATTTAATATTACATATGTTGGCATATTATATTGTATATACAAGTTGTAGTTCCTTATGTCCTCTCATATAACATTTTGGATATTTAAGCTCATTCAATTTTAATTTACTTTTGTAACAATTTGATTTAATTACAATTGCCTACTTTAAGGCGCTGCATGTCTAGTGTCATCCTAGATTTATATTTGCAGTTATCAGAAAATCAGTTAAGCAAAATAATTTATGTAGACAATTAAATGCTAAATCGTTGAAGGTGTTAAATACTAACACCTTATTCGATAAATTTAATTTACTGCATTCAAGCGCATCTAATGAGCGCACAGCCCGCCCATCCACACGGAATGGGTTCACTAAATTGTAATAGTAACAGACAGACAGACAGACGCACAGACAGGCAGACAGAAAGGCAGATAGAGACATGCTAGAACTAATGAAGTACGTATGTATGTGTATACTATTAACAGATATACATACATATCAATTAGCTGAAATACCCGGTTTTGCGCGGTTGACCCAAAAGTTATGTTTACAATTTATTTACTTTTTTGATTTTTTTTTTTTTTAAATGCAATAAAAGTTAAAAAAAAAATAAAATAATAATAAAGTTCGCCATTAAAAAAAAAAATAATTAAAGTTTAGTTGAACAAGCTTAAATTGATTTTTAGCTACGCTGCCCTAGGCGTCCGGTGGTGTAATGGTTAGCATTGTTGCCTTCCAAGCAGTTGATCCGGGTTCGATTCCCGGCCGTCGCACTTGTGTTTCTATGTTTTTTTTTTTTTCATTTTTAAAGAAAATGGTCGCCGCACATGCTTAGTTTTATTTCTTTACTCAGCGTAATGCTCTCGCTCGTTTCTTGTTCTTCTGCATTTGCACAGTTTTTGCAGAAATCATGTTAAGCGACTATCAGCTGAGTTGATTGCTTACACGAAAAGGATTCTTTGTCATGAACCTATTTCCACGTATTTTGGGGAGTAGATTACAAAAAACTTTCAATCTTGAGATATTGAGTAATAACTGAGAAAAAGTCCCAAGTAAGGATTTTGAAAATATTATATGTATAAACTGTTCTCAAGAAAAAGCTTTGGTGGAAAAATACATTAAAAAAGTTTCATAAAACTGAAGGCCAAAATAAATTCTAAAAAAATTAACTCAAACAAGGAGAAACATTACCTTTGGAAGTACCGAAGCATAAATACCCCACCGATGATTACACTAACTTTTCTTGAATGAATATGTGCCTTTTGGATTGTAAAGAGATTTTGTGCTATAATGAGTTGGGTCCACTTCAATCATACAAATGTCCCATTGTGATCATCAGGTTGCTACAATAAGTATTTTGAACATATTTTAAATAAATTGCTTCATAGATAACCCATTTTTGATAAAACTGTTCAAAAATTAGAGTTAAATTTCTATAAGTGTTATTTGTATGTTATAGTGAACCCACAAAAGCCATGTATTCTTTTCTAAACATGGATTGAAATTAAAAATATTTTAATCGTATTTGTCACAAATCGTTTCATAAATAAATCATTTTTCATATAAAAACTTAAAAATTGGCGGTTTATTTGTATGGGGGCTATATGCTATAGTGAGCCCACCTCATCCATGAGTCGATCTATAAACATGGGTTTCTATCTATACTATTATTATAAAGCTGAAGAAGTTTGTTTGTTTGTTTCGTTTTTTTTTTTTTTAAACGGTAATATTAGGAACTACTGGTTAGAATTGAATTTTTTTTGTGTTGGATAGACCATTTATCGACGAAGGCTTTAGGCTATATAACATCACGCTGCCACTATTAGGAGCGAAGAAATAATGGAAAAATGGAAAAACGTTATTCTTTCTTGTGGTTTCGTTGCATGCGTTGCGAAAACGATTCAAGATACAAAAATATTCCTGATTAAATGATCTAAAAATGTCCACGACAGTATATATCAATTTTTAAAAAAAAACACAATAAACCCGTTTTTATAGTAATAAAATTTGGTCGATTAATGCATTATTGTATCAACGTAATAATACAAATCTTTATCCAAATAAATGTGTTGTTGATTAAGATTATTTAACTGTGAACAAAATTGTCTTTGACATCACTTAATTTCAATGAATATCTATTACAATTTTAAAATAACACCGATATAAAGTTCACCCGCGCGCCGCATGAAGTGCAAAATGCGTCGTTGCTTGCGACTGACGCGGAGGGAGCGGGGTGGGTTTAGCACACTACATGCCGCGGCTGGATCCCTCTCCCGAACGGTTGTATGCAGCGTTATTTGTTTTTGCGGAATAATATCGTCGTGTAATAATACTTTAAATACTATTTCATTTTGTTTTAAGGATAATATTTTGCTTCTAATAATTTCAAATTATCAACATTTTTAATTTTGATGTAGTAAGTAGGTGTCATAGTTTTCTTTATAGTAAATATTTTTGTTATAAGGATAGTATTGTTTCTAATATTTTAGCAATATTATAACTTTTGTTTTGTTGTATATAATACTTGAAAATAGGTGTTATCCACATAAATATTCTTATTAGGTTAGGTTTAAGCATACATTTATCGTTTAACGGTTATTCTTTTGACATATATTTTATCCGATTTACGTAAGTACCAAATACAGGTAAAAATAATTAGGTTCCTAATATTTACCATACGTTTATTTTTTCTTGATTACGAGTTACGGTTTGTTTATTTTTCATATCTTAGGTTCTTTTTTCGTCATTATAATGCCTAGAAAAAGATCTCAGCTTTCTCGGCAGACTGCTACTGCAAAGCGGCTGCGAGTTTGGCAGCAATGAAACAGAGGATGAAAATATGCATAGGTTGGCTCAACGAGAAATCAGTGAACAAAACCGTGCTAATGAATCGATTATTGAACGGTCGCAGCGTCTAGCCTCACAAAATTTCCGAACTGGCAAACCGACAACGGGAATCAAGCTGAACGTTCTCAACGTTTAGCTTCACAGAGTTCTCGAACTTTGCAAACCGACAACGGGAATCAAGCGCTGAACGTTCTCAACGTTTAGCCTCACAGAGTTCTCGAACTTTGGCAAACCGACAACGGGAATCAAGCGCTGAACGTTCTCAACGTTTAGCTTCACAGAGTTCTCGAACTTTGGCAAACCGACAACGGGAATCAAGCGCTGAACGTTCTCAACGTTTAGCCACAGAGTTCTCGAACTTTGGCAAACCGACAACGGAATCCGCTGAACGTTTTCAACGTTTAGCCTCACAGAATTCCCGCACTTTGGCTAACCGCGATCGGGAATCGAGCACTGAAAGATCCCATCGATTAGCACAGCAAAATGCACGATCAGCAAGAAATAGAACTCGCAGGCAACATAATTTATTAAATGCTGCGTTTGCTTATGATTGTACACTTGACTATACTGAGCTAAATGATATTGATATTGGCAGAATGAATAAAAATATGCAACTTATGCCAAGAAAAATGGGCGACTGAAACTCCTGGACTGTGTTGTAGTGGTGGCAAAGTAAATATACCAATAATTCCCGGAACCAACTACAGTTTTAAAAGAACTGATATCAGGCTCACATCCATCATCAAAGCATTTCTTAAATCACTCAAGGCAATATAATACACTATTTCAGATGACTTCATTTGGTGCCAAAGAGATTCGTGAGGGAAACTTTATGCCCACTTTTAAAGTCCAAGGGCAAGTTTATCACTAATCGGTAACTTACTTCCAGCTGAAGGGCACAGCCCGAATTTTTGCAAATATATTTTGTTTCACATGCAGATCAGGTATCCTTACGCTCAAATTTAAATCCAAGCTTCAAATCGATCTTATCGACGCTCTCAAACATATCTTCAATGATCATAATACGTATATTCAAAGTTTCAAATACAACTGGAAAATAGACCACCGAATGACTTCAAACTTATTATTCATGCTGATGTGAAACCTCCTAATGAGCATCGAGGTCGATATAATGCGCCAATAGTAGATGAAGTAGCTGTTCTTTTGATAGATGAACACAAAGGTCCCCGAGATATTGTGTTGACGGCGAGAGATGGTGGACTTCAACGAGTTTCTGAACTTCATAGATCTTATGACCCACTTCAGTATCCTTTACTGTTTCCCTTTGGAATGACGGATACTGTATAAATATTCCACAGCAGAATACTGCTGCTAGATCTAAAACTGTATCATGTATGCAATTCTATGCATTTAGACTCATGTTGAGAATAAATGACTTTAACAGCATACATTATTTCAAGGGATTATTCAACCAGTATTGTGTTGATATGGCCGCTAAAATGATTTCTGAGAGGCTAGACTTCATAAAAAAGAAATCAAAAAAAAATTGAGAACAGAAGAGTACATTCATTTAAGAGATGCCGTGGTTAATGATGCGAATATAGACGCTTCTAATGTTGGCCAGCATGTTATACTGCCGTCGTCATTTACAGGATCCCCCAGATACATGAACGAAAAAAGTCAAGATGCCATGACATTTGTCAGGAAATTTGGAAAACCAGATCTCTTCATTACATTTACATGTAACTCCGAATGGCCGGAAATAAAATTGAGTTATTACCCGATCAGCATTCTTACGACAGACATGATTTGGTTTCCAGAGTATTTCATTTAAAACTCAAAAATATGATACTCCTTCTGACGAAGAAAAATATTTTTGGCCTTCAAGAGCCTTTGTTTACAGCGTAGAATGGCAAAAAGAGGTTTACCACACGCCCACATTTTATTGTGGCTGGCTATCAAAGTACAACCAGATTCTATAGATGCAATAATATCGGCTGAAATACCTGACAAACGACAAAGAATCAATTCTTCATAATATTGTCATAAAAAATATGATACATGGTCTTGATTTTTCACCCCACAAACACCATGTATAAAAAAAAACATTTGTTCTAAAAATACCCTAGGAATTTTATTTCTGAAACACAAACCGGGGATGATGGGTTACCCAACCTACAGGCGCAGGTCTCAGATAATGGTGGAAACACAGCAATAATTCGTTGTCAAGGGTTGCAGAAATGAGCGTGGATAATAGGTGGGTTGTTCCCTATAATCCAGTTCTATCACGACACATTAACGTAGTTGGTTTGTCAATCGGTCAAAGCTATTAAGTAAGTATATTCATAAAGGCTCTGACCAAGCCACATTTCCTTCAAAGTAATAACAATGAAGTAAAAACATATCTAAATGGTCACAACTTAAGTTCCTTTGGAAGCGATCTGGAGAATTTTCAATTTCCTATTCATGAACGTTTCCGGCAGTAGTTCATTTAGCAGTTCATTTGGAAAATGGACAAAGAGTTTATTTTGATAATAATGCAAACCTTCAAGATCGTGTTAATAATCCTTCATCAACGACACTTACAGCGTTCTTTGACCTTTGCAAGAGGGACGATTTTGCAAAAACCCTTTATATCACGAAGTACCCCAGTATTACGTATGGGAAAAGAAATTCATTTTCTAGAAGAAAACGTGGGCAAGATGTTGAAGGATATCCCGGTGTAAAAAAGACACAACTTTAGGCCGTGTCTACAACATTCATCCGACTCAAACTGAATGTTTTATTTAAGAATGTTACTGCAACATGTTCGCGGTCCAATGTCATTTGAACATCTAAGGACCGTGAATGGTGTTATTGCCAAACTTATCAAGGCGCTTAAGGAATTAGGTTTACTGGAGGGAGATGAACCTTGGCAGAATACAATGTCAGATGCTGTAAATAATCAAAACCAGCCACAAAATTAAGAGAATTATTTACCATCATCCTTATATTTTGCCAACCATCTGACCCTTTAGCATTATGGAATAAATTTCGTAATGCTTTATGTGAAGATATACTAAACAAATTAATAATGAGAATAATCTAAGACATTTAGCATATAATGATGATATATACAATGATGGACTAATCATGATTGAAGATAAAATTCATGAAATTTACGATACCTCACTAACTGATTTTAGGCTTCTGTATCAAAAAGGATTAATTCACTTAATCATCTGGATCCGTTAGAAGTAGCATTGCGAAAACCATATGATCTAAATGAATTGAATGATTATATTACTCAAAATGAACCAAAAATTAGTTAATGACCAGGTGACCGCGTATTATTGTGTTATGCAAAGTGTTCCGTCTTAGTGAAGGAAAAGTATTTTTTTGGATGCTCCAGTGGAACCGACAAGACCTTTATTACTAATCTTATATTAGCAAAAGTAATCTCTCAGGGAATGCTAGCTTTTGTAACAGTAGCGTCGTCAGGTATCGCTGCAACTTTATTAACAAGGTGTACCCACAAGCTATTCCACTTTTAAACTGCCCTAACTGTTTCTTTACAAAAAGATAGTATTGTACTCTATACGTAAAATGGCCCTTTGGGAAAAGTTTTACAAGATGTCAGTTTAATGATCTGGGACGAATGTACCATGATCCATAGAGCTCATGTAGAGGCTCTAGATAGGACTCTTAGAGATATTAGAAGCTGTGATAAAATCATGGGTGGGATTACTGTCATGTTTGCTGGGGACTTTCGACAAACTTTACCAGTAATAGTAAGAGGAACTAGAGCAGACATTGTAAAGTCTTGCCTTAAAGTTCCCCATTATGGGTTTGTAAACATCCTAAAATTAACTACAAATATGAGAGCACATTTGGGTGGAGGTAATATAATTTTTTCCTTCAAAGTTACTTTTAATAGGAGACGGAAAGTACTCATTTTGAAAATAGAATTGAAATTGATCGTGATTTAGGAGAAAGAGTGAGTAACATTGAGGACTTAATTTCGAAAGTTTACCCCGACATCAGCGAAATAGAAAATAAAGATCATCAATGGATGTCAAAAGGGCAATATTGGCGGCGAGAAACAGTAGCGTAGACGAAATTAATGACTTTAATTTTAAGTAAACTTCCAGGAGACATAGTTACCTACACATCTATTGATAATGTAATGGATCAGGAAGATGCGGTCCATTACCCACAGGAGTTTCTTAATTCTTTGAACTCAAGTGGTCTTCCCCCATATTCCCTCAAGTTAAAAATAGGTGCCCCAATAATTTTACTCAGAAATCTTAAACCACCAAATTTATGTAACGGGACCCGACTTCAAAATCAAATTTCTTCGCAATAACGTGATCGTTGCTATAGTTTTGACTGGTCCAGCAGTTGGTCAAACAGTGCTTATACCTCGCATCCCAATGATACTTACCTTTTAATTTTAAAAGAATTCAATTTCCCGTAAAGCTATCTTTCGCCGTTACAATTAATAAATCACAGGGGCAAACATTTAAACACGTAGGAATTGATTTACGCCAAGACCCTTTTTTTCACACGGCCAACTATATGTCGCGTTGTCAAGATGAGGCTGGGAGAAAAACCAATGTTATGCTGCCACAAGAAAATAAAACTAAAAATATTATTTACACAGAAAGTACTTTAAATAATTATGTTATTTAAAAACTTAAAATAAATAAATAAACTAAATTGTCAAAAATAATAACAGAAAATTATTTATAAAAACCGAGGGGATTTTTTAAAAAATAAATATGATGCCGAAAATAACTATTTCACCGGGGGGAATCGCGGAAATAAGCTAGTTATGCAAAAAGCTTTTACCGTATTTAACACGAATCAATCCATAAATAAACCATTTTTAATAAAACAAGAAAAACGTTAACGACGCTCAAATACCCGTCACAAATCTTTAAATAGTTTATGCGGATCATCAATGGCCTAGATATAACTTTTGAGATGGGCTGGAAGCTAGGTCGAGGGTATGATACAACTGAAGTTGAGACATAATACATATTCTGATTAAATTTTAAGCTAAATATACAGAAATAAAAAAAATGTCGGAAATACATCAAACTGCATCAAACGACATAACACCATCAAACACCTTGAAACATCATCAAACACCTTCAAACGCCATCAAACATCATTAAACACCTTGTTTGATGTTGTTTGATGATGTTTCATCAAACATCAACAAACACCATCAAACACCATCAAACATCATCAAACACCTTGTTTGATGTTGTTTGATGATGTTTGTTTAAACGTGTTTGATGTTGTTTGATTATGATCAAACATTATCACAAACGACATCAAACACTATCAAACAACATCAAACATTATGAAACAGCATCAAACGACATCATGGTGTTTGATATTGTTTGATGGTGTTTGATGATGTTTGAAGGTGTTTGATGCTGTTTTATGATGTTTGAGGGTGTTTTGATGGTGTTTGATGTCGTTTGATGAAGGTGTTTAATGGTGTTTGATGATGTTTGAAGGTGCTGTTTGATGACGTTTGAAGGTGTTTGTTTGATGTTGTTTGATGTTGTTTGATGTTGTTTGATGATGTTTGATGGTGTTTGATGGTGTTTGATGGATTTCGATTTTGTTGGATGTTGTTTGATGGTGTTTGATTGATGTTTGATGTTGTTTGATGTTGTTTGATGGTGTTTGATGTTGATGATGTTTTTGATGTTGTTTGATGTTGTTTGATTTATGTTGTTTGATGTTGTTGATGTTGTTTGATGTTGTTTGATGTTGTTTGATGTTGTTTGATGTTGTTTGATGTTGTTTGATGTTGTTTGATGTTGTTTGATGTTGTTTGATGTTGTTTGATGTTGTTTGATGTTGTTTGATATTGTTTGATGTTGTTTGATGTTGTTTGATGATGTTTGATGGTGTTTGATTGTGTTTGATGGTGTTTGATGTTGTTTATGGCGTTTGATTTTGATTGATACGGTGTATCTTTTAATGTGTTACAAACTTTCTGACAAAATGATAATACCCTACACACTATGTGTGACGAATATTTAAAAAAACTATGGAACTCAAAAATAATTCTATGTTAAATATGAAGTTTCTGGCGGTAAAAGACTTCTTGAATTGCCATCACTCAGTTCGAATTCAAGAAAATATTTTCTCCAATTATATTCATCTGTGTTTATGGGTGGAAGCGTTTGTTTTTTTTTTTATATAGGTATGCCATTGAGTCCTGGTTCGAAAAGTCTGTGTTTCATATTAGACAGTTCCGAATTATTACAGATTTTTTTGATTTCAAGATTTAAAAAAAAAAAAAAGAATCTTAGTGCCATAAAATATAATTGATCGATGTTTATCAAAACACAAAGATTTGAAACTGCATTAAA
Organism: Leucophenga varia; assembly: GCA_018903435.1. NCBI lineage: Eukaryota > Metazoa > Arthropoda > Insecta > Diptera > Drosophilidae > Leucophenga > Leucophenga varia. The sequence continues at coordinate 28,125 of JAEIFJ010001470.1, read as the reverse complement.
CTGTTGCGTAACTATTTGATTAAAAATTTCTTAAAAATAAAAAATAAACAAATAAAATATATTAAAAAATTTTTCACTTTGTGTCAAACCAATGTGTAAGAATAAAAAATAAATAAATTCAAACAAACTTTAGATACATACTAACCTCAATTTTAGTTATTTTATATTTTATAAAGAAACACAAAAGATTTTATAAATTAGTTTTCTATAAAATATTTTCAAAATTTCCATCTTTCTTATTTTGTCATTTTTCTAATAGAAAAATATTTCTAAATTGATTTTCAATGCTTTATATCAAATTTGATGTGTTGTGCATGACTAAATTTTGTGGTTTAAAATTGTTGCTTAGAAACACTTAAAATCTTTTAATGGTTTTTTTTTTTCGTATTTTTGTTTATAGCGAAAACAAATCATACAAGTCAGATAGAAAGTCAATTTTATATGAAATATTATTTGTTGCGGCTTTGCTAAGATATTGTGTCAAATACAACAACAGCAACAACAACTGAGAGAAAGAGATAGAAATAAAATAGAACAAAGTATCTGACACTAACAACAAACATTGCAAAAACTGTCATTTTATATACAAGAAATGACAATGTCATCGGCGGATAGCAAAGTGTAGAATATTTAGAATAAAATAGACATAAATATTGTATGAAACATGATGTAAGTGAGATACTAACCGTATTTTATATTGTGAAACAATGTGAAGCTCTATTGTATCTTAATGTTAGGAAATTGACTGTAAATATAGAATCTAAGAAATTCAAGGCAAAACTGGAAGGCAAATACTCAGATACTCAGATGACTTGACAGTGGAAAAATGCTTCCGGAACTGTACTAGTTTCGTGTGAGTTTCTAGTGCAGCTGTAGTTCCGGTACAGATTTATTTTCCAGACTTCTTTTAAGGTGCTTTGAACTCACATTACCATATTAATGTATATTTTTTACAAACAACTTGACTGACTATCTTCACTGCCAATCCAAACTGCTAGGTATCTTCTATCATCTAACCTTCTATGCTGATGCGTTGCATTGCGTTATTTTATATCAGATTTTTTTTTTTGTTTTGTTTCGAAGTTTGTAGTTTTGCCATGAATTATTCTACTCGTACAATTTTCACTTTTGTATCGTTTCTAGTTTTTTCTTTTAGATTTTTTTTAGATTTTTCCTTCGTTTTTATCGGTTTTGTATTTTTTCATTCTTGATTGCTTTGCAATTCAATTTTATTTCATTTAACTTTGGCACACACACACACGCACACACACACTAACAAACAAACAAGCAAGCAAGAAGCAGAACATCAAAACGAGATACAGACATAAAGATACACGTTTGCGTATCTAAACATACACATACACACTAAGCCATACACATACTCGTACACATGGAATAAATTTTTATCGATGGCAGGCATAAAAGTATTTACTTTTAAAATCACCAAAACTGTCGTGTATAAACTTAAATCACTACTTTGGCATTTTAGACATTTATTTTTTATTTAATTTTTTTTTTATTTTATGTTTTTGATGTTGTTTATTTACTTTTCAGCAATGCAGCAAGTCAAAATGCACTCAAAGTTCTTTGCTCTACTTAAAGCAAAAGCAAGAGATATCTATATACTCGTACTTACATATATATTTTAAATATTCTTATGCATAGTTGATAGCTGCAACTACTAAGTATGTATATGATCGGTATATGTATCTGTATCTGTATTTGTATCTGTATCTAAAGCTCGCAACACACACCCAAAAAGGCATAACGAATATTGCAAATGCAACAAGCACGCCTTTGAGACATGCTCTACTCTACTCGACAACAGTCTAAAGTATCTAAAGTTTCATGTGTTTGTTTGTATATGACAATTTTGCTTAACGTTGCTTCATTTTCGAAATGATAATCCATTGGTATTGCCACTAGATACACGCTCTATCTCTGTTCGCTCTGTTCACTGCTATTGCTTTCTCTTTCTTGCTGTCTTGCTTCTTTATCAAACTGCAAACTGCATTCATGCGTAGCTAAAGTAATCGTTATGAGATAAAATCGTACAATTGGGTGTATTAAATATTTTTTTGTTGTATTTTTCTATATGCAAACTAAAATCTTTTAAATATACCCGATATATATATATATATATACTGAATTGAATTGAATTTTAAGTCGAATCGATATCTGTACATGTTCCTATACATTTTAAAGGCACTACACTCTAAAATTGCCAAGTCACAGCAACGGCAGCAGCAGTCAACATAATCATCGGCGATATCAAAAGCATTCAGTAGTACTCGTATCTAACGTTTGTCTGTCTGTCTGTCTGTTTGTCTCGTTATCATTGCTATGCTATATCGAAATGCACAGAACTAAGCACTGCCGAAGGTCAAAACTAAACCAAAGTGCTTTAATTTTTTTTTTCTTTTTCTATATTTAAACTTCTAAGTATGTATATATATATATATATATTATATACAATATGTATCTTTATATGCCGCATTTAGTGCAGACAATTTGAACTTAAATTTAGTGTGTTCTTCTTTATTGCTGTATTCAGATACTTTCTGCATTTATAAAATGTATCTAATATGTTAATTTTTGTTGCAATATTATTTTGCAACGTTTGAAAAGTTTTGTACAAGTTTAAAAAATGCTTTAACTTAGCTAAACTAGTGACTAAGAAATAAAATATCGTTTATATATTCAAAAGGATTAAAATAAATTTGAATTTGACATAATTCATGCATTAAAGTGTTGGCAACTCGTGGAGAAAAAAAAACGTTCCATGAGTGTACTTCCTATCACTTTTTATGATCTTTTGTCAGTCTATTTTGATTGTTTATGGTTCATTTAGTTGCTCAAAGGTAACAATTTAGTTTTGGTTTAGATCTTAGTGCAGAACACAATTCAAAACACGCTTCTTAACCCACCTAATACATAGCAGAAGCATTGATTCTGAATATCCATCTTTTCTGGTTATATCCACCACACATAGTGTGAAGGGTATTATCAGTTTGTCGGAAAGTTTGTAACGCATTAAAGGAGGCATCGAAGAGCCCATAAAGTATATATATTATTGATCGGCTCGACGAGACGAATCGATTTAGCCATGTCCGTCTGCCTTCTGTCTGTCCGTCCGTCTGTCCGTAGATATTGACCTGGAACTTTAATCTTAAGCTTTTTGTGTTCTTAGGCAGTTTGTATGTCAGATCCAAGGTGCCACGCCCACTTTGTAGATATAGCCTCCATACAAACTTACCATTTTTTTCGATTTTTTTGTGTGAAAATAGTTATTATTTATGAATGTTTTGACTACAAATCGGGTAAAAACACTTTCAATCCAATATCCATCCATCCAATATCAGAAGAAAGGTGCCACGCCCACTTTTAGATATAGCCATGCAAACTTATCATTTTTTCGATTTTTTGTATGAAAATTGTTATTATTTGTAAATGTATTTACTACAAATATGGATAAAAGCACTTTAATGACATCCAATTTCAAAAGAAAGGTGCCACGCCCATTTTTTTATACGGCCCCCATACAAACTAAGCGCCCATTTTTCAGACTTTGTATGAAAATAGTTCTTATTTATGGATATATTAACTCCAATCTGTGTCAAATCGCTTCTACTATTATCCTATGAATATGCTACCTAAATGACAAGGATCGGGCCACTATAACATATAGACCCCATACAAACTCACCTTCTATTTTTTTTATTTTTCAAGAAAATGAATAAAGTTTCGTGTGGCGGGTATTTGAGCTTCGGTGCTTCCGAAGTTAAGGTTCTTGCTTGTTCAGAATTGGTTAAGTTGGCAAAATCTGCAACTGAACCCACCCAGATGATGACCTATGGGTAAGCTCTTTTCTAGACTAAGTCATGCACAAATTTCGCTTTATCATGGCTTGAGCAAGTCCCCAATCCTGAGCCCCATACAAATTTTCGAGGTTTTCTTATTAAAAATGGCTAATTTATGTGTTCTCTGATATGCATGTATATTGTACCTAATTTATGGAGTCTCCAATGCTACCAATGACGTCTAAGAAATATTAAACAAATACAAAAGAGTACAAAGTACAACACATGTGGTGTATGTAAACTCTAGCAAAACCATCTTTTCAATAATATTGTAATTTCATTAATATTTTTCGAATAAAAAACTTCAAAACAGTTTAAAGAAATAATTCAAGAATTTTCTACAAATGTTTTGCAGCAAATGAGTAAGCCAAATGTACAAATAAAATGCATATAGCTCATATTTCTTTATGTAAATAAAAACATATACAAGAACAGAGATCCAGAACCAGAACAGAATCGATTTAGAATTAATATTTATCATTTAATCTAAACATTCATATTACTATATAAAGCCAAGTGGAACAATAAGAAAAGTCAGTCAACTTTCTGCATCGATAATCGATTTGCAAAATGAAATTAACAATATTTCTTAGTCTCGTAATTTTGCTGTCGTTCTTTAAATTTGCCACCTTTGAAGGAACTCCAGATTTGAGAGTTTTTCATTTTGATCAACGTCGTCTGGCCGCATACAAACGCATGAAAGCCTGTTTGCTGAAAATACACAAAACTTGTAAATCGAAAACGGAAACTTGTGCCCGTTTTGCTCATGGAAATCTTTGTCGTCATTTTGATAATGATTGTGCACGTTCGAAGGAGAACTGCAAGCACCGAAATCAAGGTGAAGAGTTATCAATTTTAATCAATTTTTTTTTATTTTATTTACTTATTTTTTTCAGTTTACACCGTTGTCGATATTAATATGTGCCATGGCATCACTTCGACACGCACGGTGCCATGTAAAAGTAATGCTTCATCAGAAAAATAAAAGAAGATAATACCACAAAAATAATACCAAATACCTAAGGAAACTTCATTAATCAGTAAATAAATAAAGATTTAATAGATTAAATAAAATAATCAAAATAATATCACATGTCGAGAAAATTTTTTTTTTTGATAAGCAATGTTGAATGGATCGAGAAAAATTACTTAAGTTTTTAATTATTTTTAGGCATCTATAGCATCGGACAAGTCCAATATAAGTTGCTCTACACCATTGTTGGTTTTGCATCGCACAAGGTTGTAATGGGCTACAATATACCAGTTTGGGATACCGATCTTTGGGATATTTTTCAAGATTTTATCGTCCCAACGCAGCGGCGGACGTCCTCTACTCTCTACTCTACTTCGCATTTGCTTACCGAGATCAAAATAGCTACGGTTAGCAAGAGTGACTTTTCGTCTAATTTCCTGACTTATGTTTTTGTCGTTGTTTACATCCGAATTTTCTACAGCCTCAAAGTTGAAGTTCTCTGTCCATATAAACCGTCTACATCGTGTAGATTATCTGCTGGTGGTTGATACCAAGTACTTCGTCTTGCTCGCGTTCACCGTTGGTCCCATTGACGGGACTTTTTATGTCTGAGAATGCCACGGTAACTGCATGATCATTTTTACCGATTATGTCTATGACGTCGGCATATGCGATCAGCATAGTTTCTTTGTAGAAAATATTACTCGTCAGGTCAACGTTTGGGCATTGTTTTAGTATGTACTCCATCAGAAGGCTTAAAAAGTCACACGACAACGCATCGCCCTGTCTGAAGTCTCTCGTGATCACAAAGGGGTCGGAGAGATTTGTACCGACCCTGACAACCCTTTGGGTGTTTGTCAGCGCCACCATACAGAGGCGAACGATTTTTTCAGGGATCCTTAATTAAGTCAGTGCTTTGAAGAACTTTGATCTTTTGATGTGTCGAAAGTGGCCTTCAAGTCCAGTCCATGTTTTGCACAAGAGTTGATGCATATTCCTCGCCGCCGGTCTTTAATAACTCTGCGAGGAAGTTCATCTGCTTCATCCGCTTTGTTATTTTTAAGCCATCGTATAGCTTCTAAGACTTCGTCATAGTATGTAGGCTCTACTGGAGCTCCACCCTCGGTCGGGGGAACCAGATATTCCTAAACATCTGTCACCACGCATTATCTTTACAGAATGATGCTCCTAGTTTGACGATAATAAATAAAATGCAATTTAGAATTAAATTTTGAATTTAGACAGATTTACTAAACTTATTTTTCCAAAAAATATTCAGAATACAATAGACCCATAAAATTCACAAACATTTGAAATTAATTGTTTTTTTTTTTTGTTTTTGTTTTTTTTTTTTTTGAAGTATTTTTAATTTTTTTGGATTTGATGATTTTTTATTTTTGATTCCAATATTTCACCCAGCGTGGTGTGGTCGGTGTCGACTTGATTTTGTCTTTAGAAATGGATCGCGGTGTCCTTTGTTTAGGTTCAGAACCAACACCAGCATTCAGACAGGACTCTTGCAGAGTCAGCGACTTTGATTTTTGGCACAGTATGTGGCTTAGTGCTGCATAATTCTATTTCGGGTGTAAATGAAAAACTACTTTGAAAATAGTTTTATCAAATAATTTTTGAGCGCATTTTTCACACAGATCCGCTTTGAAAGAAGTCTGATCTTGAAACTGTTCAATTTTTTCGTTCATACGCATTTGATACATCGTGACACCTTTTCCAGTGTTTTGTACTACTCGGGAAATCTTTTGCGGTTCATATTGTATGACTTCTTTTTATGATATATTTTATGTCTGCACTTTCGTCGGCTTGTTCCGCATTCTTTTTGTTTTTGTTCACATTTTGCATGCATCTCTGGATCATCCGCTTCGTCAGTTGTAAGCTTTGGACTCTGTTCTACGCAAACACCAGCTTCAACTTCTTCCTTGGCTTGTGTTGGGCTGCTTTGTGCGAGCAGCACTTGTGGCGCACAAGGCAATGCTTCCGCTTCATCTGCTTTGTTAGCGTCATCGTTTTCCGAAATATGAATGGGTTGCTGCTGTTGCTCTCCAACTTCCTCGCTGTCACCAATCGTTTCGTGCTGTTCCTGCTGATGCCGCTGCTGCACAATCGGAACGACATTATCATCCGGAGCCATGCGCTTTTGCAAACGATTCAACTCTTCCTGCAAACCTGCGTATTCATCCTTTAAAACGTCTACTCGCGCATATACTGCGGATACTTTCTGAAAAGAAGTAAGTAAATTATTTAAACGGATTAGATACCCCCCAATCTAATCATTTAAAACGACTAATCTAAGAGTAAATCGTTGAGACGCCTAGATCAGTTGGTTTTCCTGTGCGTTCGCTGGTTCGTCCGTTCGTCTAAGTTAAAGTGAATGACACACCTTATACCAGATGCATGTTCTGCCGGGAAACTTACCATCTGAAACGCCGCCCACCATTTCCATGTCCGCTTATAAATGCACACAGAAGTTACCACGATTACGCCTATCATACCGACCAGCATCATCACAAGCTGCAGTTTGGAGAATTGTGTCCCGAGCCTGTAAAAGTTTATCACGCCCAGCAGATTGTTTGGAAATTAGAAAACGATGTTTGCCTAAGGGCTACATCGAATGGTACCTCCTCCATTATCACTTCGACTTTCAGATCACAAAAAATAAATGGAAAAAAAATGAACCAATATTTATAATAAAATATAAAATATATTTAAAAATATAAACTTGAGTACTCTTCACTGCTATGTTACGAAGTAGAATGAGAAAAATAATGAACTGAAAATTAACGATAAAGGAAAAAAAAAATAAATAAAAAAATAAAGCCTACTACTTTTTCTTTCATTTTTCTTAAATTTTTATTTTGATCAGCTAAATTTGACCGATTTGAAACGAAATGCAAAGTCGAAAATTTGAGTCAATGGAAGCTGAGATCTTTCCAATTGAGGAGCAATCGGACGTATGGAAAACCGCTGAAGAAGTACTTAAACTGTTTTAACGTTATCCCATTTACGTCAATTTAACTATAAAAGTTCTTGTTCTATTTTTTACAAGCCTTTTTTGAAGCCAGTTTTATACGAGCAAGAGCATTTTGACATGAACGTGATAAGATGGCAATCGCTTCGTACTGGCTCTGGACTTTAGAGCGATGGCATTTAACCCTTCCATATAAACTGTCTAAGAACGCTTCCCGGGATTCGCCAAAGACGTGTATGCTCCAGCATTGTTCTGATGTAAAGACTTCCCATCCGAATGCTCAATTCTGGCCGCTACTTGGTCAATAACCAACTTCGAGCGGTCTAGTTGCTGATAGTACTGGTTCGAAACGTAAAACGTTTTACCATAGGAGAGCAGCTCATGGTAGATAATGCGGTGCTTGTATATATATTTATATATAAGTATATACGTATACATGTTTATAAGAGTTGATGCGTACATCCAATTAAATCTTGTCTGGCTGTGTTTTATAACTCAGCGCCTGCCGCTTTTTCTTTTAAAATCTTTTTTTTAACTTTTAAGACCTCGTCGTAGTCTGGTGGCTCCACAGGAGTCCCATCATCGGTCGGAGGACCCAGATATTCATCATCTCCACTGGCGCTATTGTTCCCATCATCGCCCCCAAGAAGAGAAGAGAAGTGGCTCTTCCATAACCTTAGTGATTCCTGGACATCTATTATCATGTTGCCTTGTTCATCTTTGCAAAACGAAGCTTCTTGCTTATTACCTTCAATAAAATCCTCTTGCCAAAACTATGCAATTCAAAACTGTACTGAACGCATCACGCAAATGGTTCATGATTATATTTGCATTTTTAATTAAACTCTTTGTGTGCAGCCAGATTGCCTCGCTCCTACGCTGCCAGTCATTCTACTTGACCCTTTTTACTGGGCCGAATTTTTAATTCAAGCTTGGAAATATAAGCGATGGTCAGCTACAATCTTTTTATAAAAATATATTTATAATAATTATTTTTTTTACGAAAGATATAAAGTCACTATTCCACTGCGTCATGTCTGGAATAGACAGCTGTGAATGAAAGAAAACTCCATCAGCACGTATATTCAGACGGATCTAAGCCCAACAGCCAAATTGATGGAGGTGTCCACTGTTCGGATATGGGAACAGACACATCCATCAGGCTTCCTGACCATTGCCGTTTTTTATAACTTGGTAATTTTGCTGCTACTCCATTCAGCATATTTTCCAGTATAGAAAAATCCAAAGTATACTTTGAACCATGATAGTATTACAAAGGGTGTAGTATTCCGCCTCATGGAAGCAAACTGTGGTGCAAAGTTTACAGCAAATATGCTTATCTCACTAAAGCCTTCTACGATGCTCGAGAACAAAGCTTATAATTTTTAAATTATATAAGCAAACATATGCAGAATAGTACACCTATTTATGATTGCATGTCATATCTTTGGGTATTTTTAATTGCACTGTTTTAGTGCAACCACTGCATCCATCAGAATAATTTTAAACCAAAAGGGGCACTAACTCTTAGTAAATTCTCCATGCTTTGAGGAGTAGAGAATCGTATAATTGTTGTTTCACTGCTGCTGATAGTCTAGATGTGTTTTTCTTTCTTTTTATATATAAAAGTTTTACTTGTAGATACTTTTTTTTTATAATATCTTCCTTTATACAAAAACAAAATATTGTCTGCATGAAAAGTCACATATGCAGCTTTTTAGATATTCGATTACGATAAATGTTTGTAAGTATCTAAACCTTTGCATTACATAAACTCATATGACAACAAGTCTAAGTATTTCGCATTCAGTTTTATACATTTTATCTTTTCGTAATCGTATGTTTTGCAAGGCAACTTGCCATTGCCTCTGAAAACAGCAAAAAGCACTTTGAAATTTAAATAAAAAAATAGGCGCATATCTATGATAATGCGTATATAAGATATGATATGATAGTATGGTGAGACTAGAGAAAAAGTGTTTTTAAAATATAAGAATCTGACATGACAAAACTTAAATGAAGTTTGTAGTGCAATTTCATAACAAAAAAGTGACATGAATGATTTAAAAGAAAACGAAAGATATTTCTCAATTTTTAAGAAAGCGATTTTCGTGACATACAACATTTTGAAATCAAAATTTTTTGAATTGAAAATTTGAAACTTTCCACTCATAACCATAAAATGCCATGAATGATTTAAAAGCAAACGAAACAAATTTCGAAAAATTTGAGAAAGCGAATTTCGTGACACACAAAAATTTATTTGAAAACAAAATTTTCAAAAACAAGTAAGCTTTGAAATAAAAATTTTATTTTTACAAAAAACAAAAAAAATAGAAGTTCCCAGTTAAAAGTATGTAGTCGTCGACGTCGTCACACCTTGAAATATATTTAAAATTTATAAAAAGTTAAACAAAATTTTTTTTTCTTTCTAAAACTAAAATAAAAATTTGTACAAAATTTCAATTCGTGATAAAAGCTAAATTTAAAGATTTCGAAACAAAAAAAAATTATTCCATTAAATATTCGGGCAACTTAAAAGTACAGAAAAAATGTTGAATTTTTGGCGTAATAATCAAATGGTTCATATGCGCATACGCCGTGAACGTTGTCGAATGCTTGGAGATGCCGAAATGCATGTGAGACGTATGCGACAGCAAAACAATCGAAACCTTCTTGAATTAAACAATTTAGGCTGGTTATTCTGGTTTCTTGAGGTCTTACTAGTGATTGTACTGGTCAAGCTCTGTCTTGTGGTAATTAACTGATTTTTTGGTGTGTCTGGTGCAGTGCAGTGCGGTGCGTTGCGACATGAGATGAAAGATGCTAGAAAAAATTGCGGCTACAGCTTTATGTCTTTTGAGAAAATGAAAAATAAAAAGAAAATCTAAAAATGTTAACTATTTTTTTCTATTTTTTTTTTTCGAATTTGATACCTATGATCTAGAAGAATAGTTACCGTTATACACTTAAGTTACCGTTATATTGCTTAAAATGTAACTGGAGCAACTAATAACTTACGAATGACATTTTCTGCTTTTCTCTTTTATTTTTATTTATTATTATTTTATTTTTTTTTTTTTTTGGACCAAATCAACATGACTTTGCCTAACGAAAAATGCTACTGTCCCAAGTCATCTATTTCAGTTTGTCAGTCTGTCCGTCCAGCTACGAGAACAACAGCAAACACGCGTTCAACGACGCGTGGTAGTGTATCGTAATAAACTACGTGATCACATTCCGCTAACATATTGCCCCGTGCACAACAATATATACGAATACATCTGCTATGTGTGTATAGAATATTTCATTGTAGTAGTAGTCAACTTGTTATATGCTGGGTATCTAAACAGATAACAATACCCTACGCCACTAAGGAGTTGACTTTAGTTAAATTACAGACCACGTTGTAAAATCTGAGACGAGCACTTTTTGAGTATCTCTCAACAATTTCCGATTCAGAATGAAAAAAACATTATAAATAGGACCGATAAACATAAATCGAAATATCGAAAGCAGCTTAATTTTTTTTTTTTTTTTTTTTTTTTTTCTGCATGCTTTTATGGGAAACTTTTTCTTTGATGACTTGGTCACTAATGACTGATTGCTGACATGTCTTTGGTTGATTTATCATTGGCGATTTTATAAAAATACAAAATGCTTATGCAAATATTTCATAAAGAAGGATTGTTATTGGTGAAATAGTCCTGCAAGTTCGTTTAAAACCGTAAAGGAATTTTTTTTTTACTTTAATAAAAAAAAATTTTTAAAATTTTTGTTCAAAATTATTAAAATATTTTTATTAAAATTATTAAAATTTTGATAAAAAAAAAGAAAGCCGACAAACACATAAGACGCCACACAAGAAGCAAGTCTCGTCATTCAAGAAGTCTTGCAAGTCTCGTCATTCAAGAAGTCTTGACTGCAAGTCTCGTCATTCAAGAAGTTTTGCAAGTCTCGTCATTCAAGAAGTCTTGCAAGACACGTCATCCAAGACAACTGTGACATTTGTATGAAAATGTCGTCAACGAATTGTATGGGCTGTCGTCGGTATGTCATCGAGGAAAAAGATTCGTCATCAATGCATCTAAAAGATATCGATACATTTTAAGCTCTCACAAATATCGAGATGACATTAATGTATCGATATTTGTTGCAGCTTCAAACTCATTACAAATTCTGGAGTATTTAAAACCGTTTCGATTTTAAATTTCATTCTTTAAAAAAATTATTTATTATTTCAAATACTCAATTTATTATAATTGTGTAGTGTATTTTAGTATTCAGTATAACCGCAACTTATACATCCGGACACGTTTCAAGCGTTGCATTTCGATTTCCGTTGCTTATTTCCTAACGTTGTGCGGAAGTGCAAAAGGCTAATAGCAAAAAAAAAAAAAAAAAAAAAAAAAAAAAAAAACGGAAAAAGTGCAAACGAAAAAGAAAAAAAAAAAGAAAAGCAAGAAAACCAAAAGGAAAAAGGTATTAACGTGACTATTCTAAGTAATTTCTTTTCTTTATTTCTTTGCGTTCTTTCTTTTGCATTCATTTTGTTTTTAATGCCATTTGTACTTGTATATATGTATATATTATGTACATATCTAAGCATGTCCTTGTTGTCCTTTTTGGTTTTTTTTTTTTTTTTTCAACAAAAATTTTTTCTTGCTGGCTTTACTCATGCGAATGCATTTTACTTGTAACGTAACGTAACGGAACGTAACAAGCAAAACGCGGCGAACATTTCGAAATTCATTTGCATATTAATTTCAACGCTGCACAGTGACAAAATTAGACAATGCACAACTAAGACAAGAGTAAGACGTAAAACGGATACGAATACGGAGACGGAGACGGAGACGTAGACGGATATGGAGACGACAACTGAATAACGAAATGTCAGTTAGTCGTTAGCAGGGTTACGTTACGTTACGTTACATTACGTTATGTTATATTGCAGGGCATGGTTGAAGGACTTTTCAATATGCACAGTGACACTTGAGCATGTCTGACGCTGAGGTGGTGCCACAAGGCTGTCACTTTGGCTGCCTGCATTCTGGCATAGAAAACAAAAATATAGAATAAAAATAAAAACATTTTTTTTGAAATTTTTTTTTATTTTATATATTTACACTTTACTTGCTTTCATCTTTTATACTATTTCTCTCTGTCTCTCTGTCTCTGCCTCTTTCTCTTTTCATTTTACAATTTCTATTTGCACGCCATGTCGTCTTGTTAAGTGCAAATTAGACCAAAGCGTCGAGAAATTTAACAAGCAAATTTGGTTGCACTTGAGCAATAAGAATAACTGAGCGAATAAGCAATAAGAATAACGGTATGCAATGAAATGCCGCTAACGAGTCTAGGCCCAGTTAACTGACGCTGCTAACAGCTACAAAAATATTCTCTATTGTTCATTTTTTGCCTTCATATTTTATTTTTTTTTTTTTAGAACAATATTTAATTTGTTTAAAAGGAAAAAAATAGAAAAGTGCAAATTGCGTTTATAAGGCTAAAAAAATAACATTATCAATTTATGCTACTCAATTTTTTTAATTTTGGGAAAAAACTATCAGAAAGCATATTTTGCCCCTCTGATCCGTTCAATATTTCAGTGGTGTGAGTGTTAAAACGCAAGAGAGAAATACGATTAAAAATGAGAGAGAGAGAGGACTGACAATTTAATGGTTCAACAATAGCAAAAGAGACAGAGTTATAATATGCCACCTTCAATTATATATATATTTTGATTCATAATGGAATTGGTTAGAGCTGCAAACCGGCTTTGAACCGAATCACAACATTTTCGAACGTTTGCTCTGAACCATAAACCGAGCCAGTTCTTCTGAAGGAACTAGTGGCAAAAGTGGTTCGAACCGGTTTGCCATTTCTTTAAAAGAACTTTATGTTAAGTATTGTAATATTATAAAATTTAGTTGAGAAAAGCAGTTGCTTGCGTTTACGACGTATTTTTTCGTGGTTCGGCACTGATAAAAAACAAGACCAGCGGACGACTTAACCGAGCCAGGGCATTTTTTAATGGTTTGCAGACCTGGTATTGGTTAATCCTCGTAAGAATGAATTAAACTTTTGATGCTATTACAAATAACAATCTTAAAAAAATTTAAAATGAAAATCCATAAATATTAACTAAAGAGCCAAAAACGTATTTGTATATGGGCTAACCCTGCGTTGTTACGAACGTTACGTTATGAAGTATACATGTTAATACTATTATGAACGTTACGTTATGAACGTTACGATAAAAACATTATACGTTACGTTACCTTATTAACGATACGTTATGAACCTTACGTTACGTATGAACGTTACGTTATGAACGTTGCGTTATGAACGTGCTGAACGTTTCGTTATGTACGTTACGTTATGGACGTTCCATTATAAGCGTTACGTTATGAACGTTACGTTATGTACACTACACTTTTAATCACTTATCTTCCTATAAATTGGCATGAAGCTATGAGTATATACATAAATTCTTATTCAGCATTGAAAAAAGGGGTCGATCAAATTATGTCTAACTAACTATCAATTCGTCTGTCATGCTGTCCGCCTTATTAAATGAATTGTCTCGGATACAATTATAAAAAAATAGAGCAAACATATTTGATTCTTAGACTTTCCTAGATTGTCACTTGCAACAGGTTTTTTGTAGAGTCTCATATGAAGGAACACACCCAATAAAAACCTAACCCAAAATGTTGAGTTTTTGCATCAGAAACGAATTTTGCTGATAACACCAACAAAATTTTCGGTATACACCCATAAATATATACCCAAATTTTTCTACCCGCCACACATAGTGTGAAGGGTATTATAAGTTTGTCGGGAAGTTTGTAACGCTTTAAAGGAGGCATCGGAGACCCCATAAAGTATATATATTATTGATCAGCTACACGAGACGAATCGATTAAGCCATGTCCGTCTGTCTGTCCGTCTGTCCTTCTGTTACAATGCGTTTTCTCGGAAAGTCTTAAAGATATTGAACTGAAATTTTAGACTTAAGCTTTTTGTGCTCCTAGGCAGTTTGTATGTCAAAACCAAGGTGCCACGCCCATTTTTAGATATGGCCCCCACTCAAACCTAGCGCCCATTTTTCAGATTTTGTATGAAAATAGTTCTTATTTATGGATATATTCATTCCAATCTGTGTGAAATCACTTCTACTGTTATTCAATAAATATGCTACCGTTATGACAAGGATCGGGCCACTATTACATATAGACCCCATACAAACTCACCTTCCATTTTTTTTCTCTCAAGAAAATGTTAAAAGTTTCGTGTGGCGGGTATTTGAGCTTTGTTTGAAAACTTTTCTGTTTCTAATAATAGTCAAATCAAACTTCAAAATTTCAGAATCTGGTTCAATTGAAACCACTGTAATACAAGGACCCCATATAAAATAATCTTTATAAAATATGGTACCATATAGAGAAGAACATAGCTTAAGGTTGACAAAAATTGGGTACAGGGTATCTCGTAACGTTTTTAAGTAGTCCAATACTTTTACAAAATACTTTAAAATTGCTCAAAAATTACGTATACGCATTGTCGGCTGTAATGAGGCGTAATACTCTAATGGGTGATTTTAGCGTAGTTTTTTTTTTTTTTTTTTATTTAATCGAATAAACTTGCATCATATATTCAAAATTTGTATTCGAATCGATAAATTAGCGTCGACTATCGATAGTTTGCCACCTCTAGTTTGGACGCCATTATCAATCAGTGCAGCTAACCTGAAACACTTAAATCTTAAAAAATCAACCTTTAGAAAAAATTATTTACCCACACAGACACACAGGCACATGTGTGGAAGCATAGACTGTGCCAAGTGTCATATTTTGAATGCAAACAATTCTAATTCGAAGAATTAAAATATTCTAAGACTTTAAACAAAACAACGAAAAGAATTATTCAAAAAAAGCTGCTGTCAGTTTAATTATAAAATAAATAAAAAATTATAATAATAAAAAAAAAATTGCAGACAGTCGTCGTCGTCGTCCATGGCGGCAGTATTTGAAAAATGTAAAACTAAAACTGCAACTTGCAACAAATCGTTGCACAACTTTCCAACAACTTAAATTGAAAATGAAAATTTCAGTTGCTCTAAAAGACCAAAAAAAAAAAAAAAAATAGAAAGAACAAAAAATTAAACAAAAAAAAAATATATTTAATAAATATATTAGCTTACAGTATGACCAAAGTTTTAATACTCTTTCAAAATAAAAATGAAAATTATTTCAAAACGAATTGTGAATTGAGTGGATTATTTGCTGCATTTTGTGAAGCACAAATTAAATTGGAGACACTGAAATGGCTAGATCCGAACTGATCAAAAAGAAATACTCGGTGGGGTTTACGATGTTTCATAAAAAAGATTACAGCTGAAAACTGTGTGTTTTTAAGAGAAATAAAAAGTAAAAAAAGTGTATGAAAAAATGGGCGCTACTCTGTGTATAAGAGAGCGGTTTAATAAATAAGCAGCTTAAGTATTCGACTGCTTAAAATGAGTATGCCTGTCATTGTGACAGACGAGCTTATAAACAGACAGACGGACAGAACGCTAGTTCAGTGCGATACTTTCGAGACTGATCAAGAATTTATACAAAATATATAAAATTTAATTTAATTATTTTTTGAATTACTCTCGTATTTTTGGTACATACAAGTACATGTGTGTGTGTGTGTGTGTGATTGAAAAAGCCAGGCAACAGCAAACTTTTCAGCAACTACAAAAGAAGCAAGCAAGCAAGATGCCTGCTTACTCTTTGTCTAAATGTCTCGCTACGTGTGTGTGTGTGTGTGTGTGAGTGGGTGTGTGTTTGTTTTTTTTTTTTTTTTTTTTTGGCTGTTGCTACTTTTTTTTTGCTTCGTTTTCTTCTTACTTCTCTTGTCTGAATGTCCAATTCTATTTTTTGTTCTTTATTTTTTTTTTTTTGCGTGCAACTGACTACAACTGCGGCGAATGTTGAAAAATAAAACGCTGCGTGCTGCAAATATTTTGTGGCAATAACATTTGACGGACAATACAACTTCAATGGCAGCTGCCATGTCTGAAAATTGTGGGCGTCGTCGACGTCGTCGTCGTTTTCATCGTTTTTGTCGTCGTTGTTGTTGTTGCTAACTAAAAACAGAAAACTGAAAACTGTTGCAACAATTGCCAACTAAAAACACCAAGTTTCATTCTTCTCGTTTTTTTTGTTTTTTTTTTTTTTTGTCTCTTTTATTTCAATTGCTCTACATTCTTTACTACTCAATGTATGTATATATCCGTCCGTCCGTTCGTCTGTCTGTCTAGCTATCTGTCCGTCCGTCCGTCGGTCTATCTACTATCTATCTGAATCTTCTGAATCTGAATCGCACAACAAAGTCACAGCTGCAAAATTTTGCATGCAAGCGATTAATTTGCGCAATTTATTTCAAGTTTATTCATTCATTCTCATTCGTTTCATTCGTTTCATTCATTAGTCGTTTCTATTAGTTGCTTGATTTAGTTTTCATTCCAAGTTTTTAATTAAATACGACACATGCGGCGTATGATTAACGTTCTATTGTTCACTTCACTAAATAACCGAATGCAGCAATATTGTTTTAATAAATTGTACAAGAATTATTTATTATTTTTAGTCTGTTGAATGGAATTTTAATTGCATTTAAATATTTTAAGATACATTTTGATTTAGGTATTTTACTCAATTAAGGTATTTTACCAATTAACTAGCATTAACTGGTATAATATGTATGTATTCTAGTAATAGTGTCGAAAAAACAAGTTGAGTTTCTGCATCGATGGAAGCGATATAGGACCACCACATTTCGACAAATCTTTGAAAAGAGTTGTTATATAATGTAAAGATACCTAAGAAACGCTTTTACGGTCCGGGAATAAACAGAGCAAAAGAGAACAAAAAAGAAAAGATTGCTTGTTGAGCACAAAATGTTATTTTAACACTTATTATCGTTGTCCCAAAATAAGTGTTTTTGAAAACACTTATTTACGGACAACGAGAAAATATCAGCAGGTTTTTGCAAGCTCTGATGAAAACTGATAAGAAAACATTGACGTTGACGAATCAAATGAAAAAATGTTCAATTCACATACAAGTGAATTAAAAATAACTATCTTACCTGGTCCGAAACTTTTTTTTTAACTAAGTTTTTTTTTCTGTCAATGTGATGTTCTTCAATTGCTTTAAAAACACTACAACTGTCTACTAAAAATTGTGAAAGTTATACTTCATCCAAAGCTACTCCATTTCACACAATTTTTAATTATGCTTTAACAACCTCAACCTTAAAATTGTAAAGTTATATTTTGAAAAACATAATTTCGAAAAACAAATAAATTATTATTTACAAGAACACTCACATTTGTCGGAATATAAGTCAGGTTTTTGAAAAGAATCATAGTAGTACTACAGCAATAGCTAAAGTTTGTGAGAATATCAGGAGTAAAATTGATAATAATGAAGTTGTGAATTGGCATCACTTGACTAAACAAAGGAATTTGACTTAGTTAGCGTGGTCCTCTGTATAAATTAGAATCAAATTTTAGTTTTTTGAGTTCAGCATCAAAGCTAATACTCATATCTGACGAACAGATTTCAAGCAGTAGCAAGTACGACATGCTTATCATCACTTTTGCCTTTAAAACGAGTTGTTCCACAGAAGTAGGCTGACGACGTTCAATTTTTATGTTAGAAAGCTTAGTGTGTAGTCTTAATGTAGATCTTAAAAATATAAGTAATTGATCTGTAGACAATGGTCTTAAACAAAAAAAAAAAAAAAAAAAAAAAAAAAAAATATAAATATAAAAAATTTAAAAAAAAACTTACCTTATCTTTTTTATATAAAAAAAATTAAATATTTAAAAAATTTTTTTTATGAGTAGGAGGGGAAATTTTAAGTTTTGCTTTTAAAAACGTTTGGTTGAAGAAAGAATCCTAGTTTTTCAATTTAAAATAACCTATAATCCAGAATATATCTTTTGAAATGCTTAATTTTTTCAAAAAAGTATAAACAATATCATACCAATAAGAAAAGTATCTTTTGTCCAAAAACCATTCTTGATAATTGCGATTCGACTGTGAAATAATCAATCAACACAGCGCAACATAATCTGTTATAAAGGGTGATTTTTTAAGAGCTTGAAATTTAAAAAAAAAAGAACATAAAATTTGCAAAATCTCATCGGTTCTTTATTTGAAACGTTAGATTGGTCCATGACATTTACTTTTGAAGATAATTTCATTTAAATGTTGACCGCGGCTGCGTCTTAGGGTGGTCCATTCGGAAAGTCCAATTTTAGGCAACTTTTTCGAAACATTTCGGCCGGGAGCCCGAATTTCTTCGGAAATGTTGTCTTCAAAGCTGGAATAGTTGCTGGCTTATTTCTGTAGACTTTAGACTTGACGTAGCCCCACAAAAATAGTCTAAAGGCGTCAAATCACATGTCTTGGTGGCCAACTTACCGGTCCATTTCTTGAGATGAATTGTTCTCCGCAGTTTTCCCTCAAAATGGCCATAGAATCGCGAGCTTTGTGGCAAGCCCTTTTTTTAAAAACCACAACCAACCAAGTTCCAGTTCTTCCATTTTTGCAACAAAAGTTTGTTAGCATCGAACGATAGCGATCGCCATTCACCGTAGCGCGTTGCGTCCAACAGCATCTTTGAAAAAATACGGGTCCAATGATTCCACCAGCGTACAAACCACACCAAACAGTGCATTTTTCGGGATGCATGGGCAGTTCTTGAACGGCTTCTGGTTGCTCTTCACTCCAAATGCGGCAATTTTGCTTATTTACGCAGCCAACCAAGAAATGAGCCTCATCGCTGAACAAAAATTTGTCGATAAAAAGCGGATTTTCACATTTCGAACCGAACGCCGATTTTGGTAATAAAATTCAATGATTTGCAAGCGTTGCTCGTTAGTAAGTCTATTCATGATGAAATGTCAAAGTATACTGAGCATCTTTCTCTTTGACCCCTCATAAATCGGTCAAATACTAATGCAATCCTAACCTCAAAAAATCACCCGTTATAACGCAAAGTGCGGTTGTTTGGACCAATTAATGACTGTGAGTCGAGGCACAGTCGGTTCAAATGGCCAAAAACCCTACGGGTCTGAGAGACCGTATCTGTCCAACTTTATGTTTCAGTTTGATTTAAGCACAATCATTTTTATACCCGTTACGTTTGTATGTCAGAACCAAGGTGCCATTCCCGTTTTTAGATGCAGCCCCCATACAAACTTATCATTTTTTCTGATTTTTGTATAAAAATAGTTTTTATTATGAATGTATTCACTCCAAATTGGGTAAGAACACTTCTTATGTCATCCAATGTCAAATATAAGGTGCCACGCCCAGTTTAGGTATAGCCTCCATACAAACTTACCGCCCATTTTCTCCGCCTCCAAACAAATTGTGTAACGGGTATTTCAGCTTCGGGTTCAAATTTTGAAATTCCCTAACACGACTAACCATCATTCAAATGCGCCCAGTTTCAAGTCTCTACGTCTATTCAAACCAAATGTATGACTTTTTTTTAAGGTTCCCATTAGGCCCCGGGTCAAAATTTTTCCAAAATCCCCGTCTTGTTGCTCACCTGAATTCTAAAAAATGACAGAAATAAAAAAATTTGTTAACGTTTTTTCTGTTCCAAATATTTTGCTTTTCCAGTTTGAAGGCCTCCATCCTCTTCAATCAGTTGAACAAACAAAAAAAAATATATGACTGTATCAAATGGGTACTCGTACTGCTTCTTATCTAGACTACAATAAGGTTCTTTGTAGAAAGTTTCGCAACAATCGGGTACAGAAATAATTACAATTCAATACCAACAACAACAGTAGTAGCAGCAGGAGCAGCAGCAAAGGATGTCAAAGCAAGGATAATGAATATGTTGCGCCTAATTTAACAACAGATTCGATGACGAATTATCGTGACTGTTGATTTCGGTGTCGTCTTATTCATATTCAAGGCAACGCAAATCAAAGCAATTTATGCATCAATGATGCCATGAATGAATGAATGAGCGACTAACTGACTGAGTGAGTGAGTGAGTGACTGAGTTATTGTGTGAATGAATGAGTGAGTGGCAGTCAAAATGATGAATCAACAGCGTCAGCATTCAACATTGAAACTGAAAATTTATGAAGCCAAATAGTCAGTCCAAAGTAGATTTCGCACACACGCACCCACACACGCGCATACATACACACACACGCATGCAAAAGCTGTGTGCCGGCAGAAGACATGTTTGATTAACATTTATAAAGCGGCAACTAACGCTGCGCATACAAATGTTTTGCGTCTTTGGCTTGCATTGCAAGGTGAACCGAATGTGGCACTGATTGTGCGTAAAGACTAAAAAAAAAAAAAAAATAGGAAACTACAAGCAGCAGCGACCACGACGAATGTTAACATTACAAAATGGCAACAAGAAAACAGGATCTTTGACTTGAATGTTGAATATTGTTGAGCATTTCAGATAAAGATGAAATATCACAGCAGCAGCCTATAATCAGGAAACAGCATTTCGTGGCGTCCATTGTCAATAATATTACGCACGTAGCCCAAGCATGAGGATCAGTCAGTCAGTCAGTCAGTCGGTCGCACAGTGTCAAAGTCATTTTTTACTCTGTTTCTGCTGCTTTAAGCATTTATTTTGCTTTGTATCTAAATCAAGGATTTCTTTCTACTTTTCCTTTTTATACCTGTTACACTAGTGTAAACAGGTATATTCAGTTTGTCGGAAAGTTTGTAACGCATTAAAGGAGGCATCGTAGACCCTATAAAGTATATATATTCTTGATCACCTCGACGAGACGAATCGATTTAGCCATGTCCGTCTGTCTGTCCGTCTGTCCGTCTGTCCGTCTGTCTGTGTGTTGCTGCGCGGTTTATTCGCTCAGTTTTAAAGATATTTGGCTGAAATTTTAAACTTAAGCTTTTCTAGGTCCTGTGTAGTTTCTATGTTAAAATCAATGTGCCACGCCCACTTTTAGATATGGCTCCCATAGAAAACAATAACATTTTGTCAAGTTCTTAAAAGAGAAAAAAATTATTTATAAAGCAAATGGCTTCAAATATGGTACAAATGCTTCGAATATTAAGCCAAATCTTCAGTTTAAAAATGGTCTAATTTGGACCGCGAATTCCTAAATTTTTAAAAATATATATTTAATTTGTTTAATATTTTGAAATAAAATTTAATACAAATGCTGCACACGAAGGTCTATCCACGTCAAATGTTGTGTAACAGGTATATAAACTTCGGTCCAACCGAAGTTAACTTTTTCTTGTTTACATTTTTTTTTTTTTATGTGATGTGTTATTTTGTTTTATTTTGCTAAAAATTGTTTGTAGAAGTTTTTTAAAATTTATAACGACTTTATTATGTAAATTTTTTACAGAACAGAATATGCTTTTAAAATAGTTCACTGCACTTTATTGATGTAGTCAGTGTCAGTGTATACCCCGCCTTCTAAGCGTTGAAACTTGTAAAAATTGTCATGGTACAATAAAACAAGGTATCGCTACTTCCTTAAATAAAGAACTTAATCGTTGCACGCGTGTATGAAAGAGATAGATGAGAGAGAGAGAGAGAGAGAGAGAGCAGAAAATATAAATGCCTGTAGTCTTGTTGTTGGTTTTGAGAAAATTTTGTTGTTACACACGATGAAAAAAACGAAAATTGTGTTTCGCCGTCGATAGCCGAACATAAACGACCTATCGATACGATGTTCGCATTCATACTGAAAAGAAATAAAGAACCAAAAGCTGGCAGAGAAACGAGCAGTGGCGATACCTTGTTTTATTGTTACACTAAAAAATCAAAAAATTCAATAATTCAAAAAAACAAAAAAAAAAACAAGGAAAAAGGTTATCATCGGTCGAACCGAAGCTCAAATACCCACCGCATCTTGGTTAAATTTATTTCTGAAATTAAAAATTTTCTTGAAAAAAATATTAGAAAATGGGTGGTGACTTTGTTTGGGGGCTATATGTTATAGAGGACACATTCTTATAAAATCAGTAGAGTAATTAAAAGTGTTTTTACTCAATTTGAAGTGAATACATTCAAAAATAATTAAAATTTTCACACAAAAATTAGAAAATGGGCGGAATGTTTATATGGAGCCCATACCTCACAAATGGGCGTGGCATCTTAATTTTAACATTGGAAAATATTAGAAGCATTTATTCCAAATTTGAAGTGAATACATTTATGAATAAAAGCTATTTTCATACAATAAATTGAGAAAAAAACGATTAGCTTGTTTGTGGGCTATATCTAAAAATGGGCAATGGTGAATTTCAGCTCAATAACTTTAAACTGACCGAATAAGCTGCAAAGAAACAAACAGACGGAGAGACGGACGGTACGGACAGACAGACATGGCTAGAGTGATTCGTCCCGTCGAGCTGATAAAGAACATATACGTACATTTTATAGGGTTTACGATGGCTCCTTTAATGACTTACAAACTTTCTGACAAAAGGAAAGTACCCTCCATAGTATATGTGGAGGATATAAACATATATAATCATCATATTCCCTTTTTCTTCATAGCATCTATGTGGTCGATCCATTTCGCCGACCACTTGTGGCAGCGACCGCCCACTCGGCAATCCACCAGCAATGCGTTTTAGCGGCTACTTGAAATATGTTCATAAATAATGACAATTTTTGTACAAAAATATCGAAAAAAACGGTAAATATGTATAGAGGCTCTACCTTAAAATGGGCTTGGCACTTTGATTTAAACTCTTGAACTGCCAAGGACGGAGAAAACCTTAAGTTTTACATATCAGGTCAATATCTTTAACTTTAAGCGAATAAAACACATAAATATAGACGGACGGATGGACGGACAGTCAGACGGACTTGGCTATATCAACTTTTTTTTTTTTTTTTTAAAATTTTTTTTAATAAAATTTAAAATTTTTTTTAATTAAAATTTTTTTAAAACTTTCCTTTTCATTTTATATTTTTAAAAGGGGGGGGTGTGTGGATTGGCAATTTGTCATTCACCTGTAACTGTCTCGTCAGCCTAAGCTCAATGTAAGATATATTATTTTGCGTTTGATGTAATCGATATGATTTTTTTTAATTTAGAGCAACTCGGCCTAGAACTCATGATTGTAGAAAAGAAGTTTAAGTGGAAAACGTAACACAAAGAAGAAAAAGAAGTGAATAAAAGTCTGAGACATTATAATAATAAAAATTTGACGTTCTTCTTCTCTTTTTCGATTCCTGAAACCCAAATGGGTCATAGGACGTCAATAGCTGCTCTCCACCTCGGCCTGTTCTCTGCAAGGGCTGCAAGTTAACTCCTCCTTGGTACATATCTGAAATCCTTCTCGTCGCTTCCTTGACACTGTTCTCCTGCATGTTTCTCGGGGACGTTCTCTTCTTCGACTTCTACAATCAAGAGGATTCCATTGCATGGCTTTTCTTGCGATGTATGCCCAATCCATCTCCACTTCTGGGGGAATTAATTTTGGTTTAGGAAAACCCCCCTTTGGAGAATTCTATGTATAACTTCAATGAATTCAGAGAATGCTCCTCAAGCTGCGGTTAAAGCTAACACCTGTAGTTTGTTGGTGATGGTTGTGGTTACCTTCCAAGTACAACATCTGTAGAGTAGCACTGAAAGCACGAAAGATTTGAACAGTCTAACCCTAAAAGCTGTTCTCAAATCGTTTTTTCAGCGTCAATAAGAAAACCTACTTTACAGTGTATCAAAACTTTGTTAATACCTAAACTATGTTGCAAACGTTTTTCTTTTGTCAACTAAATTTTTTTGTTTCTCTTCATCTCCCTCATTCTTCCCCCACTGTCGCTTTGTTCTCGTTTGACATTTGACAGTTTTGGTATTTAATGGAGCATGACAGATGAATGAATGCCTGTAACTGGCTGTGTGACATACTTTGTTTTTGGCAGCACAGCAACGAGTCCTGCGGGCTGACATTGACAGTTACCTTTGTGTGAATAATGAGCAAACGAACTAACGATGTGATTCCATTCACCAAAAAGCCAGCCAGTCAGCCAGCCAGCCTGCCAAACTGCCAAAAAGATATAATCAAGATTTGGCAAAAATTTGGCATGAGTAATTTTTCAAATATAAATTGCTAATATCTTATTTTTATTTTTTCTCCTTTTTTTTTGTAACCATTTACAAAAATAAACAAACAAAAAAACACTTTTGCAACGAAATTCATGCCAAAATAATTTAAGTGAAATGCATATTTTTTGTTCGTTATAAATTCGTAATACTAAACTAAGTACATCCCATTCAGCTTCATAGTTAAGCTGGCTATCGTACAAACTCAACTCAAACACACACACAGATTTAACTTTGGCAACTTGCAAAGTGTTGTAACTGCCTGCCAGGACAGCAACAGGATAATACAAAATCCTTTTCGCTTTCGATTTAATGCAAACACTCAAATAAACAGTGAGCAGTTAGACGAAAAAGAGAGATAGAGCTACACAGAAACAGAGAGCAAGAGAGAGACAAAGACAGAGTGAGTCGTAGATACTTTGAATGAATCGATGGGTGTCTGGTCTGGTCTGTTCTGTTCTGGGTAGTTTAGATATTATTGTTGTACTTTAGTTACTAAAGACAGCAAGCAGGCAGCCAGAACAAAAAAAAAAAAAAAAAGCGAAAATACGAAAACGACTTACGAAACGAAGACAACGGAAATCAACTCAATTACAGGCGCATTATTCTCGTTGAAATCTCCGTCAGTTGCGTTCTTCAACAACGAACGAATGAACGCCCACAATAACAACAGCAACAGCAGCAGGAGCAGCAGCAGCAAATGCTTGTCTTGTTGCTCCAACTTTTCCCAACGTTGCACACTCATTGACACTTCAACTTAACACGTTAAGTGTTCAAAGAGTTGTACATACCAACCTAACCCAACCCAAACCAACCCAACTCCCTTCAACCATACATCCGTTCAAAGACCGGCATTGGTAACTCTCATTCCTACATAAATATTTCTTTGTTTTGTTGCTGCCTGCCTGCAGCCTAAGGTAGAATGTTGGCCAAGAGTTTCCGTGCTTTGGCAATGGCAAAGTGTTATTTTGTTTGTTTATTTGTTTATTTGTTTTTGTAATGAGAAAAGCTTTCGAGAAAAGCTCAATTCGCCGTAAAGCACAATCATTACAATTTTTTACTCAACCACAAAATAAAAGCGAATTCAAATAATAAAATGCGAGGGCAGTTAGTAAGCATGTGGTCACAGCGAAATTAAAGACTCATGTTCCTATCACAGAGTATGATACGAACATGGTAGGCCTTCCGAAAACGGGACACTAAAGGGCATTGTATTGACCCAAGCCCAGCATGATAAATGGTAAGGTTAATGGACAGTTAATCCTCTCCGCCTCCTTCAATAAACTGGAGAGTATTATTAGTCTGGGGCGACCTAGGCGACAAAACAGCGTTTAAACAGCGTGAGTCTGAAGCGAGCTAAAGCCGGAAATTCACAGAGAATGTGTGTTCAGTTCCCTCGTCCTCCAACTACAGTCTACACTCTGCCTCTGGGAACAGGCCTATTTTGTTAAGATGATATTTCAGTTTAGATTATGACCGGTAAAGTAGTCAGTTAGCAACCTGAGGGCAGATAGGGTGAGCTAATTGCTTAGCTTGTCGTAGGCCCGTATATTGAATCCAATATTGTTGATGAAGTTCTGCGGAGAACCTATCAATTGATACGTATGGCTGAAGCTCAGCTGCGCCCGCAAAAAGGCTCCGGGCCAGCTGATAGTATTAAATTGGTACAAAACAATATCAAATATGAGACATACGAAACATTCTAAACGGGAAGCCTACTATCCACAAATTTCATTCTGTGGAGAGGGAGATTTCCCAGAGAGTTTTGTGGTCTTAAGTGTTTTTGTAAGCTCAACGTTGCTTACTCTGAAACATTTCAAACTACTCTCGTAAAAAAGCACAAATATAACTCTTGAAGCCGTACGATACGATACGACTGAATATGATTCGTTTAGTGCGATTCCAACATTTTCGTCCTGCTCGTGGCGCTGCCAATGCATTTATCGGTGTTGTTGTTGCTTTCACTGCCGTTTTTGTTTGTCGCATTTCTTTTTTTTTTTTTTTCTTGTTTTTCGTTATTTTTGTTCTTTTGTTCTACGCAAATGGACAATGAGTTCTTACATATTTTAGATTTATATTATCTTTATTGAGCATTTTGTGTTTGTGTTTGTGTTTTTTGTTTGGGTTTTTTGTTTGTTTGTTTGCTTGTCTGGTCTGGTTTGGTCTGGTCTGGTCTGGTCTGGCTGAATGACTAAATGGATGGATGGGCTGGCTGCTTACTTGCTTGGCTGCTATTGTTGTATTTATTGTCTTCTATTTTGTTTTTTTTTCTTGTTTTGTTTTGTTGTTTTTGTTGTTGTTAGCGTAGCGCATAAATTCTGCTCGATTAGCTTTAATTAGCTTAAAGTGACCGACAGCTTCTTATTCATAGTCCTTATCGTTGCTTTTATTTGAAGTCAATGTATGTCAAAAGCTGTTATCCTTATAAACAGTTGCTGGCATTTGTCCTTGTTGCTATTTTGTTGTTATTGTTGTTGTTGTTGATTAAACGTAATTTGCTACGATTGAATTATTGTCGCAACGGTTCAATAAATGTCCTTATTATCTAGACACATACATATGTACATACATATGTGTATGTGTATGATATGTGCGTTTGCTAGTTGGTGTGTGTGTGTCCCTGTGTGTAAAATAAGTATATTTATTTTTAAAATGCCTAGAACATAGTTTATTATATCCTTTACTTTCAGCTTTTCCGTTTCGCATCTGCTGTTTTTTGATCAATTGCTGCTCTTTTCGGTGGCATTTTTTGTACTTTTTTTTTTGATTGCCAGCTAATATGAAAATATACAAAAAACACTAAAAATACCTTTCTTTTATTCGTTTACAGCGAGACCAGTAATCCCCTCGATAAAATACACTTATACCAACGTTTTTCCAATCCTCGAAACAGCGTCTTCTTCGATTCAGCTTATCTCCTTAATCGACTTGAATTTGTTCCCCGGAGTTGGCTCTTAAGTTTTGGGAATAGCCAAAAGTAGTTGCTGAACGATATTAGTTGCATTTTTGAAAAAAGTAACGAGCTGTTTTTCAAGAAAATTCACCATTTTGGTACCAATCGAGACTTGACACGTTTGAGGCCCAAAACATCCTTCAAAATTGTATTAATTGATCCTTTCGATACGCCAATTTCATCAACAATGTCTCTTATAGTTGGGGC
>JAEIFJ010001469.1:0-239970 GCA_018903435.1 Leucophenga varia | reverse complement strand
ATATGCAGTTACATTTTGTTACAATTTATTAAGACGTATGGCTTCAATATTATGCTTATTGTTACAATGCAACACCTTCTATGGTACATATCTATTGTCCATAAGAATTAGTTTTCTCAAAAAAGCTAAACAATTAAATAACATAGATAGAATAGAACCCCTCTATAACATAGAATACTATGCTAAGGAATCAAAATTAAGATTAAAAACAGCCAATCAAACATCACGAATTATGTTAGAGAAAGAAAAGCAGAGACAAAAGTTAGAGTATAATAGAAATTAAATAATTTTAAGCTAGAAATAGGATATCAGGTTTTGTTAAAGAACGAAACAGGTCATACACTAAAACCAGTATATAAAGGACCATTTGAGTTCATAGGAATATAAGCTAATGATAACATAGTTATAAGAAAAAAAAAAAAAAAGTTCATAAGGATAGGTGAAAAATTTTTAATAGGTAAAATTTTCATGAAAGTCTGTATAAAATCTTTGGTTGGTCATCATGAAAATGAAATAAATAAAAAAGTATTTTTTAAAAAAAGTTCATTTAATCATATAGTATATAAAAAAATACAATTTTAATTAATTATTAAATTAAAAAAATTTTAACTTAAAAATCTCCATAGATTACGTAATTTTTTTAAAAATGGAGGTGTAGTATGCCCAATCAACGTTAGGGTATGTTTATACAATTGTACTACTGTGTTCAAAAAGTAATACGAATGGATGAAATAAATCACCGCTTCTATCAGTCCTCGAAGCATGCCAAAAGTCTTCTTCCGGTATAGCGTTCAGAGCGCTCGCCGATTCACGGTTTCCTCGGAGACGTCTTTTGAGTTTTGAAAATAGCCAGAAGTCACGCGGAGCCAAATCAGGTGAATAGTGCGGTTGCGGAACGATATTAATTGCATCTTTGACGAAAAAGTCACGAAGAATCAGTGCAGTTTTTCAAAAAAATTCATCATTTTTGGTACAATGCAAACACTAATTATTTTACTTTTGGATGTGAGCATCGTCCGTTGAGGACGATGGTCGACCAGGCCACTCTTCGTCTTAAACGCGTTCTTTACCTTTGAACAATTTATACAAATCATATGTTGTCGATTTTGGTAAAGCTCGGTAAGCATTTATTCTATTCAGAAAACAAAATTTGATCGCACTTCTTTGTTGAATAATCGAAAAAATAATTGAAAAATTGCCAAATTAATTTTTGTGTCGCACAAAAACAAAAGTAGCTCAATTACTAATGAATATTTTGACACATCCACTAGGCATGGAATTCAGTAACAGTTGTATCGTCTTAAAAAAATATATTGTGCAAAATATTTACTCGCGTAATTTAAATCGAACTAAATTCCTACTACTAATTGGACACAGTAGTACATATATAATATTTATCCAAACACATAAATATAGTGATACTTTGTCGCTATACATATACATAACGCAATCATAACATCAATTGAATGTGAAATATGATCGACTACTTACCTGTGCAGCGACCGGCAACAGCCGCGTGAAAAATGCCGCGTATGCACTTTGCCGCATAGCGAGCCAGTGATTGCCTTAAATATATGCTTAATACATATCTTACGTATGCGCCTTATGTACATACTTGTATATCAAATACATACTCCTGGTCTGCCGCTGCACAGTGGTCCGAATCGCAAATCTAGCTGGACAAAACTATTTTAGCAAATTCTCTTTAACAGATTTTTACATACCTTCGTATCTAAGGGTTTTTGTGGTCTCTGATTACGAATCTGAAGACAGATTTCAAAAATTCAAAATGGCGGATCCAACATGGCTGCCGAAACATTGAAAATATTAGCGGATTTGAATAAAAATTGGTGTCTAAGGGTTTTTGTGATCGCTGATTACGAATCAGAAGACAAATTTCAAAAATTCAAAATGGCGGATTCAATATGGCTGTTGAAAAATTGAAAATATTAGCGGGTTTTGATAAAAAATGGTATTTATGGTATTTTAAAGCCACTGAATATAAATATGACAACAATTTTTAAAAATTTAAAATGGCGGATCCAATATGGCAGCCGATATTTAATATAGCTGTCGAAAATTGAAAATATTAGCGGATTTTGATAAAAATTGGTATTTAAGGGTTTTCAAGGTCGCTCAATATGCAAAGACGACAATTTTGAAAAATTCAAAATGGCGGATTTAGTCTAGCTGTAAAAAAATTTAAACCGAATTTCACATTCAGCAAACAAAATTTTAGGCATATCTATGCAGTTTTGGATTGATGAGAGAATACTCATTTTTCTTCATAAAATAATTATAACTAAAGAACCAAAATACTTGTATGAAAAACTTAACTTTTCAAACTCCAGACGACTCAATAATTTAGTGCCCTACAGACATACGTCCCTTATCTCAGAACGCCATTTTTTCATTAATAGCATTCGTCTCTGGAACAGCCTACCAAACTATTTAAAAAAAATCGCATTAGCTACGCAATTTAGGAAAGAACTTCGCAAATACTTGATTCAGAAACAAGGTTAGATATAAGCGAGATAACATTACATATATTAAGAACTAGTTTCAGGTTATTTCATTGTATGTTAATTTCAATTGTTTGTTTTTATGTTAGACAAAAAAATTTTGTAAACTATATTAAGTTAGAATAAGTAAATTTAAAAACTAATTATAATATAAAAAAAAAAAAAAAAAAAAAAAAAAAATATACATATATATACACATTGTAACTAGATCAAGTTAGATTTAGTTAAATAGTTAACATTTTAATCTACATTACAATATAATAACGTGACTAGTGTAATAATTTAAAAGATATTAAGTCTTGTAACACTAGGAATACTACAGAAACTAAATAAATAAATAAAAATAAATAAATAAAACATTAGAAGATTTTGATAAAACTTGGAATTTGACTGTTCTTAGGGTCGCTTATATCGAATATGATGTTAAATTTAGAAAATTCAAAGTGGTGAATTAATATTTTGTGAACACTTTGTGGCATATAATACCACTTACCACAACCTCATCTTTATATATTTTTTGTATTCTCCATTTTTTTACCTCTAGTTTATAAGCAATATGCAAAATACACTCAAAGCATTTAATCCATGCATGAAGAATCGATAAGCCCAATTCCAATGAGTTTGTTTTTCTCTTTCGTACGAGATTGAGATTGTTCATTTGCGAAGGAGTGGCTCCACATACGTAACAATTTTGAGAAGCTTCTTCATTAAGTACACTACAAATTTTACCATCAATCATAGTGAGAACAAGGTTTGATTTAACTATAATTTCACGACCATCAACTGACACGATAGTTGGTTGCAAGGTAGCAATTTGAGATTGTACATCATTGACTATTTCTTTTGTTAGTTTTGAGGTTTCTTTCTTCAAAATTACTTTAATTGGACGACAAAATTTTGTTGAGGAAGGCAAAGGATTGTTCCACAAAATTATCTTTTTTCCACATCCTGTCTCACTATTAGTTTTAGAATATGTAGTTATTTGTAATGGTACAAGAGATACGGTGAATACATAAGAGTCGTCTACATTTTCTTCCAAAGTTGTAAACTTCTGTTTATATTGGCTTTGGTTAGATGCGCCATCACAGCCCCATTTAAAAATAATATCTAATGTTGGGATAGTATCTATGCCGATACGCATTTGCTGTAAAACTTCCATTTGTACAAGTACTAAGCGCTTAACCGTTAGATTAATTAGTGACTGTAATTCTATTTCTGCAGAGAATTCAGTAATGTAGATAATATCAGGATAACACTCTTTTTTCGCCTCAAGAAGTATGTGATAGCTCGGATAAATATCAGCATTGTGATCTTTATTTATCTGCCGTATTGAAATGTAAAGCTCTTTGGTGAGTTTTTTGTCAACATAAAAAGATAACGCTTCTTCTTTGGTCAACTTTATAGGATGACTACCATTTTCATTACTTTTCTTCAGTTGTTTATACTTTGTCGCTTCTTCGGAAGAACACATAACTTCTCTGACTATTTTTGATGCATCTCGTTTACCTTCTGCTCTTAAACTAGTTTCAGCTGCAACAATAATTTCCTTGGAGGTGTGGTTTTCTAAAATCGATTTTACTTTTCGCTTTTGTGTCTTACTACTACACTGATCAAATGGTTTTTGAGGTCTACCATTTTTACATTCCTGCTGTATGTTAACATTTTCGAAGAACGTAATTTCCGTATTCAGCCAATCACGATTCTTTATCTTAAACTGTTCAAGTGAGTAATGGCTGTCAATCCATCTTTTTCGAAGTTTTTTGCAAAATTCATCACACTTTTCTTCTGCTTTACCACGAATACTTGTGTCAACGATTTCATCCAAATATTTATTGATTACATAATCACGTATACCTTGTTGTCTTTCAGAAATTTCACGAATATTTCTCCATATTTCAAACAACTCACTTCTCGAAATCTTAATTGCCATCACTAAAAAATGTTGAACAAAGAAGAAATGTTAGATATGCTTATACAATTTTACCTTCGCATTTGTTAAAATGCAAATTATACTCTGGAAATAATTTTAAAACAATCTCAAGTTTTCTTACCTTTGCAAACCTCTTTTTCAATTTTTTAATCAAAGAAAATTACAAATTCACAAAGTATTATATTTTGATGGAAATTCGTACGTAACCTATATTTTGACAAATACAGTTTTTGTTTTTAAATTTACATAACGAATATGGCAGTAAATGGCCAAATGGTTGGATATGGTTATTAAACTTCAACTGAACATTTGTAAAGGTGCAAAAAGAATTTTAAAAATGGTTTTATAACGGCCTTTTACGGCCCTTACTTTTTCTGATCTGTTCTTTATTTTTTAAAGAAGTCAAAAAACGAATTTTTAATCTAAGTTTCTATGACTTTGTAAGGACATATAAACAGCGATGATCCCTGAAATATATAGAGAAATAACTGTAGTTTTTAGTACAAAAAGTCAATTTGTCATTACATTAATAATTCTAAGTGAGATTAGTTATTTATTAAGTTAAATTTACTTTGTAAAAATAAAGTCATTTTACGGTAGGTGAGAATTTCAATTTTCTATATAATTCAGTATGTTTATCGATGTAGTAACTATAAAGTGTACCTAACTGCAGCATTAGAAATATATTATAAGTATTTAAAAGTAATTTGGAGATCCAAAATTTATTAACTTTTGTCCAGCTAGATTCGTGATTCGGACCACTGTGCGCTGTACTCAGCGACAGATAGTTATATATAAGAAATCCTATGTTACAAGACTAAGAAATCTTTTGACTTAAAAATA
The DNA here is from genome assembly GCA_018903435.1 of Leucophenga varia. Taxonomy (NCBI): domain Eukaryota; kingdom Metazoa; phylum Arthropoda; class Insecta; order Diptera; family Drosophilidae; genus Leucophenga; species Leucophenga varia. The sequence continues at coordinate 234,675 of JAEIFJ010001469.1, read as the reverse complement.
AAGAGCCAGTCAAAGTCTGGCTAACGAAAAGACCAGTTGTGTTTAATCTGAATCACTATTAAGGCATTACATACATTACAGTGCGTCCGATCTTAAAATTTGCATCTTTTGTTTGAAACCCTCATCAATCAGAGCAACTCCTCCCATTTCTCCTAAAATTCTTAACTGAGAAACAAAGGGGTTAATCTTCCACCCTATATTGATAGAAGAACTAAGGGGAGTGCTTGCACTCCAAGTCGGCTCATAGGGGTTACTTTCAGCTGGTGACAACGCCATAGCTGGAAGGCCTACCTATTGGTGTTTCTTGGTAATGTACTGCTAGTTTGGGCGGCGCTATCTGGCGGCTTTACATTAATTTAAGACGAAAAAAATCAAATGGATGACAAAACGAGGAAATCGTTGGAAGGGATATCAGGAAGGCATGCACATGGTGGTGGAATACACTGTCTCAATATAAGGCACCTCTAAAGAATGGAGCCACGCTTTTCGACAGCAGCAATCTCACTCCTGAGGAGACCAAAAATCTCACGTGGGCCATAAAGAAAGTAAAGGTGGCCCAGAGGCCGGCTATTATGGTCGAGAAGCACATGTCTGTTAAACGCCTACGAGCAAGCCAAAAAGCCAAGCGAATAACAACCCAGAAGGGTAATTCCCAACAAAGTAGCAAAGCGACAACTTGTTGTTACCCACATCGACAAGAGCGACCCCAAGGGAAAAATAACAGCCGACTAGCTGACGACTGTGGAGTCCAATGTACTAAAGGCTATGCCTCTAAGGATGGAAGATTCAGAGGACCAACTTACCACGTTTGAAGGGGTGGGTTGGCGATAGATAAGATGTCATCAAAGATGCTAGGACGAACTCCCCCCTAAAAATATATTGTTGCTACTACTGCTTGTCTGTAGCTCATCCGTTCTCAGTGAATATGCTGAGTTGTCATATAGTTACTATGAATATGCTGAACTAACAAGCAGTGACATTGTTGTTATCGTATTGCGTTGATTTTTAAGTATTGATCTTTGATCGATGAATATGCTAAGCTAGCATGTAGTGGCGTTGTTGTTGTTGTTGTATTACATTGTTGCAGGTACTTGACTGTTGTTATGCGTCATAGCTGTCGATCAGTCACTGACAGTGTACTAGGGAAAGAGAGTGAAGTGGTTACTCCTACCCCCTTTGAATAAAGTAATGGCCACAATATTTGCGTTGGAGCCGGAACGGCATCAAAGGTGTATACCGAATAGACGAATTTCGTTCTTCTATATTTTGATAGCACTGTTGTGGCTGATATTATGCTAAGCAGTACAAGGGTAATCAATTTTTATATAGTATATTAATGAGTTTGCATTAAATGTTTGAATGCTGATAGGCGGACGGTATTTTCAAGATTTGCTAGGTTTATCTCAGTTTTTTATAGATTGTGTTGATGTTTATATCCGAAGTCTTTGGTATTAATGTTTTTTGTTCCTCCGCCGTATTCGCGTTATTGTCGTATTTCTAGCCATAAATTTAAGAAGACAATTGTCGAAGTGTACAACGGCATTGCCCGTTATTTTCGTTGTTTCCCCATAATCGGATGAAATTTCTAACTCATTTGCATTAACAACGATAATAAAACTATTTTCTGGTTTAATGATTTGTTGATTACTGCCTTCAACAGTGGTGTTACATGTTGATGTTCTTTCATTCACAATGTTGCCAATGCATATCTGGTCTAAGTATAGTTGTGGTCCAGTTGATTTCTCGCAGTAATAGATGTTTTATCAAATATTCTTATCATTTAGTTTTGTTTAATGGAAAGATAACAATGTGAGAGAATTTGTACGAACTATTTTCAAGTATCGATACTTTAATATTAACAAGGAAAAATATTAACTTCGGTGGAACCGAAGCTTATATAAACGCCACACGACTCTTGGACTCTTGCTAAAATTTGGAGAAGGGGTGGTTGGGAGTCAATAGTCCGATATAACCAAATTTTAGACACAATAATAGGGTCAAACTTTAAGCTAAAGATAGATATAACAAACGTTTTCTTAAAAAAACTCAGAAAATAGGAGATGAGCTTATATGGGGGCTATATGTTATAGTCCCCCGATCCTTATTATATCGGTGGTGTGTAAATATGGTGATATTAGAAGTGTTTTTACCAATTTTGGAGTGAATGCATTCATATATGATACCTATTTTCATACAAAATATCTTAAATGGGCGGTAAGTTTGTATGATGGCTATACCTGTAAATGCGTGTGGCACCTTGGTTTTGACATTGGATGACATTACAAGTGTTTTTACCAGATTTGAAGTGAATACATTCATAAAAAATGCCTATTTTCAAAAATTCGAAATTGGACGGCTAGTTTGTATGGTGGCTACACGTGAAAATGGGCGTTGCACTTTCATTTTCGAACTTTATCGTTGCCGAGAAAAGCTTAAATTCCATATTTCAGCTTAATATCTTTATATCTTTAACAAAAAAGATGCATAGAAATACACAGACGGACACACAGTCGGACACACGGACATAGATCGATTCGTCTCGTCGAGCTTATCAAGAATATATATACTTTATGGGATCAACGACGTCTGCTTCAATGCGTTACAAGCTTTCAGACAAACAGAAGTGAAGGGTTATTCACACTATGGCGGGTATAAAAGTGAGTACATAGTTTCTTGTGATACTATTTCAATTCTTTGATCTTCTAGTTTAATTTAAATTTTATTTAATTCTTTTTTACTTAAAATAAAATTCAACATGATATTAAGTTTCGCCAATACTAAGCTTTCTCCTGTATTGTTTATTTGATTGACAAGTATGTCTATGTCTGTGGATATTATAGTGAAATATTGACGACTTCTAGATAGGTTTTTTTTTTGTAGATAAACTTATCGAAATTATTTAAATATTAAGTGAGTTCTCTGTTGATATGTTCAGTAATTGTCTTAAATCGGTCCATCATATCCTGATTTAATTGGTGTTGTCTGTGTATAGTGTTTGTTATGTTTTCATCCTAGCTGTTTAGTTTTTTAATTTCTGTTCCTATTGTCCCGTTATAATTTTTATTATTGAACCCAGTCCGTTAATCAGTCCTCTTTAGCCTTAACGATATTAAGATTTTGTTCGTTTTGTAAATTTTGTCAATTTGCGTCCCAGTTTAATAGAGTGTTGTTCATACTATGAACTTTACTAGGTTGTCCAATGATTTTGTTTCTAATGGCTCTTAAGTTTATTTGTCCAAGTGGTGTTTGGTCTGTTCCCCGTATGTACAACAGTATGTCTTCTGCACTGCTTATAAACTCTACAATAGTTTTGGGTTTCCGTCAAAGGTTAGAAGATGTTTAATGGGGTCTGGGATTTTGAGTAAGGCCGCCATGTCAATTGGAACAGGTAGATTTGGGGAGGAGAAAAAGAGGGGGGGAAAAAGGGGGGGGGGGGTCTTTTCTTTTTTTGGGGGGGTTTAAGGTTTTTTTTTTGTTAAAAATGGCAATTATTTTTATTACTTTCTTTTGGAAGAGGTCCTCTTTGGCATTAGTTTGGCAAGATAAGAGAACAGTGTTATATTTTTTAAATGCGTGGATGTGTAAAAAAAATATATATATGTGTATATATTTTTTTAATTTTTCTTATAATATACTTAAATCCATTGTTTTATTGATTTATGTTTTATATCCTCTAGAGTGCTCCGCGACGGAGGTTGCTGATTTGATTTTAATGTTTATTTTTATCTTCCTCTGCATATTTGATTTTATCGCAGCCGCTGAGCGACGAGTGAATTTTGTGAGCGTTAGAGCGACGTCGCTCAGCGCTAGAATTGATTTTAATTTTTAGTGCATCGCTGAGCGACGAATTGCAAACAATGCAAAGACTCTGCGCAGAAGCTTTAATATCGGCTGTTCAAAGCCGAACCGTTTTATGGAACGACACTCATAAACAGTATAAAAATAAAAATACAACTGATAAGGAATGGAATGAAGTAGGTTTCTGTATAAGTGATGAAACTCGCCATACTCATTTCTCAATCGATTTATGGGATGAACGCCAAACCAATGCCTTTGTAATCTTTTCAAGTGCCTATATGTGCATTTGCTATAACGGCATTCAAGCAGATTTCGTAGAACTTATCTAGAATAAGTCATTTTTACAACTAATCAACTCGAGCGATGTCGGTCAGTGCGTGGCCACCTCACTCAAAGCGATCGCTCATCAACGTCTCTTAAGAGAGCGTCGTTGACTCGCTTATCGCTCAATGCGTGGCCAAAGCTTAGGGTAGCGACACTGGGACGTCTGTAGTTAACACTATCACACCGATGTGCATCAGAGCTAAATTTGTTAACATTAGCATTATATGTGTACCGCCCCGATAAATGTTAAAGATGAGAAAGAGAAAGACGAATTCTATGAGCGATTAGAAAACCTCTACGATCGCTGCCCCAAGCATGACATCAAAATTGTCATCGGTGATTTCAACGCACAAATTGGGAGAGAAGAACTTTTTCGCCCTACCATCGGAATATTTAGCCTACATGACACCACCAACAGTAATGGAGAAAGGCTAATCGACTTTGCTACGGGCAGAAACATGATCATAAGTAGTACCAGATTCCCACATCTCGAGATTCACAAGGCAACATGGCGCAGTGGCGACCTAATATGATAGATGCCAAGCACTCTTCTAGCGTGCTTAATGTACGAGCGTACAGAGGTCTTAACATCGACTCAGACCACTTCCTTGTCCTAGCCAAGGTACGTACTAGACTCAGCACAGCGCACGCCAAGCGAACTACCGTACAACGAAAGCTAGATGTTGGTAGGTAAATGTCACAGCAGACTGCCCCTGCCTTCTTAACAAGGGTCTCACATCTATTCCGAGCGTATCTCAAACTCATTAGCTACGGCAGCCAATATAGGGAGAAACGAAGAGATATAGGGAGAAACGAAGAGAGGAAAAACGCCTGATCAGACGGAAGAAACGAGAACTGGAAAGGCGTGAAGTGGAGGAGATTGAGATGATGGGTAGCAGAAACGAGACCCGTGGTTTTTAGCAAAAAAATCAAACGTATGACCGATGGTTATACGCAGGGAGCTTCGTTCTGCAAGGTTGAACACGGAAACATGGTAACAGATGTCCAGAAATCACTAAAGCTATGGAGGAGCCACTTCTCTACCCTACTTGGGGCGATAACGGGAAAAATACCGCTGGTGGAGATGATGAAAATCTGGGTCCTCCGGACGATGATGGGATTCCTGTGGGGCTACCAGACTACGACGAGGTCTTAGAAGTCATAAAAAGGCATTAAAATAACAAAGCGGCAGGCACAGACGAACTACCCGCAGAGTTACTTAAGACCGGCGGCGACGAGTTGATTGGATGTATGCATCAACTCTTGTGCAAAATATGGTCTGGTGAGCGTATGCCTGATGACTGGAACCTAAGTGTCCTGTGCCCAGTCTTTAAGAAAGGAGACCCTGCAGTCTGCGCAAACTATCGCGGAATAAGTCTCCTCTCTATCGCATACAAAATACTATCTGGCGTAATATGCAATCAGTATCAGTGCGATTTTAGACCAAAGAAGTCAACCAGCGACTCCATATTTACGCTGCGACAGATCCTGGAAAAAACCAAAGAGAAGCAAATCGACACATACCACCTATTTGTCGATTTCAAAGCCGCTTTCGATACGCCAATCAGATCAATGTTTTTTGAAGCATTGACTGATCTTAAAATCCCGTCAAAAATTGTTCGTCTCTGTATGATGACGCTGGAAAACACCCAAAGAGTTGTGAGGGTCGGTAAGGATCTCTCCGAACTCTTTGACACCGAAAGAGGCTTCAGACAGGGTGATGCGTTGTCGTGCGACTTTTTCAACTTCCTGATGGGGTACATCCTGAGGCGATGCCCAAAGTTCGACCGGACGGGCAATAATTTCTATAAAGAAACTATGCTGCTCGCATATGCCGACGACATAGATATTATCGGCAAAAATGCTCGAGCGATCACCGGCGCGTTCTCAGACATCGAAAAAGAATGTCGTCCTATGGGACTGACGGTCAACGAGAACAAGACGAAGTACTTCGAATCCACTCGCAGGCAATCTGCATGTCGCAGACGGTGTTTGAGTACAGGGAACTTCAGCTTTGAGGCTGTAGAAAACTTCGTCTACTTGGGCTCAGATGTAAACAACAACATCATCAGTCAGGAGATTAAACAAAGAATCACTCTTGCGAACCGTAGCTATTTTGGTTTCGGTAAGCAGATGCGAAGTAGAGTGCTGTCCAGAGAAAGAAAAATTAAACTCTACAAGACGCTGATAATGCCGGTCCTGATGTATGGCTCAGAAGCATGGGTCATGACAGAATCGGATAAGTCGGCGTTGGGCGTATTTGAGAGGAAGATACTTCGGAGAATATTTGGTCCAGTTAGAGTGGATAATGACATCCATATGCCATAGTCAGGAACATCCAATACAAAAGGCTGTCCTGGGCTGGTCACCTGTCAGAGCACAGATGCTAGACACAGAAGCTCCAGCAAGATGAGTTTGGAGTCAGAACGTGAATCAAATCGGAGGTGCGCGGCAGAGAGGACGTCCGCCAACTACGTTGGGAGGAGCAGGTCCTAGATGACATCCGCAGGATCGGTATCCCGAGATGGTATATTAAGGCACAGGATTACAACCGATGGTGCCAAATCTTACGTGCTGCCAAGGCCGACAATCGGCTATAGTGCAACATATGGATTATGTCGCACTACGGCTGAAAGTAGTGATTTGTGATTTTCTTTTTCCACAGTGGACATTTTCAGTTATCGGCGATTTAGTGTAGTGCTCTTCGCGGACAGTGAAACTGTCCATTTATCAGTGATTGGTGCTTTTATCACACTTCACGAATCGTTCATATTCGCTTGAACATAGAACCAGTTAAAATTCATTGGTAAATTTGCAATTTCAATTTTTACAATATAGACAGTGTTTTATTTTTCTATGAATTAAAACCAAGTCGGTTTGTTGAGTTGGTGTTGCGAACCAGTGCACTGAGCGGCTATTTTATATATCACTCTTCGCGAACAGTGAAATTTCGCGAACTTTGACTTAATCACTGTTCGCTGTCACTAAGCGGACACCAAGCAATTGTTATTGGGAGCCTAAAAGAAAATCCGCATTGTTGCTTGCTACTTACAAAAAATTCTTTTATTATTCAATTGCTTTGCTTTTTATACAAATGAAGTGTGCTTATATGTGTCAGTAGTACAAAATATCAGTTATCAAGTGAAATTTATTATGTCAGTGTTTTGTATCTAGTGCAAAAGTGGACTTGCATACTGATTTAAATCATATTACCTGCCCGATTTGCCAACTATAATAGCGTACAATTTTTCTAACCGGTTTTAAACCTTTTCATTCTCCAGATTCTGAAAAGATTCCTTTCTAACCGATCCAACAGCTCCAATGGTGTCAACCGTATCTTCACACGGTTTTTTCAAAGATTTCTCAGCGGTTTCGTCTACAGGTTTGAATCAGAGATTTTACTAACGGTGTTTCAACATATTTCTCATTTCACGGTTTCTCTAAAGGTTCTACCAACGGGTTTTCAAAAGACCTACAAACGTCTTATCGGACGGTTCCACAAAGTTATTATTAAACGGATTTTTTTAAAATTGTTCGCACACGGTTTTTATTTACTTATTTAAACATTTAGCAGCTAGCATGTAAAAATAAAGATGCTGCTATAAACATAACTGAACTTAACATAACTCAAACTTAAATATAAAATTAAACATCAAAAATAAAAATATTGTTTCTAACAAGATTAAAGGGAGGCCTAGAGAGACAAGATCCAAAATGATAAATATTTCATACGTAAAACGCAAAATGCGTAACGGATTATATCTTGCATAATTTGTTGTACACATGTGTAGGTGGAGCAGTGAAAATTTCTTGTAACCCGGGATGGCGATGCAAATTTTAGCTATTGCAGTAAATATTGAAAGTCAACAATCACCAGCGATTAGCTTCTGGACAAATAACGCCTTGTAACGAAGTATCAATAGCTCCGGGATTCGCTCGTCGCGTGTCCAAGGATTCGCTACAGAAATTTATAAAAACTTCCAAGTTTAAAGAGAAAACACAATTTATTATTATTTATTATTTTAAAAATATTTTATTCAATACTTAATTATTAGCCAAATATTATGGATGTCAAATATTATGGTGTAATGTGGTGTTGAATTTCGTGTGTGTATGTTTGTATTAGTGTATGTGGGTGTGCGTTTATGTGGGCTTATGTTAGTGTTAATGGTTAGTTTTGATTAATTTATACTGGTAGTTTCGGTGTGGTGTGTTTACGAATTTAGATGCCACGTGCGATTGCGAACGAGGTTATGCTACGAGGTTATGCGTAAAATGTGATCGGATTACACGGATTACCTGTACAGGTAAATTACGAGAGACCCAGTGATACGGACGTGCGAAAGGGACGCATAAAACACTCCGCGTACCAAGAACCAGATGTGCGAGCGGGACGCACCGAAAACCTACTACGCGTACTACGAAACGGACGTGCGAAAGAGACGCACGAAGCACTACGCGGACCACGGTCTAGATGTGCGAGTGAGACGCACAGAAAACACTACGCGCACTACGAAACGGACGTGCGAAAGAGACGCACGAAGCACTACGCGTATCGCGAATCGGACGTGCGAAAGAGACGCACGAAAACACTACACGCACTACGAAACGGACGTGCGAAAGAGACGCACGAAGCACTACGCGTATCGCGAATCCGGACGTGCGAAAGAGACGCACGAAAACACTACGCAAACCGGACGTGCGAGGGAGACGCACGAAAACACTACAAACCGGACGTGCGAGGGAGACGCACGAGAACACTACCGAACCACTACCCGAAACTACCGAGACGACTTTTAAGTCGATGATACCAGCCGCTGCTCGAACACAATTCAGATTTTCTTCCCAGTGCAGCGCCTTTTATACCCGTTCGGAGCTGCGCGTCGCTGCTGAGCTGAGCTTCGTCAGCTGTGCTTCCAAATCAGCCGTGGCTACAGCTGATAGTGTTGTCAATGGTCGTTTCTCAACACCAAAGTCCGTTACAAACGTCCGTTAATATTTAAATATTTCTCGTTACAAAAGTCCGTTAATATTTAAATATTTATAACGTCTGTTTCAAACGTCCGTTACAAATTTAAATATTTATAACGTCTGTTTCAAACGTCCGTTACAAACGGCCGTTACAAATGTCCGTTAATCTATTTGTCCGTTAATATCTAAATATTTAAATCTATTTACATGATCATATATTTACTTATTAATTTATTCAGAGCCTTCGTGGCTAATTAAATGCAAAAAAAATAATGTTTAACAAATAAGCCTTCGTGGCTGGAATAAATGCTTCTATATAAACAAAATACCTTCATGGTTTATTTTAATTCAAATGTAGATGCGCTGCGTTGTTGTAACTTCGTTACACTATCCCCTTTTTCGTAAACGCCTAAAAAAAAACATCGCTCATGTAAAGGAATCCAAGAACTAGTGGAGAGTGCGGGGATGGTGTTTCCGTCTTCTAGTTCCGCTTTAGCGAAACTCCTCCGTCGTGCGCTATGCGCAAGTTGTAGCGTCGACCTACCTCTCCGATCAACGCACCAAACCGACGTCCAAACTGCCATCCTTGCGCCCTGTATCGTACCTCCTCAGCCAACTTTGGAGGGAATGCGTCCACCTCACAAACCTTCCAGTACATTGGAGGCATTTTGACTGGCAGCGGGCAACCTGGGCCCCTGTATTTGCTTGTGGACGACGATGCTTTAACCGGGCTATGACGTGGTCGAGCAGGTTCCTGCGGTGTCGGTTTTACGATGGCTGGTGCGCTGACCGGGCTGAGCTGTGATTGCGGCGGAGTCTCCTTGGCGCTGACATCGGGTGAGGTACTACTCGGTAACTCCTCGTCACTTATTGGCTCCGCCTGCCGTAGCCAATCTTCAACCGAGTTACTTCTCACGTGAAGAACGTCGTCGTCAGCGGTGGATGTGGTTGTGGTCACCCGGGGCGAACGCTTTGTCACTGCTGCCGCTGGCGTTTCTTTTATGCGCGTGGTGGGTATTTTAGCGGGCTGCGTGTGTTTTTTTGTTGCTGCCACATCTGTAATGCCCAGGATTTCCACAGGCCGAATGATGGTCTCGGCTGGTTTGGTGGGCATGCGTGCCAATTTTACCCGTGGTATGCGGGGACTCCCAATTGGTGGAGATGGAGAGCGTGCCGGTTTGTTGTCGTTGGCTGGTGTTACGACGGGCACCACACGACGAGGCGGTTCTGGTTTTGGTACGGTTGGCGAACGCCGGCGTTTGGCAGAGTTTGTGCCGGCCCCTTTGCGTCGCTCCTCCATCGAGTGGCTATATGCTCTCTCGGCGTCCTCCTCTCCGATTAACACGGTCTGCGGCATGTTTTGGCGTGCGTCTTCCATGGCGACCCGGAACTTGTTCTTGCACTTTTCCAATTTCTCTTTGTATACACGAGGATCCATATTATTTATTTACTGAAAAGAAAAGAGCAGATTGATTGGAAAGTGTTGTTGGTAGAGATGTTAGTCGAGGTTAATCAGGTTTAGTTTGAGATTTCAGTCGAGATGTCGTCGTATTGTTTGAGTTCTCCGACGTAAGCTGTCCGCGTAGTTTTACCACCATCCATTTTTAGTCGTACAATGACTGGTGATGTGAACTCCACAATTCGATAGGGACCATCGAATCGTGGTGCCAGTTTGGCAGCGAAGTTGTCTATAGCTTTGGATAAGTGATGCTGCTTTAACCAGACCAGTTCCCCAACCTTGGGCTTCCAGTTCCTTTTGCGCATGTTGTAATGTTTGGCCTGTTGGGATGCTGCGTTGACCATGTTTCGCTTAACCTCCTCGAAGATTTCTAGTAATTCCTTGTGTCGCGTCTGTGGATTTTGGTCTGAAAAGCCGGATCCTGGTGTCACCTCATCAAAGAGGTTCCCTGGTAACCTTAGTTCCCTTCCGTAAAGGAGCATCGCTGGACTGTAGTTGGTTGATTCTGCATTGCTGCTATTTATGGCAAGCGAGAGTTCTGGCAATAGTTCGTCCCAGGTGGTGTGAGTATCCCCAGCATACTGTGCAATCATAGTTTTAATTGTTCGATTAGCTCTCTCGGTAGGGTTCTCCTGGGGGGTGTATGGTGCTGTTAGTTGGTGTTTGACACCAATCTCGTGCAAGTAATCTTTGAACTTTTTACTTGTAAATTGCACACCATTGTCTGAAATCAGTATTTTCGGCACTCCACCTTTCGCCAATATTCGCTCTCTAAATGCTTTAATGACCACCTCGGTTGTGGCCTTACGAGTAGCAATGACTTCAATCCATTTGGAGAATCTGTCCATAAAAACTAGTAACATGCTGTTCCCGTGTTTTGACCGTGGTAGAGGACCTACAAAGTCGCAACATATTGTCTCCCAGGGGGCCTGTGCGATATTAATTAACATTTTACCTGATGCTTTTTGTTGTGATGCTTTATATCGCTGGCAGCTTTGACAGGCCTTGACGTATTTTGCCACGTCCCGAAACATACCGGGCCAGTAGTACCGATTCCGAATCCGAAGCAGTGTTTTGCGGATTCCTAGATGACCAGCGGTTGATACGTCGTGATTCTCGTGCATAACTCGCTGCCGTTGCTGTTTTGGAACGCACAATTTCCATGTAGGGCATTCCTCATTCCAGTTACCCCCGAAGTTCCGATATATGCTATCATCCTGAAGCATATAATCTGGGAAATTCTCCGGCGTATTTTGAATTCCTTGTCGTAATTTCTTGATCCAGTTACATTGGTTGATGGTGGTATCCGTCAAGCTGCCTGCTGTTTCGTGTGGTTGTCTTGATAGCGTATCCGCGACTACGTTCAATTTGCCTCGTCGATAACGTACTTCAAAAGAATAGGGCTGTAGTTCTAAGGCCCACCTTGCAATTCTTCCCGACGGACTTTCTATAGAATTTAACCACTTCAAGGCCAGGTGATCCGTGATCACTATAAACCGATAGCCTTCTAGATACATGCGCATCTTACGGATTCCCCAGATAATAGCAAGACACTCTTTTTCTGTTGCTGAATAATTGATTTCTGCTTTTCTTAGTTTGCGACTTGCGTATGCGATAACCTTTTCTGCACCATCTACCTCTTGAGTGAGAACGGCTCCTAATCCATAGCTACTCGCGTCTGTTTGTAGGATAAAAGGCTGTGTAAAATCTGGACAGGTAAGCACGGGAGCTTCAGTTAGTCTTCTTTTGAATGTTTCAAAAGCCTGTTGTTGTTCTTCGGCCCAGTGGAATTGTGTACCTTTTTTTGTTAATGCAATGAGTGGTTTCGCTAAATCGGTAAAATCTGGAATAAATCGTCTATACCAGGACACGACACCAATAAAACTCTGGATTTCTTTAATTGTTGTTGGCGGTTTTAACTCGTTGATAGCGGCTACTTTGTCTGGATCGGTGTGAATGCCTTCACTGCTGACCACATGACCTAGATATTTTAGATTTGTTTTGAAAAAATGACACTTGCTGGCGTTGATACTTAATTTGGCCTCTCGAAGTCGTTGAAAGACTTGTTTTAACTTTTCCAAATGTTCCTCCTTGCTTTTCCCGATCACCACGATATCATCCAGATATGCGAATGCGTATGGCTCCATCTCAGGCCCTATGACGCTGTCCAGTGCACGTTGAAAAGTAGCAGGCGCTGAGTGCAGGCCAAACGGCATGACTTTCCATTGATATAAGCCGCGCCCTGGTACCGTGAAGGATGTGTATTGTTTGCTATCCTGATCCAACGGTATCTGCCAGTAGCCATTTTTCAAGTCTAGGGTGCTGATGTACTGCGCTTCTTTTAGTTGATCCAGTATAAAATCAATTCTCGGCAGTGGATACGCGTCAGGAATTGACCGCTCATTTAATTGTCGATAGTCTACACAGAGCCTGTGTTTTCCATCTTTTTTCCTTACTAGTACTATCGGAGCACTGTAAGGACTGCATGATGGTTCTATCAGATTTTTCTCCAGTAATTCATCAATTTGCTCATTGATGATAGCCTGCATTGCGGGGTTGCGTGGATAGTACCGTTGCTTAATAGGCCGGTCGTCCTTCATGGTGATTTTATGTTTCGCAATATGACTGGGTCCCTGTACACTTTCGAACAACTTGATTTCCCGTTCCAGAAACTCTTGTATTTCGATGTCATCGTTATTTCCAGGTTTAACCTCACTACACAGCTTGGCTTGATCGATGTGAATTGTTGTGTTAAGCATTCCCAATCGGGTTTGATGGTTGTTGCAACGGCCAAGTTTTATAGACTCCCCATTGCATGAAAATATCGTCTCGCTTTGTTGTAAAAAGTCCATGCCCAGAATCAGGTGATTGGCTACCTCTGGGAGTATAAGGAAATTTACGTCTATTTGTTTGTGGTTTAGTGTTACTTTTATTCGTAGTGCTTCCTTGATTTCTCGGTCTGATCCATCAGCCATGCGTACAATAACTTGGTCTTCGATGCTGGTTCCCTCCTGGCCAAATTTGTTGGCCCATTCCTGGCTAATAAAACAACGAGTTGCGCCTGTGTCAACTACTGCCTGAGTTGTTTTATTACCTAGCTCCACTGTTGCAAATAGACGATTATTTTTACAAATTAAAGCTGACGCGGAACTTGGTTTTCTGGCGATACAACGCGTCTTTGTATGCCACTTGCCCCGTTTCCCGATTGTGGATGATTTTGTGCACAACAATTAATAGTTCGAACCCCGACTTTACCGCATTCCCAGCAGAACAACATGCGGTTATTTTTACATTGCCGTTGCCAGTGGCCTTCTTGTCCGCAGTATCGACATGCTGATGCTGTGTTTATTTTAGCGGCTGGTGCATTATTTGTCGTAGCACTATTAAGCCGAGCTGGCGAATTTTGTTTTCCATGCGTTTCATTTTGGCCTAGGCTTGTTTGGATGCTTTCTAATTCGTCTGCCAACGAAATTAGCTCTGTTAAATCCGTGAAGTCTTGTCGCCGAATATAAAGTTTATATTCGGGCCTGCAATTCCGGTAGATGCGATCCAGCATTTGAGTTTTGCTATATCTAGCATTTCGCATCAGTGTTTGTAGGCTGAGGATGTATTTTTAAACTTCTCACCAGGTCGTTGCACGCGCTGTCTCAACTGGTCCTCCAAGTTTTCAAAGTATTGGCTTGGCAGGAAGAAACGAACAAATGATTGGCGAAATAATTTCCACTTTTTCCAGTTTTCATTATTCGCCCGCCACCATATTAACGCATCTTTGTATAATAATTCTGGCATGGTGGCCGGAACCAGATCAATATTCAGCCCGTATGCCTTCGACAGTTCTTCAATACGCTCTAAAAATTCCAACGGGTCGCCGGTGCCATCAAAACGTATCGACCACTTTCTTACTTTGTCGATTACTTTTGCCAAATCGCCCTCATTATAAACACTTGGCTCAGATTCGTCGCTGTCTGTATCCGGACTTGCTTCTGTCTTGGCGCTCACGGCCGGCTCTAAGCCTAAAAGACTGAGCACTGATCCTAGTGGGGTGGTATTAATGATTTGTATATTTTCGTTTGGAGCTGATGGTTTTCTGAATCTTTCCACCATTTCAGCTCGGCGATTTTCCATGGCTTCCGTAAGTATTCCTGTTATTAGAAATTCTTTTAACCGACTCCGTAGTTCGTCGGGCGTGCACTCGTTGTCAACGTTAAATTCCGTGCTGATATCGTACAGCTCATTTTCGCTGATTCGATATATCCAGGTGTTGTCCATTTTTTTTATGTTATTTTTATTAATTTTTTCCCTCGGGGCACGTAAATATTATTTATTATTATAAAAATATTTTTCCCAAAACCTAATAATTCTCTATTGAAAAATTATTTTTAAAATAATAAATAATAACAAATCCCTGCTCGGGCGCCACTGATAATTCGTTAAAGCCTATAGCATTTTTTTGTGTTTTTCAAGTTTGGATTTATTAATTTTAGTTGACGTGTGGTAAATGTGTATGTGGACTTTAGCCCAAATTTTGTATAGATTCTAACTGCACCTGATTCGTTGTGTGTTGTGGATTCCAAACACCAAGAGGCATTCACTAGTGTAGGACGAACTAAATGAGTAAATAATAATTTTGCTGATATATGGGTCATTAAATTTTTTTGACCATCGTTTAATAAACCTAAGAAAACTCATTGCTTTGTTACTGTTAACGCCAATTTTGAATTCGTGGTGTATTTCTTTTTACCCGAAATTGCGCTCTGACTTTACTGATCGTCTTGCTCTCCTGCCTCTCTTTGGTTGTTAAGATTGAGTTATTTTGTATTTAGATAGTATAAATTTATAACTCCCCGCGTACGCAACTACACCCACCAACGTTAACTTTCTTTCTTAAAGTTTAATATTAATTGTTTTTTGTTTATTCAAAGTGGAATAAAGTCGAGTATGTGCACCCCCCAACGGTATGCGCCGGCAACTCTCTGACAAGGAGTGTCAGAAACATTTGGTCCTTCGAGCCGGATATGCGTACAGAGCGTTGTGCGATTTAAAAATTTTAAAGCGAGTATTTTTCCCCATTTCTGTTTATGCATAAGGTGCATAAGGTGCGTACGATTGTTTTAATTAAATTAATAAAGTGCTCAATTTCTTGCGTACATTTCGTTTTATTTTCGTTTAGCCATCTCCTAATTTCCCTCTTCGCTCTTGAGTGTTTTCTCTTTGAGTGTTTTATTTTTTTCTTCTAACTTTAACTCCGCGTCTGTAACAACTTTTGACCCGGTTTTCTTTGTCGCGATCTTTTGTATTTTTCGATCGGTATACAGACGAACAATTCGTCAAAGTTAGTTCCGTGGATTTAAGAACGAAATAAATTTTTAAATTTATTGTTCGCGTTCAAGCAAACTAATTATTAGCATATTTAAATTTAAATAAAAACGGGCGCTGCGCTGCCTAAATTAAATTACAAAATACCAAACATCACTATTGTATAACACATAAGTATATGCTCTCATTTTCGAACTTTGGATAATTTTGTAAGTAAAGTGAATTTTGCTCAACTTTACAATAATTCTTCTTTTTCGACATCTTGAACAGATCGGACGCGCTTTTTATCTTTTACATATTTCATATAAAATCGTATTTGTGCACAACCGCCATTTTTTGATCACGTGTATCATATAATTAATAAAATTATTGAAATAAATTTAAATTACCTTTATTATTGAAATCGAAACAATACATGCGTTTCTGTTTTGGATGTGTAACAATAAACCGCAGCAACGGCAAAATTGAATATCAATTAAATTGGAACGACAGCAGCGGCAACAACTTAAAGAGAACTTCAACGACGACATCAACGATAGCAGTAACTATTGGACAACAATTTTGGTTTGGTCAGCAGCGACGGAAATACCTCCCCCAAGGTTATGGTCAAGTAAGTCCTCGGCTACCCATTTTACAGTAGCTCTCTAACCTCTAGAATCTACTTTACATACCATATTTAACTGGCAAGTTAAATATGCCAACCTCACTCTTTTCTTTGGCTACGTTGCAATCTTGCCCTTTTCTTTTCTCTATTTAAAATATATAAAGTTTGATCAATACCTTTTCATTTATTTATTTTCTCTTCTCGGAAATTTTTTTATATATTTATATATATTTTTGGGAGAAAACCTGCTAGTTTGTCTTAGAACGTGCACCCCTCTTTTTTATTTTTTGTTCGATTTTTATTTTATTTATAGCGGACAACAACAACTCAAAAAATAATCGCAACAAAGAAACTGCACACAATAACAACAACAATTGCCATTTGAAGAAAACAGTATTTTTTAACATTTGAAAGCAAACAGGGTGTCGTAAAAGTTTAGGTTTAAATTTGTAAAATATTTTTTAATAATATTTAATTAAATTAAAATTTTTAATTACTTTAAATCTAATAGGAATTTGAAACAATTAATTTGGGTTTTAATTGGTCTGTTAAATGGTGTAGCCGGGTTTTCATGTAAAAAGTGCCCCCAACGATATTGAATATCCTTAAATGAGCCCTTGATTTGAGAAATATTTCTGTATACTTAGTTTTCCGATATCGGCGATATTAAGGAAGATATAGCGACAAACATGTTTTTAGTTTTATATTTTTTTCTGCTCACTCAGTTGAAAAAAAGATTTGATGAAAAAATCTTTTATTTTCTTAAAATTCATATCTATCTTTAAAAATTTTTAAAAAATTTTTCGGTCAAAAATTCTATCAAAATTTTTTTTTTAAAGATTTTAATTGATGCTTTTACCATGAAACATTAAAGATACACCTATGAAATTTTCAGAAGAAATTCCTTTGTTTGTCTACTTTGACACATAAATTTTTCAAAGTTCTCGATTTGGTGGAACACATTTTTAAAAATAAAAAACCAAAAATTAGTCTTTTTCCTATGATATATTACACATGCTAGCATTGCCAGCACTCAAAATTGTATGTGTGCACAGAAAGGCTTAGCTCAAGGTCGCCTTTGTGTGATTGCCGTCGGCACAGCAGCATTTTTTTGAGATTTCCAATTTTATTTAATTTGCTTATTTGTTTTGAGTCTGTAATAATTTAGGGTGTTATATGTATTATATATTATTGTAAAATATATAAAATATAGTATATTCGTATTGAAATATATATTAGATTAAACAAATAATTAAATATATCAAAATATGTATTTCTTTTTATTAGCCAGCAACAAAAGCAAATAGTACCATGCACATATTTACTATGCCCCCCCCCCCTTTTCCCCTTTTTTTTTCTCCTGTTTGTCAAATGAACATGTGCTGCTTCGTAGTTATCATATTCAATACGCGAGAAGAGATATACAAGATATCCCGCAGCGACAATATTTTTAAACATTTTACGATCGTGCTAAGTGATGCTCAGCACTTAAGTAGCAATGCGATGACTCTTGACTCCTGCACAAATGATTAAATCTACGCCTAAAATAGATAAGCTATTTTTATATTCATATTCATTGTAAACATACACATAATATAATTCTACACATACAGTCCACTTTATAATAGAAATAGAAATTGTATATAAGCATAGTAATTTTCATAAATAAAATTAGTACCTTACAACTACTCAAACATGTTTGTTCTCTCCAAGTGAGATTACAAAACATTAAATTTAAATGTATATTAACATTTCTTTTGGAGTTCTATAACAGAATTCAAAAATGTGCACGTTAATGTACATTTTGGTCCTTCGAACCGCGACCACACATATTGGTCCATCGATCCGTAAAAGACTAGGCGAAAAAACATTTTGATCTTCGAAGTCTTAACGAATAAAGTGAATCAAATAAAGGCGTGTCTGAGGCTTAAACAGCAGACTAGGCGATCTTGGGGCTATAACTTCAAGGAAAATCGAGAGTAAATAAAAGCAAGTAAATAGCCAAAAAGGCGATTTTTGAAGCTTCAATCTCGACGTGAAATTGTTGAACGCAATCAACAAAACACAAAAAAAAAAAAAAAAAATTCCAAAAAAAAGCTAATTCACTATTCAATACAAATAAACATTACCTAACTGTGAGTAGAGGCACAGCTAAGTCAACTAGGCGACTTTAAATTTTCCTCCAACAAGTTAATTTGTACAAATTGAGTGAAATTAAGAAGCAAAAATGGGTATTAACAGAGTGAAAATAATTGACTCTCAAAAAGAAATTGCAGAAAAAAATTTTGCAATTATACAATAAAATTAATGCAAAGAGCATCCGTAGAAGCAGTTGCGCTGAGCTAGTGAAATATCTAGAGAAATATCGCAAAGAAATGGAAGCTAACCATATGAAATTGTTAGCAGATGGAATTGCTGACGAAGATTACTTCGTTAACAACATGTATGAAAATACAGTGGAAAAACACGAAGAAATCATGGCAACCATCAACAAAGCGCTAAAGGAAGACTATTTGGTGCTGGAACAAAACGTATCGGTTCTGGAAGCAAATGCCAGCGGGTCCTCCAAAACTCCGGATCAGAGTGAAGCATTCAAGGGAGTATCGGAGGACAATAACTATCAAGATAAGTCTTACTTCAAACTACAAAAATTTAAACGAGAAGTAATAAGGCTTATGGAATGGTTAAAAAAAGAAGAATTAAAAACCGAAGCCAATAAAGTGATTATAAAGGAAATGGTCGACGATATAAAGTTCATGTATCAGAAAGAAATATGTGAGCTGCAAAATGATGAGGCTGATATCCTATTTAATGATCTTCGCTTCCTACATTTAGAAACAGTAGGAAAAGAAGCGAATGAATTCAAAAATCAGCAAAGTAGCCACTGGGATTGTTTAGAGTTAGAAAAACTCAAAATTCCAACATTTTCTGGCGACTTGAAAGAATGGGCGACATTCTTCAATTTATTTAAAGATATGGTGCATAATAATGTGTACATATCAAATTCAGAGAAAATGTTGCGTCTTCAACAATGCGTGAAAGGAGAAGCTGCACGCTTGATTCAGCATTTACAGATATCAAGCAGTAATTATAATGTGGCTTGGGCACTATTGCAACAGAGATACGAGAAATAAACGAATATTATTTTCGACTCAATGGGATAGAGTTCTAGATCAACCCCAAATAAACAGCGACAATACAGAAAGTGTCAGACAGCTGTTGGATACAGCTAATTAATGTCTAAATGCAATTCGTGCTCTAGGCATTGAAATTAAAGGTGACGAACCTTTTATTGCAAGAATTATTTGTCGAAAACTAGACAAAAAAGGGTTAAGATTGTATGAGCAAGCTAATACGAAGCCGAAAGAAGTGCAAACCTTAAAAGACATAATACAATTTCTGGAACGATATTATGAGATTTTAAAGGCAGTAAATGACAGTGATTCATCAACAGACAGAAAACGGCCTTACAAGGTTTTTCACATCTCAAGAGTCGTAAGTCAACCTACAAAGAAAATGTGCTTCTTTTGTAAGTTACAGAACCACATGACTAGCGAATGCCGAAAATTTAAGGCAATATCTGTTGAAGAAAGACGAATATTTGCAAAAAAACAAAGTTTATGCTATAAGTGTATAAATCACAAATATGGTGAAAAATGCCCAACACACACCTGTCTTGAATGGAAAAAAGTTCGTCCCCGATGCCGAAACATAATTCCTGTGAATTTGAACTCTTTTTGACTTAAATAAATAGAATTTTGAAGATACGAAATCGTATCCGATCCTCCTGTCACTTTTTCATAAATTTAATGTTCATTTTGTGCTTTATGATGAAAAAATTATTTTAGGATTAGTAAGTGGCTGTATTTAAATATTACAACGAACAAAAAATTATTCATTTGCAAATTAAACGTTCATAAATACAATTTAATTAACCAAAAACGTAATTCAAATTAATATAATGACATACTACCAGAGGAAGTTTGCTGTTGATAAGTAAAGAGTATATTTTACAGAACAAAAATCAAGTAACAACAAATTTTATAACGTTTATAACGTTTATAACGACATAACGTTATGTCACTAAGTTTTGCACGTGTTTCCATGCCAATATATGAAAACATAATGCCATAACCCGTACAAGCATAAATAAATGACATTATTTTCATTTTTTAACATTTGGTTGATTAATTTTGAAACTTATCTCAGAAATGACTCATTACCACAAGTTGAATCACGCGTGTAGTCACGATGAAAATAGGAAAAAAGTTTGTGCCTTATGTGGTAGAAAAATTGTGTACAAAGCAGATAATTTAAAGACTTTTTGCATCACAGAAAATCAAGAGAAGCTTATCCAACGTTTTGTAAATGAAAATTTTTCTTTAAGTGATTCAAAATTTCCATCGGGGATGTGTGTGAACTGTCGAAAAATATTATCAGAGCATAGTAACGGTAATTTCAAGCGACCATTTAAAGAGATGCCAAATTTTAAAGAACATATTCAATTGGAAAAAAATCTTAGAAACTCGAAAAAAAATACCGTCGGTGATTCTTTGTGCAACTGCGATATTTGTGAAATTGCAAGATTAAAAAATAACTCTTCCATGGCTTCTAAAAAAACTGTAAAAGTTGGTGAATCTCTTAATTTATCGTACACTGTCCGATAGTCGTTACCCCTTTCGTATCAGCATTTAAAGTCATCGATAAGATTGTAAAGTGTTGTTTCTCAATCAAGAAAGTTGGTTCAAAACTAACAGAACTCATTATTGATCTGAAGAAAGCGTTAAGAGCCCTGGAGGAGGTTTCGGAAACATTGAAAGTACACGTTGCAGTAAGTCACATAGAACAAGCGCTAAATTTCTTGAAAAAACAATGATGGACTAGGATTGTGGTCTGAGCAAGCAGGCGAGTCAGTCCACAGGGAGTTCAAAATTTACTGGTCTAGGTATGAAATAAAAAATATCGAAGATAAATCTTATATAGAAAGATTAAAAAAAGCTGTTGTTGATTTTTCGTCAAAACATATTTAATTTGAATCCAGTTCAGTTTCTTATGTACGTCTACAAAAAATTTAATGCTATTGTTTGTTATTATGAATAAACTAATTGTGTTCATAATTTGAAAAATAAATAAAATTTGTTGTTACTTGATTTTTGTTCTGTAAAATATACTCTTTACTTATCAACAGCAAACTTCCTCTGGTAGTATGTCATTATATTAATTTGAATTACGTTTTTGGTTAATTAAATTGTATTTATGAACGTTTAATTTGCAAATGAATAATTTTTTGTTCGTTGCAATATTTAAATACAGCCACTTACTAATCCTAAAATAATTTTTTCATCATAAAGCACAAAATGAACATTAAATTTATGAAAAAGTGCCAGGAGGATCGGATACGATTTCGTATCTTCAAAATTCTATTTATTTAAGTCAAAAAGAGTTCAAATTCACAGGAATTATGTTTCGGCATCGGGGACGAACTTTTTTCCATTCAAGACAGGTGTGAACACCAAAAATTAAACGCAATTCTTGTTCGCAAAGTCATCATAACAGTTTACACGTAGAACAATCAACTAATGAAATTCGGAAAAGTTCAATGACGTTATGTGATTCATCTGCTGCGGTAATTCTGGCTACTGCACAGATCAATGTAAAAGCAGCCAACGGAGAATACAAATTGATAAGGGCGCTACTAGATCAAGGCTCTCAAATTACTGCCATATCAGCAGATGCAGTTCCAAAACTAAAAACAGAGACAAAAATTTTTGGACTTGGAGAAGCTGTAGTAGCTGAATCGAATTTTAAAGTAAATGTACAAATTAAGCCGAGATTCGTCAGCAACCACCGTGAATTGGTCGAAGCTATAGTTTTACCTAGACTATCAAGTGTACATCCTGGTCAGTCATTTGAAAATGATGTACAAAAATGGAACAAATACACTTTGGCAAATCCTATGTTCAATAAATCTGACAGAATTGACATGGTGATTGGCGGAGATCTATTTGGCAGGATTTTGGAAAGTGGCGTAATAAAGATGAAAGGACTAGTTGGCCAAGAAACTAAATTTGGTTGGATATTATCTGGTATTGTGCAACAACGTCATAACAAACCAAGGTTAACAGACCGATTTAGAAGACTGAAGAATACGTCAGATTCAGGAAAACTACGTATAACGGCTAAACATCAACATCATATTCATAATGATTCCGGTGACCCAAATCATTCACGCAAGAGAAGTCACCGGGGTTACAAAGGATGCAGTGGAAGCGAAAAACGTCGATTTATTCAACACTCCGCCACGAGTAGAAGTGAAACAGGTCAACAACAACGTCATAACACAAAATTTGGGCAAGGTGATTGGGATCCTAAATTGGGTGGACATAGACCATGTCGCCGGGGAGGAACATCACAATGTCGTTGTTGCCTAGATAATAATTCAAACGATCGTCGACATCGTGATATTGAAGTGTTGAGCAATATCTTGAGACCAAGGCAAAAACAGAAGCGTCTTCTCAATAAAAGAAACTCAAACTTATCAAGCAATGTTGAAAGAAAGATACAGCAAAACAATTGTCAAATAAAAAATGTTAAAAGCGTATCAGACAGCTCAATCAAAATTCCGGACCCAGTATCGTATTCATTTTGTAAGAGATGTAAATATAGAACGGATCTATAATAATTATTAACACATCTATGCTAAAAAAGGAGCCAGCTCCTACATAACCGGGGAATAACATGTCGTAGGAATTGCTACGCATGCCGTAACGGTTCTCTGTAGGAGAAGTGCGACTACTACCTCCATCGTGGTGGCTCCTGGAAACAGGCTTTCAGAAAGATCCAAATCTACTGACAGCCTGGCTAAAATAGTCGTGCGGGGGCATGTGCTGATGTTTGGATGATCATGACCACTTCATCGTGACTCATGATCATCCGCATGACAACACATGTCCTTTCCTCCCATGGGGCCGGATCAAGATGTGACGTGAACCGTGTCGATGATCAACCTGGCTGGGGGCCCCCAAATAGCCCAGTCGCTAACGGTACCTCCTCGACACCGGGTCGCCTCGAGGAGTATAAAGACCTTACCTGCACATAGCGGATCTCTGTGCAGGTGGACCGTTTGTTCTCCGCAATACAGAATATCCATGGAAAACAAGACTAACAAAAACATAAAAATACCGCGGGACTGCACCGCGTCACAGGCTGCAAGTCAGCTTGAGCAAGCGAGACTGGACGATGTCCGTCCGCAGAAAGCACGTGCGCAAGCACGAGCAAGTGCCACGTCCAGCGCACGTCCCAGGCTGAGTACTGAGGACACGCGCGCACATCGAGGCGTTAAACGGCAGACGGATCGTATATCCACTGCAACAAGAAGACCAGGCGGCAGCCAGGTAACCCCTCCCACAAATCGAGAGGGAAACACGGCCTCATCGAAGAGGCCCATTCTCCCACCACTTGGAGCACCAGGAGGTCTGGACGATCCACACCGCCGAGGACTAAGTGGGGCGGGAGTGAAGTGGTACCTGCGGTACATCGAGCAGGGCATACCACAACAGGAGGCCAAGGCAAAAGCCTTAGGTCACAAAACGGTACAGGAGTCTAGACCGGCCGCAAAAAGGGCGAACAGGACGCTCACCCCCCCAGAGCACAAGGGGAAGAGGAGCAAGACAGCTTCGAGGGCACAGGACAGGCTGGATGAGGGACCATCCACGTCCGCAGCGGCCCTGGAAAGAAGGAGGGCCCGAGAAAATCCCGCTCCTACCACATCCACAGTATCTAAGGATGTAAGCTATGCCGCGGCAGTGAAATCCACTAAGGTGGCAGTCCTTCCGTGTGACTACCCACAGGTGTCACTCTCACCGGAAGACTTATCGGAATTGGAGGATCTCATCCTATTTGAAGTCGCCCAGGGCTGGAACCACAAGATCAGGTTCGATGCCGTGCACTTCAGGCCAGGGATGCTGATTATCGACTGCGCCGATGAGATCACAACGGAGTGGCTGCAAAACCACGTTCCGACGCTAAAGGATTGGAAGGGCCCAATCCTTACAACACTTACCGGAGAGAACATTCCCTCGACGGAGATCATCCACGTGTTCCTTCCGAGGTGCGCGAGCTGGAAAGTTGAAATGCTTTTGAATCTTATCGAAGCAATGAATGACCTCAACACCCAGTCGTGGAAAGTTATTTCCGCACGGAAAGAGGGGAATGGTCAGCTCCTGGTAATAGGAGTGGATGACGAGTCGAAGCAATTCCTCGTCGATAACGGACTAAAGATCCGTTTCCGGTACGGTTTTGTCCCCGTACACCTGAAGCGCAAGCGACAGGAGGCGGACGAAGAGACGGCAACACCGGAAGGCGTACCATCTGAGGCAGCGGCCGAAGATGAGGTGGAAGAAGGCAACTCCACGGAGAAGCCAGTATCTACACCCGCAGACCCGGAGTGTAAGACAGAAAGACCAATTTCACCGATGTCCGTGAACTCGGACGTCATATTGGTCGATGATGAGGGTGCTGAGCTCTCACCGCAGGAACTACAAGAAGCGGAGGAGCTCCTACGCGACGAGGATACCACCCTCGTAGCGGAGGAGATTGAACCGTCGGTGGAAGATGAGCGGGCACAATAGCCCCGCCATCACGATAAGCGTTGCCCAGGTGAACGTCCATCACGCTAAGGCAGCATCAGCTGTCTTAGCAAGGACGTTCGCAAAACAACACCTCGGGATAGCGCTTATCCAGGAGCCCTGGTGCCATGAGGGCCGAGTAAAAGGTCTATACACCAGGAACACGAAGGTAATATGCGACAATAGGCAAGAAAAGCCTAGGGCCTGCATAATGATTCGAAATAACATTAATTATACTGTACTTTCAGAATACCTAACTCGGGACTGCGTACCAATTACAACCGAGTTGGAGATGGAAGGAAGCAAGAGGCAGATAGTGGTAGCCTCAGCCTATTGTGCGGCCGAGAAACCCTCACCACCAGAAGAGCTAGAAGGCCTGGTGGAAATGTGCAACCAACGAGGCATACAAATCGTTGTGGGATGTGACGCCAACGCCCATAATGAATTATGGGGCAGCACGGATACTAATTCAAGGGGTAAGTGTTTACTTGAATTCCTACTTAGAAATAACCTTACTACTAACAACCAGGGATGCACACCAACCTTTGTTAACAGAGTAAGGGAGGAAGTGTTAGACATTACGTTTAGCAGTCTAGCGCTAGAGAACAAAATTAGTAACTGGCATGTATCCCAAGAACCCTCCATGTCAGACCATAGAATAATACGCTTCACCATAAAGGGGGGAATGACCCACCACTCAGTGAAAAGAAATCCCAAGAAAACAAATTGGGATCTTTACAGAAGTACTCTGTCTAGCATAACACCCAGGGGGGAGCTTAAGTGCTCCAGACATCCCCTCGAGTTAGAACAGAAGGTATTCGAACTAAACGAAAACATTACCCGGGCTTATGAAACCGCCTGCCCACCTGCTAAAGCTAAGCGTGAGATTGACGCCCCATGGTGGAACGAGCGCCTAGAAAAGCAGAGGAAGAAAGTTAGGAAACTATTTAATAGAGCGAAAAGCACAGACCGGTGGGTTGAATACTCACAAGAGCTTACACTCTATAACAAGGAATTAAGGAAGGCAAAACGCAGAAACTACAGAACCTTCTGCGAAAGCATATCCTCTACTGCCTCAGCTGCCCGTATATACAGGGCAATGGCAGGGGTCCAGGCCGAATCGAATATAGCACTTCGCAGGCCAGATAATTCCTACACGGAAAATGAAGAGCAAAGAATTAGGCTCCTACTAGAAACGCACTTCCCAGGAGCTAGAGATGATGAGTCCCAGCCCGAGGAAGATTTTAAGCGAGCAAGCTGGGAAACCCTTAGGCTTGCTAAAAGTATAATAACAGAGGAGAAGATTAGATGGGCATTATCCACCTTCCAACCTTTTAAATCTCCTGGAGTAGACGGGATTTTCCCCGCTCTACTACAATATGGGGGTAGGGGAATAACCCCTAGAATCCAAAGAATTATGATCAGTAGCTTGGCAACAGGCCATGTCCCAACCCAGTGGAGAAGGGCCAGGGTGGTCTTTATCCCCAAGGCAGGGAAAAAGGATCCCACTCTCCCCAAGTCTTTTAGGCCTATCAGCCTGACATCGTTTTTACTTAAAACAATGGAAAAGGTAATAGACAGGCACATAAGAGAAACCGTCCTCATGAGAAAACCCCTACATAAGGACCAACATGCTTATAGAGCAGGAAGATCAACTGACACTGCCCTGCTAAACTTGACTGGAGTAATTAAAAACTCATTTGAATTCAAAGAAACCACAATTTGTGCTTTCTTAGATATTGAAGGGGCGTTTGACAACACGAACCACGATACAATATATAATGTCCTAGTAGACAGAGGAGTCGAACCGCTAGTGGTCGACTGGATACACTCACTACTGGACACTAGAACGGCGGAGACAGACCTAAATGGCACGAGCATTAGGGTACTAACCGTCAAAGGTTGCCCGCAGGGGGGGTGCTATCACCTCTGCTCTGGAGTCTAGTGGTAGATGGACTATTAACTAGACTCAGCAGCAATGGCATACAATGTCAAGGGTACGCAGATGACATTGTAATCATTGCAACAGGTAAATATGAAGAAACCCTCTGTGATATAATCAACAGGGGCCTAAGTATAACTCAAGAATGGTGCAGGGAGGTCGGACTTAACATAAATCCGGCCAAATCTGTCATTGTACCTTTCACTAGGAAGTATAAGTTACCTAGGCTCAAGGCGGTTGTACTGAGAGGTGTGGAAATACCTTTTAGCACAGATGCAAAATACTTGGGCCTAACCATGGATAGCAAACTTCTATGGAAGGAACACACAGATGACGTAATTCGTAGATGCACTAAAGCCCTGTTCGTATGCAGGAAATTAGCAGGAAAATCCTGGGGATGTAAACCCAGTACCATGCTATGGCTTTACAGCATGGTAGTAAAACCTATACTCCTATATGGGGTGATTGCGTGGGGAGACAGGTCGAACCAACTTACGACCAAAAGAAAACTCGAGTCGTTACAACGACTAGCATGCGTAGGGATTACTGGGGCGATACGTACCTGTCCTACAGCAGCACTTGAAGCACTTCTAGACCTGACACCATTAGACATAGAAGTGAATCTAAAGATGAGAAGCACACTCATTCGCATAATGATAGATGGAGACAAAACTGCAACTACATTCTGCAAGAAACTCCTGTCAACGTGGACGGGAGGGTGTCAACTTCTGTCAATGCCTATGGACCCTATAACCAAGAGGTACAACATTGGCAAAGACTTTACCATCAGATGGTCAAGCAAGAAAACTTGGACATCCGAAAACGCTTACAAAATGAAACCACACACTATAAAGTGGTACACAGACGGTTCACTTACCGACGAAGGAGCCGGTTTGGGTGTAGCTGGCCCAAGAACCGAACTATGGGAATCCCTAGGTAAATACACTAGCATCTTTCAGGCAGAGATCTGCGCCATAATTCGTTGCGCACAGATTAATATTGGCAGGAACTATAACAACTGCGATATAGCAATACTGTCAGACAGCCAGGCAGCCCTTAAAGCGCTGCAGTCAGACACAGTAAAATCTAAACTAGTACAAGAGGCTATTGCCACCCTAAATGTACTAGGACAGAGTAACAGAGTACAATTATTGTGGGTACCAGGACATACTAACATCCCAGGCAACGAGCAGGCAGACGCTCTAGCCAGGAAGGGGGCCGCAACTCCTCTAATAGGCCCAGAACCTTATTGTCCCATTGGAAGCCACACACTTAATGGGACAATACGTAAAGACAGGATACGTGCCAGGGACGAACACTGGACTTTTAAGCAGGGCATGAGACAGGCCAAATCGCTAATAGAGGGATTCAACTCTAAGGTTACCAAAACATTGGTTAAGCTGAATAGAACTCAGCTAAGGATCATGATAGGGCTCCTAACAGGTCACTGCAGACTTAGGAAACACCTACATGTAATGGGTGTAGTAAGCTCCTCTGAGTGCAGATTCTGTGGTAGTATGGAAGAAACACCTATCCATATTCTATCAGAATGTGTAGCTACATCCAGAAGCAGAATGTCATTGCTAGGAGGACATACACTCTCCTTAGAGCAGGTTAGGAAAACAGAACCTATGAAAATGATAAGATTCATTCAAAGAATAGGGCTAGATGCAGAAATTTAGCTAGTAAGGGGTACAATATATCTTTCAGGTAGCAGTACAATTACCCCATAAAGCAATAATAATAATAAAAAAAATTTATATAATTTACATAATATAATTCTACACATACAGTCCACTTTATAATAGAAATAGAAATTGTATATAAGCATGTAATTTTCATAAATAAAATTAGTACCTTACAACTACTCAAACATGTTTGTTCTCTCCAAGTGAGATTACAAAACATTAAATTTAAATGTATATTAACATTTCTTTTGGAGTTCTATAACAGAATTCAAAAGTGTGCACGTTAATGTACAACGTTCTTTGACTTCTTCATATTTTATACCCCGGACACGCGTGGTGTGAACGAAAAGGATTTATTGAGAATATATGTATATTAGAAAAATCTACCTGTTTTTCATTCATAGATATTTGTGATATGCGACTCCTTTTTATATGATCGTACGCTTACATTTTATTACTTTTCAAAAATTGCGTTTTTAATTCATTTTTTATATTTTTATACCCGTTACACATAGTGTAAACGGGTATATTCAGTTTGTCAAAAAGTTTGTAACGCATTGAAGGAGGCATCGGAGACCCCATAAAGTATATATATTCTTGATCAGCTCGATGAGACGAATCGATCTAGCCATGTCCGTCTGTCTGTCTGTCCGTCTGTTTGTTGCTATGCGATCTTTTCGATGAAGATATAAAGAAATTGGGCTGAAATTTTAAACTTAAGCTTTTCTCGGCAACGACTAGGTTAAGTTCGAAAATGAGAGTGCCACGCCCATTTTTAGGTATAGCCCCCATACAAACTTATCGATTTGTTTCGATTTTTTTTTAAATAGTAATTATTTATGAATGTACTCGCTCCCAATTGGGTAAAAACATTTTTCTGGTCATCCAGGGTCAAAACCAAGACGACACGCCCATGTAACGGGTATTTCAGCTTCGGTTCCACCGAAGTTAACGTTTTTCCTTGTTTAAAATAATAAAATGTAAGCGTACGATCATATAATCCTAATATGAATCCTTTTTCGTTCACACCACGCGTGTCCGGGGTATAAATTATGAAGAAGTCAAAGAACGTTGAGAACATAAAGAGAGAAAGAGAGTGAGAGCGCAATATTTAGATGTCGATCTGATAAAAACCAGAAAAGCCGTGTGTTTTGGCACATATATGTCTTGTGGGTCTTTAATCGACTTAACGTGTGAACTGGTAGGCGATAAAGATAGATCTACAAAATCTTGTCGAAGCGAAGAGACCCCAATAGTGTCACATAATGTTTCTCTCCCCCACGTGACACAGACTTGTTTTATGGTGATTATAGTATGTGGCCAAGTTTTCGTGACATGTTCACGGCCATCTATAAGTCTAACACTAGACTACAACCAGTGGAAAAGTTGTATCACCTGAAACAGAAAACTCGTGGTGAATCTCGTGAAATTGTCAATAGATCTCCGCTGACTAATAATGGTTTCGAATTGGCTTGGCAGAATCTAAATGACAGATTCGAGAATAAACGTGTTTTAGTGAATAGTCAGCTCAAAGCATTGTTTAATTTAGACCCTGTAGCTGAAGAGGATGGCGCGGCCATTAAATAGCTACAGCGAGAAATAAACAATGCCTTATCAAGTTTGGAAGCTAATAGCATTAGTATAGAGAACTGGGTTGCTATTTTAGTGTTTTGGTGCTCAACTCAACTTCCCGATGCTACCCTAACGTTATGGGAGCAGTCTATTGTTAACAAAAGAGCAATCCCGAATTGGAAAGAGATGGACACATTTTTAACGAGCAGATTTCAGACGCTAGAAACTGTTTCTAGTCTTCGCAGTTTTTCGAAACCAAGCTCTTTAAATGCCTGTTCTAAATTTAACAGTGAGCCAAAGCGTACTTTCTTAAATAATTCAATGAGTCAGTGTCAAATGTGTGGTTCTTCCGAGCATGTTTTAAGCAGGTGCTCCAGATTTTTTTGATCTTAATCATATACAGAGATCAGAATTTGTAAAAGAGAAGCAATTGTGTTTGAATTGCTTGGCACACAGCCATATGATGAGGGAGTGTACGAGTTTGCACAAGTGTTCTAAGTGCCTCAAGCCTCATCATACACTGCTTCACTGGAACACAGCAGCCAATGTTCCAATTTCTACCCCCATTACTTTGTCTGCAGGTTCAAGTTTATCGCCGAGGGCGCCTAATTTTGAACCAGCAACAAGCAGCAATAATATACAGACGTGTTAAGCGCAACTTTCCAATAGTGTTTTGTATAAACCAAAATTTTCGAGTAAGCTAAACTTTGTCATAACCACAAAAAGAAGAAAGAAAAGGCATAACAAAATTAAGTGTTGGCTTAGATAAAGGGCTTTCGGTAGAAAGTGTGGAAAATTCACCCAGAAATATTTGTAAAATAAGACAAATAAAACACCCCCAAGCGATTATAGAGGTTGGAGATGATTTGGCAATTCGAAGAGATTACCCCCCAAATGAAAGGCGACAAGGCCACATTCATAAAATGTACGCAAGAAGAAATAAAAAGCTGCAATTTGAAAATGTTCGTAACGGGCGTGGAGTCGAGACACGTCAATTTTCTGCTTTTTAAGTTTTATTTGCAGATACTCTTCTCGAATAAACTTTGTGCGTTTGCCCCGCTGGTCTATTTTTTTTTCTTGAGATGGCCATCTAATCCGAGAGAGAAACGCGCAGAAAAAAGTGAAGCCAAATGACTTGCTGGCCCCAGTAATAAAATTTTTAGTTTACGAGAGGTGTTGCGACGAACTCAACGATTTCGACGATAACATCCGCTATAATCGATCCTCGCTTGTCTCACCCACGGTCCTCTTTTGACCATTATGGGGAGGGGCGAGACTATCACCCTGCTTGGAGAACGATGAAGCGGAAAAATAATCGTGGTGTCAACCCACTAAAAACTTGGTAAGATGTGCTATAACATTAAAGAGCAGAAAAGGAGAGGAGCTGGATGTTGGTGCCACATTCGTGTTACGGTGCCTATGAGACGCCTTCTGTCCACGGCACTGGCCCGGAATCGTTCCCCAGCAAACAAATCGGCTTAGGCTGATTTGTGCGCTTGTGGTTCACTTGAACAACCGGAGAGTGTTGATACGGTCGCTCCCCCACGATGGAACATTTTTCCCAAACTTTACGAAATGCGAGATTTCGCCCTTTTCAAGAAAAGTGGAGTTGAGAATATGCCGACCCCACCAAGCCCACTCCATTTTCTGTGAGTGTGTGGCACAGCCCTTTAAAATCGGGATTTTGTGGCTTTAAGTGCAAATTTTTTTTTGCATGTGGCCTGGCCCGATGTAAAGGTTGAAGCGCGGGTCGAGAAAAACGCCGTTGATGGAGAGTAAAGTGGTGTGCAGTTAGCGATTTTAGTTAAAGATTTTTTTTCTTAAAATTTGTTTAATTCAAATTGTTAACTAATTGCTTTGATTTGTACGCAAAATTATAGTTCAGTTTTTTTTTGCAGTGATGCTGCAAGGCGGGCGGTAATGTTAACGCCAATTTTGAATTCGTGGTGTATTTCTTTTTACCCAAAATTGCGCTCTGACTTTACCGATCGTCTTGCTCTCCTGCCTCTCTTTGGTTGTTAAGATTGAGTTATTTTGTGTTTAGTTAGTATAAATTTATAACTCCCCGCGTACGCAACTACACCCACCAACGTTAACTTTCTTTCTTAAAGTTTAATATTAATTGTATTTTGTTTATTCAAAGTGGAATAAAGTAGTATGTGCACTCGTTATTTTTAATTTATAAAATCGGAACGCGTTTTTATTGCTGAGGTGCATCGAGTGTTTCTTTGCAGGTATCTTCAATAACCAATAACCAAGGAGTGTCTGAAACAGTTACATATTTCATCAATGAGCAAAGCAAAAACAAGGGTTTGGTCAAAGATTGAAAAAAATGTGCAAATAAATTGGATGCTTCTATAGAAGATCTTGCAGTAACATTTTCGAGAAACACATTTGTATGAAAAGAATAAGACTTTCGTTTAGAATTTACAAAAACATAGAAATTTTCTGGTCACTCTAACGCGTTTGTTGACTTTTTTATCGCAGATTTCTGAAGTTTTAAATATTTAAATAAAAAACAAATTGTTAAAATAATAGAAAGTTTAAAATATCATACATAACAACATTAAACACCTGTGACTGTAAAAACGTTGAAGTGCTTTGTGATAAATTGTATTGTACTTGTGCGAAATATATGTTTACAATAATTCGTGGCCAAAAAATAATTTTTATATACATAGTGTGTGTTTGAAAGTTCACATAAAATACTTTCGTAACACTTTAAATTGCATACGTTTACTTCTATCCAGCGTTTGAAAATGCTACGCTACATAGAGTTTTTTGGTTTTGCTCTCGCTACCGCTCTCATTTTGAACGGAGCCGTAGCAGAGCCATTGCCGAAAAAATGAAAAAGGATTTACTCTGCTCTGCTTGTAGTTTTTTCGCGTCATTAACTGTAGCAATAGCAATAGCAAAAAAATGAAATGATGTGCTCTGCGTAGCCGTAGCTGTAACTGAAAAAAAATTTCATTTGCAGAGCAGTGCATATGAAATTTTTTCATTTACTACGGCTATCGTGTGTTTTCGTTTTTTCTACAATTCTGTGATCTTGAAAGTTCACACGGTGTGTTTAAAAGTTCACATAAAATTCTTTATTTACACTTTAAATTGCATACTTTTACTTATATCAGTATAACTAAGGTGGCCAGCTAAACTGATTGTACTTTTTTTTCGGTGTAGTACAGTTCGAATTCTTCGAACTATACTATCAATCATCACATGATGGTCAACAGGAACTGACTACTTATTACTGCAGTGGGTCCCCGTCAAAAATTTCGTTGTTATATGCCGATGCTATGGAGCCTACTTTTCAAATTTTGAATTCTGCAGTACCTATGGCTTCTTCTGCTCTGAGGACAAGAGAAATTTTAAACACAGTTGGCCCTCGTAAACACATCTTCGTCTCGAGAATGTACAACTGTAGATGATATCTCAGAATTGAATCCGAGAGCTGTATCACTGGCTCAAGTGTATCAGTGCAAAAATATTCATTTAATTACCCCAGTAACATAACTTCGTTTAAGATCAGTGTTACTTGCGAGTATTTTGATATAACTTGTAATTCAAGTTTTTGGGCCGAATTCACTCTAGTTAAAGAGTATGCGCCAAAAAAGAAGACGTCTCCATTACGTCTAACTGCAGCTTTACGGCATCAATCAGCCGAATCATTATTTAACACTTTAAATTAGATTGTCCTCTTATATTAAAATATCAAAATATAAAAAGCCTGAAGAGCAAGTTAGTTGATTTGTTTCTACATTTTATACAATTTGTCATTTCGTTGTTTAAGGCGACGCGTATGTATATTTAAACACTCGGATTAAACAGCGCGAAATGTGGTTTCTTTCAATTTTAAAGAAACTGTTGGCTCTATGTTGCCAATAACCAAACTTTCAAGAGCGTTCGTTATTTTAAATAAAATAATAGGATGATATATTTAAACTCTTTGTTGGTTATATAAATTGTATAAAATGTGCGACAGCCGATGATAGTTTTTCGACCGTTTCTCGACCGATGATACTCGACCGCTTTAAAATTGAAAGGTCTTGACGCTCTGGCTTATCGAACCAATCTAGTTTGCCTGCCTGCTTGCTGGCTTTGATTTAGCTAAATTTCTAATTATTTATTTAACAGTTACTTTATAAAACAGTTATTTTATGGCGTGATTTCAATGTTCAGCTATACGAATTCGTATATACATATTGCTAATAATAATGCTAGAGGAAGTGTTAATAATTGATAATGGGTGCCACAACTTATAAATTATAAAAATAGATTATAAACGGCGGCAAAAGAGCCATTGAAGGAAATGAAGTTGCAGACGAACTTGCCAGGATAGGTTCGTCAACCCCTATGATTGGCCCTGAACCTTTTCTTGCAACACTCTTTATTGAGAAACATTTCAGAGACTTGATCTCTTATCACTGGCTGCACTATTCAGGCCTTCGGCAGGCTAAACAAATTACCTGACAATTTTTCCTAAAACTAATATTTATCTCAGACGTTATGATCTTGGACTTCTCACGTGTTACCTTACGGGTCACAACGTCCTAAGATTTCACCTGAATAAAATGGGTCTGTCCTCCGAAACGGAATGTAGGTTCTGTTTGGAGGATGACGTAACTAGTTCACATATCTTGTGTGAATGCCCGGCCCTGGTCTGATTTAGATTCATACAGCTTGATCACTGCGTCATAACCCATGAGTACATCAGACATTCTTTGGCGAAGATCATTCTCAGGCTCATCAAAGCAGCTGAGAATGTCTATAGTCTCATAACCTAACCATAACTGGGTTTGGGTACAAAAAAAACCTATATTGGTCGTAGAACCCGTTTTCCTGATCAGGAAGCCCGCCATGTCTGCACTCCGGCCTTCGTGACATCGCTTTGACCACTTGCTTGTCTTGCGAACGCGGTCCAGACACTACGTCAAGCTCTTTATGGTTATGGTTACTAAAAATGGCTAGCTTTTTAGGTCAGCTGACTCGTCATAAGTCAGTGGCTTCACTCTGCAACGAAAATTTTTTTTAAAAAGGGTCCCTTGGTATTTTGTCTATTCTGCACCAGCTCCCACTAATTAGTGACGAAAACGAGTAGACTAATCAGAGAAAATCAGTCCGGTAAATTGACCCAAAGCCAGCTCTGCTGGGAAAATTTGCATCTGTGGCTTCTTGAAACAGTGAAAACTGTCAACATTGTAAGCTGTCTATATTTGACATATTGTCTACAATGTGTCACAAATACAAAGTCCCAACATATATAAAAATACATTTGGCTCTCCCCGTTTCACCTTATCTCTGTCACTTTGACAAATGTATAAAATCTTATAGTCATAACCATGAACACATTCTTTGAGGAGAAAGAAACTATTGCTAAACCTCAGATTAGAAAAAAAATATATAAAAGGAGAAAAATTACACAGTTTTGATCATTCCGCTGAATATGAAACGAATTTCATTTGGAATGAAATGGCCCTCAGAAAAATTGAGTTTTGTCAATGTATAAATTATTCTCAATGTCTCCACCTCGAAACTGTAGTGTTTTGATTCTGCAGGGAATATTAACTTTGATAAATATGCCATAGGTTGAAATTCTCCGTCGTCTGGCTTTTGCAATAGGATACCACCACTGTAACGGCACCAACTTCCTATCCTATACCTCCTCGTGGAGTAGAATGAACAATGCAGCAACCGTGTGGAGTAGCAGAGTGGGAAGGTGGACAACTACACTTAGAAGCCTTTGTCTGCTAAAACCCAAGGTAGGGGGATTGGCTAGTGACTAAAGCCCTTGCATTGAAAAACTATCTGGATACTAGGCAACGAAATTTGGATATTGTACCAGTATTTCGAGCAAGGTACTAACAACTTCAGATTCCTACAATTTGGAAATTTACATCCTCGAATTTACAACCGGAGCGGTTGTGTAACAGATACAAAGTCGCAAGCAAATTGGTACCTTCAAACATATCACCCTGAGATCGATCGAAACGGTAGGCTACTTCATTCATGGGTGCAGTTAGCTGAGCGAACAAACCGCCCATTCGCCGCAAACTTGAATCGCATAGGTTCTTATTCCCGAATAAGAACCGCGCCGAGGTGATTGTTGCTATAAACTCGCTCCCTAACAATAAGGCTACTGGTATTGGAGGTATTCTAGCAGAACTGTACATGACGGACGGCAACTTTTCTGAAGAAAGGGAACCCGAATGAATGCGACCACTGGATTTAAAAGATTATAGCAAAGTCGTTCTGGAGAGAAAAAGAAGCAAGTGTACCCAACAGTCTACGAGAAACAAGAAGGATTCCGGCCTTTTTCATCGTGCACCGACCATCTCAATACGTTGGGGATGACCATCGAGAAGTGCGCAGAGTTCATTTTGGATCGGCACACGACGTTTGTCTATTTTAAGAAGGCTTTCGACAGTGTTCAACGTGATTATATATGGGCTGCATTATGGCGAAGGAATATGCCCGAAAAGATATACTTTCTCGCCAAATCTTTAATAGGGGATGTACTGATATTGGCGCTGCAGCCACTCCTGATGACAGGAATTCGTTGGACGGTGAATGACAATCATCAACACAACGAATACGCTGTTGACATCTGCCTACTCTCACCTACCATGACAGATTTATTCTGAATGGACGCATCACACCAACGTCGGGCAACGTCGATTTAAGTACAGCTCCAAATGACAAACTTTTCAAACCCAGCAACGTCAAGTAAGGAGGTTCCCCACAAGGTTACCACCGAGCTGCTC
The DNA here is from genome assembly GCA_018903435.1 of Leucophenga varia. Lineage (NCBI taxonomy): Eukaryota > Metazoa > Arthropoda > Insecta > Diptera > Drosophilidae > Leucophenga > Leucophenga varia. The sequence goes on along the minus strand of JAEIFJ010001469.1, from coordinate 197,613 downwards.
GGCCGACGGATTCTACAAAAGAAGTATAAATAGCTTTGGCATACACTCCGTAAGCCCGTTGGCAACATTAGAAAACTTCAACTTCGATGTTGTAGAAAGCTTCGTCTACTCGAAAAATGCTGTAAAGCGTCAATCACAACAGGTAGGAAATTAAACAAAGAATTATTCTTGCTAATCGTTGTTATTTTGGACTCAGTAAGCGAGTGCACATTAGAGCTCTGCCCAGAAAATCAAAAATTAAACTCTACAAGTCGCTTATAATGCCGGTCCATGCTCAGAAGCATGGGTCATGTTAGAAGCGGATATGTTGGCGTTAGGCATGTTAGAGAGGAAAAATCGGTATACCAGTCAAAGTGAGTAATGGATTCCGTAATCGCACGAACTATTTAAGGACATCGACATAGCATGCAACATCCAATATGAAAGGTTGTCCTGGACTGGTCACCTGCTTTGAATGGACAAATAGTTCTTGTCAAAATAAAGTTTATGAGCAAAACATGAACCAGTTCGGAGGGGTATGGCAGCGAGGAAGTCCGCTGCTGAGTCGGGAGGACTAGACATCCTCAAGATTTTTGATATAACATTAGAAGATGCATAAGTTTTAGGAATATCGAATTTTAATTTGTAATTATAATCATTTGGTGGTATATACTTTCCTCTCATGTTCTGATATTTTCAAGAAAATTATTGCTATATCTGTATTTTTAGCTTAAAGTATGATACCAATAATGTGTCTTGCAATTTGCACATTCTAACAAAAATCAAGCGTTTTACCGAAGTTTTTAAGCACAGAGTCTCTTTCTACAGGAGTCGTGGAAACATGGTGATAGATTTTCAGGAATCACATCGGTTATTTAGGAACCACCAAGGAGAAGACGCACTGGACCCCCGATGGATAAAAGGTCACCTGTGTAGCCACCAGTCTATGAAGAGGTCCTCAAAGATGTTTAAGAGGTCAATTATATTAAAGCTGTCGTTGCAGATGATCTGCTCGCTAAGTTACTCATGACCGGCAGCGAAAAGTTGATTTGATGAAAAATATACGCTAGGTGTGTCATGCTCAAAGATGGAAACTTAGTATTCTGTCCAATTTTTTGGGGGCAGTCATCTCTAAATACCAGACAATAAGTCGCCTCCCAATCGCTTACACTAATTTCTGTCCAAGGTACTGTGTATAAGTGTTGAGCCACACCTAGAAAATGTGATTGGACAGTACCAGTGTAGTATCAGAATAAATAAGTCAACTACTGACCTAATATTCACACTACGCCAATTCCTGGAGAAAATTTAGAATAAACGACAACCACCACCTCCTAATTCAACGACGTGCTGACCATACTTTGTCCTTTTTTTTTACTTTATACTGACGGTAAGAACCACCCAAACCGTTGTTAGGGTTTCAAGATATTTTCCGCGCCCTTCAAAACAGAAACAGGCTTTCGGCTGGGCAATGAGTTGTCTAGCGACTTCTACAATCTTCTGATGAACTATTCACTTCACCTATGCCCAGCTATTAACCGCTCGGGCGCAATTTCTTTTCAATCCGCCATTTTGAATTATGAAAAACTGGCATCGTATATCCGTTTCTTGATTAGCTCGATGAGATCTAGCCATGTCCATAAGTCTGACCATCCGTCTGTCTGTTCGTCCGTTTACTTCAACGCGATTTATTCAGAGAGTACTGGAAATATTTTGTTAAAATTTTAAACTTAAGCTTTTCTCGGCAACGACTAGTTCGAAAATTTTCGAGAATAGCCCCGTTTTCGGGAATAGCACCATACAAACTTACCGCCCATGACCATACTTTGTCTGAAAAAAGATTTTTGTATGAAAAAAGGTATTTAGGCTTATTATGAAAGGCGTCGTCGACACCAAACTGTGTCGACAGCTTTCAATTCGTATTGTCGCTGTCATTTCGAAAAATATTCAGGCTTATTATGAAACTGTGTCGACAGCTTTCAATTCGTATTGTTGTTGTCGTTTTCGATAACTATTGACTACTGTCGACAGAAATTTGGTATAATGTAACTTCAATTGAAGTCGTCGTCGTTTTCAAACGACACTTTTTTTGTCGACACAAATTTTATTGACGTGGCAACAAAGCTTAATTCTCTTGGGCGTAGGTGCGATAAAAAGTGCATAGGTACGACAAAAAAGTGGATAAGTGCGATAAAAAATTGCATAGGTGCGACAAAAAAGTGCATAGGTGCGGCAAAAAAAGTACATTGGTGCGAAAAAAAGTGCATAGGAGCGACAAAAGTGCATAGGTGCAACAAAAAAAGTGCATAGGTGCAATAAAAAAGTGAATAGTTTCGTTATCACTCGAACTGTCCGATATGAAAAACATATTTTCAAAATAAAATTTATATTTTTAAAATTTTAACGCAAATGTCAGAGGTGACACACATCGATAAATAGGTTACGTCGTCACGTTGCTGTTAGCTAATACCAATTTAGCATTGAGACGACGTCGATGACGCCTTTCATAATAAGGCTGATTATTTATGTATGTATTCACTCCAATTGGGTAAAAGACTTTCAATGTCATCCAATGTCAAAACCAAGACCCACGCCCATTATTAGATATAGCCCCACACAACCTTATCGGTTATTTTCGGGAAATACATTTTTTTCGGAACGAAGGGGATCAGGGCTAAAATAGATTTAAAGGTAGTTGGGTCTTCCCGAGTTCGTACCTCTGCCGAAGATTTTTTATGTCTACCAGGGCTGTTGCCATTAGGGCTGCTATTTATCATAAATATTTAGAGGGTTAGTTCATCCACTCTGTCGCGTAATCTAAAAATGAATTTATTTGTAAGCCTTTAGGACAAACTAGTGACTAATAGTTGTCGCAACCAGCACGTGGAACAAGTTGGACTCGGAGAAAAGAAATTAATACTGCAAATTAAATTTGAGTCCTGTTTTTATTTGAGAAAATTTTATGCTTATATACAATTTCTAATTCTAAGCGTTACACGCATTTCTTCGTACAACAGCAAGAAATACATAAAAAAGGATATTTATGAGGCTATAAATGTCTAAACAGTGACAAACCAAAATATTTTAAATTACATGGTATACATAAATTTAACATTATTCTAATACATTTACAATAAATGATAAGGGTAACATTATTCTAAGTACATGTGGTGTATTGATCATTCATGATCCGTCTAAGAGTGGGAAGGAAATCGCTCGACAAAATAGTTTCGGTTTAATTATTCTGCGTGTCGCTCAGTGTGGTGATAAAACGTCTTGTTGTAGCCGAATACCTGTTTATGTATTCTACGTGTCGCTCAGTGTGATCATAAAACGCCTTGTCGCTGCAGGAAATATTAAGTAGTACCTAAATTTCCGTTTTATGTGTTCTACGTGTCGCTCATAAAGATTATATAGCGTCTTGTAGCAGCCGAATACCTGTTTATGAAGTCTGCGTGTCGCTCAGTGTTATCATAAAACGTCTTATCACATCAGGATCTTGTGTAGCACTATCGCATATTAAATACGATAACACACGAGCAACACGTGTTCTTATTTGGATAGTCAATGAACGTCAAACACACTCAATCAGAAGAATTAAAAAAACAGCTTACCGCTCTAGGTCATATTGTGCGGAACATGCACAATCCGAAAAACTGGAAAAGTGGAGCCTTAATGGACTCAATTTTCAAGAAAATCTACTAAGTTGAAAACTTTTTGCCACCACATTGCAAATCAATACTGTTGATTTGCAATGTGTGTGATGCTGTTGAGCTGCTTTTGCAAAACATATACGATGCAGCGAATACTGCCACCTTTTGCCAGCATCCTCTTAGTAGTAATTTTCCGCAACGACCAGTAATAACACCTCATTTAATTGATTTGGTAAGGCGTACACACAGTCTTAGGCGACGATAATGCGCACTCGCAATGAATTGGATAACAGAGCACGGAAACGGGCTGCAAACGATTTGCGCAAAATGTTGTTCGAATCAAAAATGATTTTTTTGATGATTTGCTTCTTAACTCAGCTCCAGATAAATCTCACTGTTAAAACTTGTGGAGGTTAACTAGCAAAATCAAATACAACAGTTATGTAATACGAGTATTCAAATGGAAAATAATAATTGATGTCGATCTTTTGAGAAGAAAGCTGATACTTTCGCAGATAACCTGGAAAATCGTTTTAAGCCGTTTGAATTCGGCTAACTGATGATGTAAACTCCACATTGCAACATCTTGCTCTTCCACATCCTCCTGCAGAAAAAATCAAATTTATAACATTAGAAGAGTTCAATCAACAAATCAAGGCTTTAAAACCGCATAAAACTTTGGGATACGATGATATTGATGGTCGAAGTATCAAAGCTCTTCCTTTTAAAGGAGTACTTTTTCTGATACTTTTATTTTACACCATGCCGCGAATCAGCTACTTTCCTTCACAGTGGAAATGCGCTGTTATCACTATGGTTCTGAAGCTTGGACAATCTGTAGTACAATTTGAGTCTTATAGACCGATAAGCCTATTGCCTATTTTTTCAAAAATATTTGAAAGAATATTCCTGAGTTCCAGTTTGGTTTCAGGCACAAATATTGTACTCCAGAGCAAGTACACAGAGTGGTGCATCATATACTCAATCTGGCTCGAGTGTTTTTTGCTAAAAATTAAGAATCACCTGCCAACACCGTACTTTCTTTTTCTTAAATCATTTTTATTTGGACGCTCTTTTCATGCGGTAAAAGGCGTACACTCAAAGATACAACCAATAGGTGTACCTTAAGGTAGTGTTTTTAGCCCTACTTTATATGCTTTATTTACTTTAAACATGCCGAAACCGGTTGGTAATCACATGTTACCTGCCACTTATCCTGACGATACTGCGGTTTGGCAAACTCGGGCGATAAAAATGTTGCTTCGGCTCAACTCCAAAATTATCTGAACAATTTTCATCGATAAACAAATCGATGGAATATAAAAATCCACAGTAGTAAATCTGCACATTGCACCTTCACTTTAAATCATCGTAAGTGCCACACTTCTTAAACAACGTAAATATTCCTGAAGTTGACTAGACAAAATATATTGGAATGATTTTGGACAATAAACTAATATGAACAAATCATATAAATATGATCATCGCAGCATGCCGCACTAAGCTCAAGAAACTGAACTGGCTTTTACGTCCTTCCAGCAAATTACGACTAAGCACCAAGCTACTATTTTATAAAACTATCATTAAACTATCTTAGATTTATGGTACACAACTTTGGGGCACTGCTTCGAAATTTCATACGAGTACAAAAAATGCGAACAAAGAATCACGCTTCATAATCAATGCGTCGTGGTTTGTTCATCTCACTGTCATTAGTAATGATTTAAGCATGCCCACTGTCTTTGACGAAAAAAGCCACCACAGCTCAAGATATAACGAACACCTCCGAGACCACATTAATCCGTAAGCTTCGGCTCTCGCTTCTAATATTAACAGAAGAAGGCTCAAGAGGCTCCGCCCGAATGACCTTCCGACACGAATATAGAATCAAATAGTAATATAATTTAACAACGTCATTAGTAATGATTAAAACATGCCCACTGTCTTTGACGAAATAAACCATCACAGCTCAAAATATAACGAACGCCCCCGAGACCATTCAATCCGACTCGGATATAGAATCAAATAGTAATATAATTTAATATACGTAAAACTAATATTTTTTTAACTTCTTTTCACGTTTGCCTCCTACCTGTGTTAATGTGAAATGCAATTTAAGCCCAAAGATTCTGGTTTTTAAAAATTATTTATTATATCTGTACTAACAAAAATATTGTTTGAATTTTGTATTCCTCGAGTTTTTTCCAAATTTTTTCTGTAATTTATTTCTTGTACACACATTTTAACAGCTAAATCAAAGTAATTGAAGTCTTTTGATATGTTTGGTACTTTGTCTCTAATGTAAAATATGTATATATCCACAAAAATTTTAGAAAGCCATCCATCTTTTTGGTCAATGTATTTGAACCATTTTTTTTGTATTTTATAGATATCGATTAACAAGTTTAATATCTCCGCGTCATCTCTGAAGTTCCGATTTCTAGTTATAATGACATCAATTAATGACTCACAGTAGCCTTTTGCAGTCTCATAGAGATCGATGCGCTCGGTATCCATTATGTATCGTCTGAAAAATAGACACACAAGTAATTTAAGAACAATATTAAATATAATTTAAAAATATAATTTATAAAGGAAAACCAAGAAATATAAATAAAAACACAAACAACAAGGAAAAACTTCGGTGGAACCGAAGCTGAAATACCCGTTACACAACACATTTAATAGTTTATAGCTTAAATTAAATTTCACGATGAATTTGGTCAAATTTGTATGAAGGCTTTATGTTATATTAGCCCGGTACTTACCATATCGATAGTGTTCACTTAGGTGGACATTGGAATTGTTTTTACCGAATTTAATTGAATTCATTCAGAAATAATAAATGTTTTCATACAAAACTCGAAAATGGGCGGTAAGTTTGTATGGAGGCTATACTTAAAAATGGGCGTGGCGCCTTAGCAAATTTAACAAATGACATAAGAAGTGTTCTTACTCTATTTGGAGTGAATATATTAAAAAATAATACGTATTTTCATACAAAAAATCGAAAAAAGTGGAAAGCTTTTTGTGGGGGCTATATCTAAAAATGGGCGTGGCGACATTTGTTTGATATTGGATGCCATTAGAAGTGTTTTTACCCCAAATTGTAGTAAAAGCACTCGTAGATAATAACTATTTTCATACAAACAAGAAAAAACGTTAGCTTTGGTGGAACTGAAGATAAAATACCCGTCACACGAAAAAAAATAAGTAATTACTTTTTCATACATTTGTTCGAAAATAATCGATAAGTTTGTATGGAGACTAAAGCTAAAACTGGGCGTGGAAAATTGGTTTTGTTATTCGATGTCATTAGATCATAAATAGTCTCATAAATAATACCTATTTTTATACAAAAATTCGAAAATGGGCGATAAGTTTGTTTGGGGGCTATAGCTAAAAATAGGCGTGGCACATTGAATTTAACATAAGATGACATTAGAAGTATTTTTACCCAGCCTGGAGTGACTACATTCATAAATAATAGCTATTTAAAATGGGCCCAGCACTTTGATTTTAACACTGCTTAGGACTGAGAAAAGCATAAGTTCCGAGTTTCAGGTCAATATCTTTAAAACTAAGGGAATGAAACGCATACATACAGACGGACAGACAGACGAACAGATAGACGAATATGGCTCGTCTCGTCGTGCTGATCAAGAATATATATACTTTATGGGGTTTCTGATGCCTCCGTTAATGCGTTACAAACATTCCGACAAAATGATAATACCCTCCACACTGTGTGTGACGGGTATAAAAATCGAAAAAAGTGGTAAGTTTGTATGGGGGCTGTATCTAAAAATATTCGTGACAACATTCTTTTGATATTGGATGCCATTAGAAGTGTTTTTACCCCAAATTGTAGTAAAAGCATTCATAAACAATAATTATTATTTTCATACAAAAAATCGAAAAAAAGTGGTAAGTTTGTATGGGGGCTATATCTAAAAATGGGTGTGGCACCTTGGTTCTGACATTCAAACTGCCTAGGAGCAAGAAAAGCTTACTACTGTGAACAAAAAATAAGGAGAATTTGTTTGTAAAATTAAAATTTTTTATTTATTCTTGTAAATCAATTTCTTCCCTTTCAAAGTAATCCCCTCCTGATAAAATACACCAATGCCAACGTTTTTTCCAATCCTCGAAACATGCCAAATAGTCCCTTTTCCGGTATAGCCATCAGCGCCCTCGTCGATTCAGCTTTTATCTCCTCAATCGACTCGAAACGCGTTCCCCGGAGTGGTCTCTTGAGTTTTGGGAATAGCCAGAAGTCACACGGAGCCAAATCAGGCGAATACGGTGGTTGCGGAACGATATTTGTTGGATTTTTGGCAAAAAAGTCACAAAAAATCAGTGCAGTTTGAGGCCAAAAACATCTTTTAAAATGGTATTAATTGATCCTTTCGATACGCCAATTTCATCAGCTATAACTCTCATAGTTAATCGACGGTGTGCAAGCACTAATTCGTTTACTTTTTTGATGTGAGCATCGTCCGTTGAGGTCGATGGTCGACCAGGGCGCTCTTCGTCTTGAACACATTCTCAACCTTCTTTGAACAATTTATACCAATCATAAGTTGTTGATTTTGGTAGAGCTTGGTCCCAGTAAGCCTTCTTCAACATTTTTATTCCATTTATTCCATTCAGAAAAAAAAAATTTGATAACACTTCTTTGCTCAATTAAATCAGACATTGTAAAAATCGCCAAATTCACTTTTGGTCGTTTGGTAAACACAAGAGTAAATACATTACTTATAATGACATTAAAATGGACCACATATTATTAACAGTCCTACCAACTCAAGAAAAAAAGAACTAGCCCGAAATGTTAAGCCCGCGAAGTTTAAATTAAAAATTTTCCTTATTTTTTGATCACAGAAGTAAGTTTAAAACTTCATGTCAGACGGACAGACAGACGGACATGGCTAGATCGATTCGTCTCATCGAGCTGATGAATAATATACATTTATATGTATATACTTTATATGTATATACTTTATGAGCTCTCCGATGACTCCTTTAATGCGTTGCAAACTTTCGGACAAACTGAATATACCCGTTTACACGTTTAACGTGTATAATGATGAAATAAATTAATATTGGAATCTGGTGTCTTGTTGGTAGATCATCTGGGTGGAACCTTCTTTATATGGGATTTCGAGGCATTACCACAAAGCTGTATTCCATATCTCCATGATGGCATTATGACCATTTTATAAATTAGAAGTTTGTTGCTCAGTCGCAACTTAGCGCGGCACGTACCAATTATCATAGATATATGTTTACTCAATTTTAAACGGTTGTCTAACTACATTCCTAAATATTTTACGTAAGTAACTTAAGGAATAGTTGCAATGCGAATATTACCAGATGGACAATTGATCCTCTCCAACGTAAACGTGCAATGCGAAGACTTAGAACTGTTGATTTTAATGGTCCAATGTTTGGTCCATAAAAAAAGCGATCTAAGAACTCTTGAAGGTTTTCTAAAGCTTCTAAAGGGCATTTTGAATATCCCATTATAACTGTATCATCAGCATACGTAGTCAGCAACATGTGATCATCCAACGGCCTGGGCATGTCTGCAGTAATTTGTAGTAACAACATTCATAAATACTAACTATTTTCATAAAAAAAACTCCAAAATGGGAGGCAGATTTGGGGGGATTATACCTAAAAATATGCGTGGCACAATAATTGATTGATTTAGTCGTTAGAGAGAAAAGCTTAAGTTCCAAATTTTAGCTCAATATCTTCTAAACTGACCGAATAAACTGAGAAGAAACAAACAGACGGACATAGCTAGATCAATTCGTCTCGTCAAGCTGATCAAGAATATATACCCTTTGAACCAATAAGAGCATCTACAATAACAATTGAAACACAAAGTGAATATACAACTTCGACAGCTTCGGCGCCAAGAACAACAACAGTATTTTCATCAACTGCCTCGATCGCATCATCTAAGTCCTCATTGGTCATATACTCGTATATATATATATATATATATATATATATATGAGTGGCCGTTACAGCTTATTGCAAGCCTGGGCATCACTTAGGGTATTAACACAGCTGGAGTGATCCAATGCTACTCGATATCAATTCCAGATCCCAATCATCCGGACGTCCTCCAGGACCTGATCCTATCAACGAAGCGGCGGTCGTCCCCGCTGTCGTGCTTCTCTGATTCCGTTCACGTTTTAGTCGTACACCGTTCTCACTGGAGCAAGTTCATCCATTCGAAGCACGTGACTAGCCCAGTGCAATCCTTTATACTTAATGCGCCTGACTATATCGATGTCGTTTTATAGCTGGTACAGCTCGTGATTCAGGTGAATACGGTAGTCGTTGTCCACTCTGGCAGGGCCGAAGATTTTACGAAGAATTTTTCTCTCAAATGTTACCAACGCCGATTTGAAAGCCTCTGACATGACCCATGTTTCTGCTCCATACATCAGTACTGGGATGATCACCGTCTTGTAGAGTTTTATTTTCGTTGTTCTGGATAAGATTCTACTTCGCATTTGGTTACCGAGTCTAAAGTAGCATCGGTTAGCCAGAGTAATTCTTCGTCTAATTTCTAGGATACTGTTATTGCTCTTGTTTTTTTGAGAGCCCAAGTAGACGAAAATGTGTTTCTCGTCTCTCCGTTTTTCTTGATATAGCTCAACAACAGCTCGTGTCGCTCCCGATTGCTGGGTTCGCTTACACTAGTTTACACCAAAAATGGGATTGTTTCTAACCCACCTACTTCCATGTATTTTGGGGCGTAGATTTTAAAAATGGCCACCAAAATTTGTTCTTAAGAACCGTTTAGGAGATATCTTCAAAAAACCGTTTTTTGTGGACTTTTTCAGTTATCACTAAAAATCTCAAGAATGGACAAATTTATAAAGCTGAACTTTTCATGGGTTGGATATTTTCTTCCTCTACACGACTATATGCTATTCATTCAAAGTATTCATTCGATTTTTACAAATAGCATATCGTCGTGTAGAGGAAAAAAAATATCTTCCAGCCCATGAAAAGTTCACTTTAAACCATGCGAATTTTGGCAATATTTGTAAACTAGTGTTATAGGCAATGTTCTTTTCTACCGTAGCAATGCGACATTGCTTATCGTACCAAGCTCTTTGCCTCCGAGGTTTAGTATAACCAACAACCCCTTTGGCCGCCGTATTCAAAGAGTTGGAGATATACTTCCACTGATCGTTTATACAGTCCCTATGCAGTTGAGAGACACTTGCTGAGAAGGCAGCGGCGGTCTGCTGCGAGTTTAGTCTACCAACTTCTAGCTTTCGTTGTATGGTAGCTCGCTTGGCATGTGCTATACTAATGTCGGGGTGTGTCGGGGCATATTAAGAAAATGTTGAAGAACTTAGCTTTGATGCTTATCGAGGCATGGCGCTCTTTTTCCGCTGTAAATTTGGAGACAAGACCACTTAGTTTCCTACTAACCACGAAACCACATCCAAGCAGGTTGCTTTTTCTAGGTGTCCGTTTCCAATCCATCGGATTTCCCGAATGGCTTTAATATCTGCCTTAAATCTGCCAAGAGTGTCAATCAGTTGTTCAGTTGAACCATCCCAATTAAGCGATCGGACGTTCTGGGCGCATATTTATAAATCGTTTTGCTTAAATCTTTTCCGGTGTTTGTTATCATAAGTAGCAGATTTAACGGTAGTTAGGGCCTCTAGAATCCATGCCTCTGCCGCGGCGTTCACCACGGGTAGATTTTCACTTCTATGTCTGCCACCTGGAGTAGTTTTGTTTCTTCTAGCCGTCTTATCCATGTTTCGAGTGTTCTTATGGTTTTAAGATTTTTTCCGGTTGAGGGACCAACACCCTGCGAAACCAACCTCATCGTGAGGGTTGTCTCTTTAGACGCCTCCTACTTCTAGCTGAGCCTGCTGTGGTGGTATTCTTGACAGCCCGCACACCACATTGGTCATGCTAGTTCACAAATCTACTCATATTGATCTATAGTACGTTTACAACAATAAAAACAATGTACCTTCGACATCTATAATTGTTTTAGCAGAAAACGTTACTTCTCCAAAAACAAACAAATTAAAATTAAAATTGAAAATAAACAACAAAAGCAAAACAATAAAAAAAAAAAAAAAAAAAAAACATTGAACTTTTAGCAGATGAAAAGTCTGACAAACATACCTAAAGCTCTGAAAACACTTAACAACTTTCAGCACAAGTATTGCAAAAAGAAAATAGACCACCTCTATTTTATATTCAGGGTGTCCGCCAGATAATAGTCTTATATGATGCCCTTAAAAAAGTGGGTCAAAAAAACTTTGAGTTAAAAGCATTAGCTAACTATAAAGCCACAGTGCAGGCCACACATTTTAATTACTATATGAATATTAAAAATATGCTAAAACAAAAAGGAACCAAATACTGTACGTATACAGCTAAGGCATATAGAAACTTTAAAGTCAATATACGAAATATGCAACCTTCAGCTGATATTGAAGAAACAATAGCTGAACTTCAAGAGCTAAGTCACAAAAGGTTAAACCGCAAAGGTGCCCCTTCCTTTATTTACAAATGAACTTCAAAGTGATGACATTAATTAAGATGTATATAGACAAAAATCTCTTTTGACCCACGTCATATTAAACGCACACTATCGCAGTGTGCGAATTCTCAGAAGTATTGGCATACGAAAAACTATTGCACTAGAGATCCAGTTTGTGTTAAACGTGCTGGTCTCCATACAACTTTAAACTGCATTCAAACTTTCGTCAGACCAAAAAGTGCCCTATGCAATGACAACCACACTGCTAACTATAAAGGCTGCGAAGTATATAAAGCACTAAAAGTAACACGTTTTCCTAAACTTCGCGAAAATTAATAGCATATAAAAATGTAGATGTGCGGGTTCTCCCCCTCCTAGTTCTAGTATTATTGTAACCTTCTCCATAAGTTTTGCTAAAAATAGCTGGTGGCAATAAATCACACAATACCAGCTCAACATATCAAATTAACCTAACTATCCCCACTCAGATAGTTCAAATACAACACACACTTCCATCTTCAAATCCTTTATCATCTAACTCAAAATCCTCCAACATAAACTCCTTACCATTCAACCCAAATTCACATGAAGAAATTGATTCAGCAAATGTCAGCTATACTTTTAGTATCTAAGACAAATTCCTAGAAATGTTCTCAGATACACTACGAATTATATTCTGGAATGCTTTTAGTTAAAACATTCGCTATTATTTCTTTTAAAGAACACAATGACCTACTTCTTTTTGTTTTGGAGCTACAGCCATTCACCTTGAACCTGCGAAGTAATCCATTTACCACATTTAAGCTAAATTTCACAATTCCATCCGTTATTAAAAAGCTAGAAGAGATAACATAGATGCGCTCTTCGGAAAAATGAAGGAAACTAATACCTCTCACTTGTCTCAAAGAACACAAGTTGCTATCTCTTCCAGTTTTTGAGCTATGTGGCATTATTTTATACATTTTTCCACTTTTCATACAAATTGTATGGTTTTGAAGTGCCATAAAATATTTAAAATTTTTAAACATTCCTTTTTACAATATGTATTCATATTATGTTTATTATACCTGTTACACTAGTGTAAACAGGTATATTCAGTTTGTCGGAAAGTTTGTAACGCATTAAAGGAGGCATCGTAGACCCTATAAAGTATATATATTCTTGATCACCTCGACGAGACAAATCGATTTAGCCATGTCCGTCTGTCCGTCCGTCTGTCTGTGTGTTGCTGCGCGATTTATTCGCTCAGTTTTAAAGATTTTGGGCTGAAATTTTAAACTTAAGCTTTTTAGGTCCTGTGTAGTTTCTATGTTAAAATCAATGTGCCACGCCCACTTTTAGGTATTGCTCCCATACAAAAGTACAACATTTTTTCAAGTTCTTATATGAAATAAATGTATTTATAAAGCGAATGGCTTCAAATCTGGTTAAAATGTTTCTTATACCATGCCAAATCTTCAGTTTAAAATTGGTCCAAATCGGACCGCGAATTCCCAAATTTTTAAGAGTATATTTAATTTGTTTAGTATTTTAAAATAAAATTTAATACAAATGCTGCACACGAAGGTCTATCAAAGTCAAATGATGTGTAACAGGTATATAAGCTTCGGTCCAACCGAAGTTAACTTTTTTCTTGTTTTTTTTTAAGTTTTTTGTATGTTCTTAAAATGTTGAAACACAGTTTGAATAAAAGTTATTAAGTTCCAAATGCTTTTTTTCAGTGTTAGTTACTTCATAGTGCTATTCTACATATTACATTTAAAGTTTGGAAGTAAATGGTGTTGAAAAAGGTTGTTACATTAAGGGAAGATCATAAATTGATAGTTTTAAGGTTTTTATAAGGATAAAATCATTTTTATAATCAAAAAACTTAATTTTTTAAGTGACCCTTTTAATTTGGGACATCACATTTTTTACTAAAGCTGCCAAAATAAGCGAACGAATCATATAACGCTCGCCATATTTTGTTAATATTCGTTAATTCAACTCCATAATTCCCAAAAAAATATTTAGTGCAGTTTGTTAAAATAGAAAAAATTTTATCGTAAAAAACTGGGTGCCCGTATTAATCTGGGACATAGTGTATAAATTAGAGATGGGCGCGGGATAAAAATTTTGTCCCGATCCCGCCCGTCCCGAAAAACAAATGGCTTTCCCGATCCCGCCCATCCCGAAGATTTTCAAATTATCCCGCGGGTCCCGAATCCCGCAATTTTTTTACACTTTTTTTTTTTTTTTCGATTTTATATATGTATGTATATTGTACATGAATTTTATTTTTACGTTTTTTTATTTCATTTATTTATATATATATATATATATATATATATATATTATATGTACATATATGTATAAATATATATATATATATATATATATATATATATAAAGTATTTGATTTTAGACATTTTTTTTGTTTTATATACATGTATATAATATGCTTATGGCTTATTGTTTTTGCTCAGAAACAAAATTTTTCAAAGTTTTCACTCAACAGACGAGTGCGTCTTTCTTCTAATATCCTACTCGACGTCGAAAAAACTCTCTCACTGGTAGCCGATGAAGTTGGTACATGAAGAACTTGTCTAGCAAGTTTTTGAAGAAGTGGCACGGAATTGCACTCTTGCCAAAATGTTAAGATTGGTGCTGATTTTCGGTTTTTAACGTTTTTCACATAATAGTTTATTTGTGAAGATATGTCGTTTTCTGGTTGAGGCGATTTGTCTGCAAACTCGGAAAATCGATCTGTATTAGTGTTTTCTTTTAAGGTTTTTTTTTCCAATTGTTTTATCTGCCACAGACTCATTTTCAATTAATTTAATCATTTCGCGAACAGAATTGAGAACTTCGTTACGTTTCTCGGCAGATAGAAAGCTAAGTTCCTTAAAAGAAGGATTTAAAAACAGAGCAACATAATGAATATTCGTTGGTTTGCACCGATCGATAAGAGCATCTTTACACGCGGTTTTAATGTTTTTGGTAACTTTAGTGTCATTGATGTTTTCGTTGCAGTGATTTTCTAATTTCCGGTACCATAAGGCGTATTCATGGATTGTTGGCACGCTATCAGAACTCCAGCACTCCGAACATTCTTTAAATAGCGATAAAAAAGCAACAACTTGCTTTAAAAAGTTGAAGTTAATGTTGCAGAGCCTTTTCGCGTCATTTCTTTCAATTAAAATTGTTTGCACTTCTGCAAATGACTCTAAAATGCTTTCTAACATAGTATAAATAGAGTTCCAACGAGTTTTTACATGTTGTTTCAAAGATTTGGACAGCTTTGAATTAAGCTCTGAGTGCTTAAAGTGAGCCACTAAAGATTTAGATGCATCTATTAATAATCCAAGTTCAGTAATGTTCGATTTCTCGAACAAGTCGTTCATTACCAAATTTAGGTTGTGGTATGCACAGGGCAGACGTTTATAATATTTAAAAGCTGCCTTTACATTTGCGCCATTGTCGGTTACTATGTAGCTATTATTTATAGAGTTATCTAGGTCGTACTCCTTTAAAATGTCGATAACACATTCACGGATTTTGTCGGCAGTCTTGCTACCAGACAAAAATTCACGGTTAGCTAGTACGTTTACTTTTAACTCATAGTTTTGGTCTATATAATGAGCTGTTACTGTTAGAAAGCTACGTTGTGAGTTCTCATCTGTCCACATGTCTGTAGTGTACGCTATCGATTGCTGTGCCAGTTCATCTTGCAATTGGTTTTTTACTAAATTGTACTCGGCAGGTAGAATGACACTAGTCAGAGTTTTTCTTGATTTTAATAACTCTGATACGTTCTGCTTTCTAAATTGAGCCCCGATATCAACTAAAAATTGTGCTAGCTTAAGAAAACCTTCCCCTAAAATAAAAAGTTTGTAAATTTTTGAATTTGATCACATCTTACGATCTACAACAAACATACCTTCGGTGGTACAAAATGGACGTAAATCCTTTGTCAAAAAAAAAAGTTGCTGTCGACCAAGATTATCAATCACCGCCGCCGGTATTTTTTTTTTTACGAATGTCTGCAAACTAGTTTGAATTTTGCCGCTATTGTTGTTTTGGTCTTGAGCACACTTTTGCCGGTGCATACCACTGGTACCATTTCGCGCCATAAACGGCAGCACTTCCAGGCATTGCAAGCAGCATACAAAGTCAACAAGCTTGTCATCGCATTCGACAAGTTTGAAATTTTTCCAAATCTCTGATTTGGAATTCGATGTCTTTAATTGAATTCTTTTGTCTTTAGCAATTATTTTATTATACCTGTTACACTAGTGTAAACAGGTATATTCAGTTTGTCGGAAAGTTTGTAACGCATTAAAGGAGGCATCGTAGACCCTATAAAGTATATATATTCTTGATCACCTCGACGAGACGAATCGATTTAGCCATGTCCGTCTGTCTGCCCGTCTGTCCGTCCATCCGTCTGTCCGTCTGTCTGTGTGTTGCTGCGCGGTTTATTCGCTCAGTTTTAAAGATATTGGGCTGAAATTTTAAACTTAAGCTTTTCTAGGTCCTGTGTAGTTTCTATGTTAAAATCAATGTGCCACGCCCACTTTTAGATATGGCTCCCATAGAAAAGAATAACATTTTGTCAAGTTCTTATAAGAAAAAAATTTATTTATAAAGCAAATGGCTTCAAATATGGTACAAATGCTTCGTATATTAAGCCAAAATCTTCAGTTTAAAATTGGTTTAAATCGGACCGCGAATTCCTAAATTTTTAAAAATATATATTTAATTTGTTTAGTATTTTGAAATAAAATTTAATACAAATGCTGCACACGAAGGTCTATCCACGTCAAATGTTGTGTAACAGGTATATGAGCTTCGGTCCAACCGAAGTTAACTTTTTTTCTTGTTTTTTATTTCACTTTTTTTCATTATTGACGCCATTGTCGCTTAAAGTGTTGACGAATTTAAGGATAATTGCAAAAATGAGCTTTACAACACAAACTGAACTATTTTTCCCCAAAAGAAGTAAAAAAAGACAAATGCAAATGTAGAAGTGCATTTTTAGTGCAAAGTGTATGTGTACATATGTATATGCACATAGATAATTAAAAACTGTGCATTTAAAAAAATTTTTTATTAGAAAAACTCGAAGGCAAATTCGGGTCCCGAACAAAATTTCGGGACTTGCGGGAATTTCGGGATAGTCGAGCTATCCCGAAAATTTTAAAGTTTCCCGATCCCGCCCAATCCCGAAAAAATTTCGGGACCCGCGGGATTCCCCGTCGCCCATCTAAATTTTTTTAATAAGAACTTGACAAAATGTTGTACTTTTGTATAGGAGCTATACCTAAAAGTGGGCGTGGCACATTGATTTTAACATAGAAAGTACACAGGACCTAGAAAAACTTAAGTTTAAAATTTCAGCTTAATATCTTTAAAACTGAGCGAATAAATCGCGCAGCAACAAACAGACGGACAGACAGACGGACATGGCTAAATCGATTCGTCTCGTCGAGGTGATCAAGAATATATATTCTTTAAAGGGTCTACGAGGCCTCCTTGAATGCGTTACAAACTTTCCGACTAACTGAATATACCTGTTTTACACTATGTGTAACAGGTATACAAAATTTTAAGAGAAAAAGATAAATAAAATTTTTTAAAAGATTTTCTCTTTCAATATTATTAAGTTATTTTCTTACTTGGAGCCTATTTAAGTTTGATATATTCATAGAAACAATTTTACAATAATTTACAGAATTAACTAAGTTTAATACACTTGTATGGGATTAGTTGAGGGCCTACCATTTTGTTAGTATTAATCTAACACACCAGCGATTAAACGCATCTAAGTGCTCAAAATTACAGCTTCCATATGGAAGCTATTAGCCCCTTCCGCACCGTAAAGAGGGATGTTGAATGGAACATTTTTGTTGCTGTTGATGAAATTGTAATAGTTGTTGTTAAAATGTTGATGAAGTGTTGCCCATCGCTGCAGTCGCCGCTGTATTTTAAAGTGAAAGAAAACATATGCCAAATCATTTTTTTTATTTACATATTGTACAACTTATAGCTCTTGTTTAGCACAATAATTGGTGCTACTTATGATTTTGGGCAAATGTTCCCTTCTTTAGATAATTATAAAAAACCAAGGCGTTCGTACACGACAAAAAACGGAAATCGATTCGCGGCGAACAGTTCAAACATTGATTTCAGCGAAACTTGAGGAAATATTCTAATGCGAAATGTTATGAATTGATGAGTGTTTCTAATACATTCTAAATGATTCAAAAATATTAAGAAGTTTTTTTTTTTTATTTTTTTTTATCAGGGTCGCACGCGACATTTTGTTCCGTCATACCTTTTTATACCCGTTACACATAGTGTAAACGGGTATATTTAGTTTGCCCGAAAGTTTGCAACGCATTAAAGGAGGCATCGAAGACCCCATAAAGTATATATATGTATTATTGATCAGCTCGATGAGACGAATCGATTTAGCCATGTCCGTCTGTCTGTCTATCTGTCTGTCCGTCTGTCTGTTGCGATGCGTTTTACTCGGAAAGTTTGAAAGATATTAACCTGAAATTTTAAACTTAAGCTTTTTGTACTCCTAGTTAGTTTGTATGTCAGAGCCAAGGTGCCACGCTCATTTTTAGATATACAGACATACAAACTTATCACTTTTTTCGATTTTTTGTATAAATTATTATAATTATTATTATTATTTATGAATGTATTCACTCCAAATTGGGTAAGAACACTTTTTACGTCATCCAATGTCAAATCTAAGGTGGCACGCCCATTTTTAGTTATAGCCTCCATACAAACTGTATGTATGAAAACATTAAGTATTTCTGAATGAATTCAATTCCAATGTCCTCCTAAGTGAACACTATCGATATGGTAAGGATCGGGCTAATATACCATAAAGCCTCAATTCAAATTTGACCAAATTCATCGTGAAATTTAATTTAAGCACCTGGTGAACATATAAACTATTAAAAGTGTTGTGTAACGGGTATTTCAGCTTCGGTTCCACCCAAGTTAACGTATTTTCTTGTTATAATTTATTTTTTACTTTTTATGAATTAAACGCAAATAAGATGATTAAAAATAATTTTTTAGACATTCAAAATATTTATTTTCACCACAAACTTTTTAAATTTAACAAATTATATTCAATAATGAAAAACAAAAAGAGTATGTTGAATATACTTAGGGTATTCACAAAAGCCTGTGTATCAAAAGAAATATATTCGGCAGAAACTTTACAAAAAAATTTATATAGAATGCCTTTGCATAAATTTATGCAGCTCCATACTTGCAGACATTTCTTCTGATATACTGCAGAAACAGTATGGCTGTGAAGTAAATTTTTATAAATAATGACAAATCTGCATTACGACAATTTATACAGGCAAAGACCAGGAGAGTGGAAGTGAGATAGCAACATTATCAATGCTATTTTTAGAATTTTGGAGACGAGCACTATGATTTAAATATGTTTATGGTCGAATTTAATTAAACTAGAGTTTTTCTATTGAATAAAATTCAAAAATTTAACCTGATTAAATGCTGTAATGAGTTTTTAGAATGATTTTTAACATTGTTAATTTTGTTTTTTATTGATGTTATAAGATTCTGCAGTTAAAAAAAGTGAATGCAAAATAAAAATAAACAATTGACACAATTACCTGTATGAGATCGGAACCTTGGTTATTTAATTCATTAATTTAAAAAAAAAACTATATATCGGTACCTACAGGATTTGAACCTGGGTTATCCGGACACAAATTTTTATTCTTAACATACGTAATATGCTATCAAGAGTTCGAAAAAGTGGTAGCAAAATTACTTTTTTAAACAAATGTATGATTGCATAAATTTCTGCAGGTTCATTCGAAAAATGGGTGCTCACAATAACTTGGGAGAAATTTCTTCTGGTATACAGTTTATTCGTAATGTGAATACCTTAACTATAACATATTCATCATATACATTTGTAGAAAGTATACGATTAAAACGTTAAATAAATTTTTTTTAAATGGAATAAAAGTCCTAGACACTTTTACCTACATGTTGGCTATTGCAACATATCGAATGCAACTGAGATACACCTGAAATATTTTTCACCTCCTGCCATTTTTCGAACTACTTATAATGTAGAGGCAACAAATTTTCAAATTGATCAGATTGCTTAAACAAATTTTTATTTTATTTATGTTAATTTCTGAAAATTGATAAAACGATAACAAGAAATTTCATTCCATATTTTTACATCCAATTTGTTTAACAATATCAGTCTGTTAGACAAGCTTGTCAAAATATATTTATTTTTAAATAACGGAAAATATTCAAATTGAAAAATGCCAAAAATTTGTTTTTTTTTTTTTTTACTTTTTTAAACTTACGGTGTCGCACGCGACAAACTTTAAATAAGTACCATGTACGAACCGCTAGTTATTTTCTAACAAACAATTTTTTTTTTTTGATTTGTAGAACAAATATCTGTTTGTAACCTATTTTTGATGGACATTACACAAATATCTTTGACTCACAGATAAAAATGCTCTTTTTCGGTGTCGCACGCGACATGGAAATGTACTGTAAAGCAAAGACAAAATTTGTCCGTAATTTGTTATCGAATCGATCCTTTTTCGTTTTGTTTATATTCTTTAAATTTAAACCGAGATTTAAGAAAGAAAAAGTTAATGCATAATGCCTCTCATTACGCACATTAAGCAAAACAAGACCTGCAATAGAAATGTTCCAAACAGAACTTTTGCACTTGATCGACTTTGCATTTGAATATTTCAAAAAGTTTCATGAATAAATGTGAAATTGGTTCATATTAGTTAAATTCGATGGATTCCTTATAAGAATATGTTAAAACAACACACTTTTATAGACTTTGAATTGTTTGGCTGCGTTTGACCTTTTCGTGGAAATGCCCATATATAATATATATTTTTATATATTATATATTATATATTTTATATATTATATATTTTTTTTATTTATATTTTTTTATTGTTATAATAAATGTTATTAGTTCAAGTCTATTTCATAAAACATTCGATATAATGACTATTATTATTTTTTGGTGGCTTTTTTGCGCTTAGAAGTTTACATTTTAAAGCTGTTTTAATTAAATGAGGAGTGGGTTTTAAATTTCACTTTTCGAATATTGCATTTGTTTCTATTTGCATTTATTTGTTTTCTCTGTACTTCGTAATTGTTTAATTGTATAGTTTTTTTTATTTTTTATTTTTTTTATACCTGTTATACCTGTTTTTCGGAAAGTTTGTAACGCATTAAAGGAGGCTTCTTAGACCCTATGAAGTATATATATTCTTGATCTCCTCGACGAGATGAATCGATTTAGCCATGTCCGTCTGTCTGTTTGTTGCTGAGCGATTTATTCGCTCAGTTTTAAAGATATTAAGTTGTAATTTTAAACTTAAGCTTTTCTAGGTCCTGTGTACTTTCTATGTTAAAATCAATGTGCCACGCCCACTTTTAGGTATAGCTCCCATACAAAAGTACAACATTTTGTCAAGGTCTTATAAGAAAAAATGTGATTATAAAACGAATGGCTTCAAATATGGTACAAATGCTTCTTTTACCATGCCAAATCTTCAGTTTAAAATTGGTTCAAATCGGACCGCGAATTTCTAAATTTTTGAGGATATTTTCAATTCGTTTACTATTTTAAGATAAAATTTAATACAAATGCTGCACACGTAGATCTATCCACGTCAAATGATGTGTAACAGGAATATAAGCTTCGGTCCAACCGAAATTAACTTTTTCTTGATTTTTTATAAATTTTTTTAAAAGGGTTTTCAATTATTTTTACAAGAATATTATTTGGCCAGATCGCCATCGCAGTATGTCTTAATTAACTTTTTTTTTTTTACATGCTGCACAATTAGGCCGCGTTTCCATTAGGCCGCGTTCCGCGTTAGCGTTAAAAACTCGACAAACTCGCGTTAAATCGTATACAAAAAAGATAGGCAGTTAGGTATGGGAAAAAGTCGCGTTAATTTTAAACGCGACTTTCGATAACACGCGTTCAAACTGATTTTACACCGATTTCAAACCGATTTCTCTTATCGGTTCGAATAATTCGTCAATCGTAAGTTGCGCATACTTATGAAAACAGCTGACAAAGTAACCGCAAAAAATAAACATTTACGTAAAAGCTTCAGCTTCATATATTCAAATGACGGATTACCTTATCATGCTCGTATTGGACAGCAGTTACTAAAGGAACAACACCTACATCCATTCGTTATACAAAAATTGTATTTCAAAAAAAAAAAAAAAATTTTTGTTTAACGTGTACAATTTTTTACTACATAACAAACAATTTAGCTAACGCTAAAACGCAATGGAAATACCGTTCCGCGTTTTTCGATAAATTGTTAACGCGATAACAAAACGCGGCTCAGTGGAAATGCGGCATTAGTAAGTTTCATTTGTTTGGAAAATATCATCGTCTAATTTAGTTTGATAATGCCTAGAGTTTTGTAGCAACAGCATAAAGAAAGAAATTATATTTTTGATGCTTTTTTTTTACACTTTTTTGTTAACGCGATTGGAGGATCGCCATGTAAAATTAAGTTTATTTCATAAACCTATGTGTATGCTGATTGAAGTTTAGTCTTCAACTGATTCATTCAAATATTCTTGACTGTGGGCATTTTTCAAAGTGAATTTGTTTGTAAAATGAAAAATCTTTATTTATTCTTGAAAAATTAATTTCATCCCCTTCAAAGTAATCCCCTTCCGATAAAATACACTTAAGCCAACATGCCAAATAGTCCTTTTCCGGAATAGCCATCAGCGCCTTCTTCGATTCAGGTTTTGTCTCCTCAATCGACTCGAAACGCGTTCCCCGGAGTAATCTCTTGAGTTTTGGGAATAGCCAGAAGTCACACGGACCCAAATCAGGCGAATACTGTGGTTGCGGAACGATATTGGTTGAGTTTTTTAGAAAAGCACGAGGAATCGACGCTGTTTTTTAAGAAAATTCACCATTTTTGGTACCAATCGAGACTTGACACGTTTGAGGCCAAAAACTTCTTTCAAAATGGTATTAATTGATCCTTTCGATACGCCAATTTCATCAGCAATGTCTCTCAAAGTAATCGACGGTGTGCAAGCACTAATTCTTTACCTTTTTGGATGTGAGCATCGTCCGTTGAGGTCGATAGTCGACCAGGGGCTCTTTCGTCTTCAACACGTTCGCAACCTTCTTTGAACAATTTATACCAATCATATGTTGTTGATTTTGGTAGAGCTCGTTCTCCGTAAGCCTTCTTCAAACATTTTTGATTTCATTTGTTCCATTCAGAAAACAAAATTTGATGACACTTCTCTGCTCAATTAAATCAGACATTGTAAAAATCGAAAAATGCACTCTTGGTCGTTTGGTGAACAGAAGCGTAAATATATTACTGATAATGACATTGCCATGAAATTTGGCCCAGATGTTATTAACAGTAATACCAACTCAAGAAAAAAGAACTAGTCCAAATGTTAAGCCTGCGAAGTTTAAATTGAAAATCCTCCTTACTTTTTGCCACAAATTTTGTATAAACACGAAAGTTTGCGCAAGCAGAATGCTATCTAAGCAACTATGCGATGTGTTACATGAAGTTAGTGACCTATTTGTCACTTGCCACTTTGAATGAATCTGTGCAGTTATGCTGCAGACGGACTGATCGTCAATAAATGCTGATTGGACATTAAGTCTTCATGCTTAGCATACCACTACAGTACCACAAGCATTGTTCAAAGTTGGAACTGGAGTCCACAACGTTATCTTTTGCATCGCAGAAAGAACCATAGAAGAACCTTATACACGCAAAATACAGTTTGATGTACTAATTGCCAAGAAATCGGACACACGAAAACGTACTGTACACTATGAGCAGATTTGCGTTGCACGACAAAATGCACAACAAACGTATCTGACCCCAATGTTAAAAAGTGCGGCAAATGCATAACTACATAACTATAGATGCCCTACATTCAACACGACAATTAAGTTCATGTCTCTCTTCAAAAATAATATGACTAGCAGCTAATAGTCAGATTATAATGCTGGTGTTGGAGAAACTTCGCCTTCGATGGGAAACCCAAAGATCAACCGATGAACCAGACTAAGATCAAAAAGCGCTACGACGAAGAAAATCTAACTTTTTTTAACATGTTCACAAAATCATTCACTATGTTCTGTACGTATCAGATATACCAAGAGTTCAATGCCTTACAATCTCTATATTTGCTGATGATACTTCTATATTAGGAAGATCAAAATGACCAATGCAAGCAAGAACAAAATAACTGACGCATTAAGCTGAACGAGCAAACAAACAAAGGCGTTAGAAGTACTGGCCCCCTGCAAATTCAAACAATATCGCTATACCACAAACTAATGACGTCGACATTCACCATGGCAGGCGGCTCACATACCGCAAACATACACATATATAAGCCAAAAAGGTTCAAACAAAGTTAAAACCAAACTCTATAAACTGGCTCATTACCTCCTATAAAACTGTCATAAAGCCAATCTGGACGTATGGCTCACAATTTGGGAAAAGCAAGTGCAAATAATGTAAAATTATCCAACGAAACCAATCAAAAATACTAAGAACACTAACTGGTGCACCATGGTACATACGTAACGAAAACATTCACAATGACCTTGTCGAAATTTTTTAAAAACTGTATGAGAAAGGTATATTTTAATGGATACTTTTTTAACCTTTCGGCAAACTGCATGTTGGTTTATAGTTGTCAATCTTTATGAAGGTCCTGGGTTTAACTTGGTTGGACGTTATAGATTAAAATTTAAGCTTTCATATAAGCAAAATTACAGGATTCAATCACATCGCGTTACTTTGTTATAGTTAATGAAAAACTGTCCAAAAAGTGTGTTTTTACAACTTTGCCACCAATTTACTGAAATTGAGACGTGATTAAAGAATTCCAATTTCAGATTCCCAATATGCGGAAAAAGTCGATTCTGAAACAGGTGAACATTAGCTGATGGGTTAGCTGATTAGAATTTTTTTAAAAAAATATATATCTTTTTTTGTTACAACAAAAAAACAAATTATAATTGGTCCAAAAAATACAAAAAATATATCTTTTTTTTATTCTATAGATGAATTTTTAGCATATATTGTATATTCTTGAATAAATTAGCTTTTTTTGAGTCATTGATTGTTGTTGTAAACTACAATTTTATTGCAAAAATTATGGTCTGTTGTTATTTTAATTGGCTAGTTTTAAAAAAATTAAACTGAAATTTTAAACTTTAGATTTTTTTAACAATACTAATCACAAGTATTATTGCTCTACGCCCATTTTTAGGTGTAGCCCCATACAAACTTACCACCTATTTTATAGCATATATACAATATCAACGAAACTGAGGAATTTCAAATTTAGTGAGATGAGTATTAAAGCTTTATATAACAAACAAACATATAAAATAAACACAATTATTAAGGTAACAAAAAAGTAAATAAGGCAACATTTTATTAAAATACATTTCCAAATGTTAATGCATTGATAGAAATTTCGTAGGCCATAGTTTAAAATATAATATAGAACCAATTTATAAGATCTTCATCTATTTCAGTCATATCAGCTGTACATTTGTAATTTTGACAACATTTTTTAGCTGTGTTTCCGTCTTTGCTGTTTCCTGTTTCCTGACGAAGATTATCAATATGTAACCCAACTTGCTCTAGTTGACCAATTCCGCAGAGGATCAAGCTGAATTTTCCCAAAGTACATCGACTGTTTTCAAATTAACAAGCTTAATGGGAACGAGGAAAGCTGTTAGCAAATGTGAGTCTGATATCGTTTCACATAAGGTTATTGCTTGTATTTTACCGATTTTGAAAATGATCTTTTAAATTTATTTTTAACAATTTAAATTTTTTCCGTTAAAACTAAAAAAAACGTTAAGAAAAAATTGTTTTGTATGCCATTTTTTTTCTAATTAAGATAATCGAATTTCTTTTTCAGATTCTTATAGGTGACTTTATCTTCTTTAAAAATTTGTTCGAAATTTGAAAAAATCTTTAAAATTAACAAAATGGCGACCAATTTTCGAAAAATAAAGAAAGTCAATTTTCTCAAAAACACCACCTTTTTTTTTGCTCAAATTTTTACCATAAATTCTTATTAATATAAAGAAAAATTGCTATAAGTTTCAAGCGGGCTAAACTATATTTGTAGTTAGGAGAATTTTTTTTTCGAAATTTTTTTTTTTAGCGTAGAACATATTAAAATAGCTCAAGAGTATTATCTTAATGACGATTTGGATTGTTCTAGAGAGAGTCCTAATAAAAGTGGTGTAATGTACATTGAAATTGATGGTGAAAAAACGAGAAAAATGAAACGCTTTTTAACTAGAAGTATTGAAGAAATTTTTCAAATTTTTCGTGAGAAAAATCCTGATATAAATATTGGCAGATCCAAATTTTATTCAATACGACCAAAGTGGGTAATAATTAAGCCAACAAGAGAAGTCTGCGTTTGCATATACTGTGCCAATTTCAAACTTTCTCTATTTGCTTTAAAAAGCTTAAGGAAGGAACGTATCTTAAATATTAAAGAACTTCAAGAAGATCTCCTTTCTTCAATAAAGTGTTCTCCTTCAACTGAGAAATGCGTTCTTCAAGATTGTAATTCATGTCCTGGTGCAAAAGGAATTACAAATAAAGTATTGAAAGTTCCAGAAGATGCATCAATACTTCTAGTTAAAAAGCGTTTCATTTTTTCTCGTTTTTTCACCATCAATTTCAATGTACATTACACCACTTTTATTAGGACTCTCTCTAGAACAATCCAAATCGTCATTAAGATAATACTCTTGAGCTATTTTAATATGTTCTACGCTAAAAAAAAAATTTCGAAAAAAATTCTCCTAACTACAAATATAGTTTAGCCCGCTTGAAACTTATAGCAATTTTTCTTTATATTAATAAGAATTTATGGTAAAAATTTGAGCAAAAAAAAAAGGTGGTGTTTTTGAGAAAATTGACTTTCTTTATTTTTCGAAAATTGATCGCCATTTTGTTAATTTTAAAGATTTTTTCAAATTTCGAACAAATTTTTAAAGAAGATAAAGTCACCTATAAGAATCTGAAAAAGAAATTCGATTATCTTAATTAGAAAAAAATGGCATACAAAACAATTTTTTCTTAACGTTTTTTTTAGTTTTAACGGAAAAAAATTTAAAAATTCATAACTTCGTTAAAAATGATCATTTTCAAAATCGGTAAAATACGTGTCCCCTTATTTTCGGAAAAAAATAATATTTTCGGTGGTCAACTAAATCTAAAATTTGACCTTATCCGACTGCCTGATTTGAAATGGATTTCGTCTACAGTTTTTAGAAGCCATGGAAGAGTTATTTTTTAATCTTGCAATTTCACAAATATAAGCAGCCAGAAAGAAAAACATCCACGACAGTTTTTTTCGAGTTTCTAAGATTTTTTCCAATTGAATATGTTCTTTAAAATTTGGCATCTCTTTAAATGGTCTAAATCTTTTTCTATTATTTTTTTCGGCACTTAAATTTCCTTTTTTTTCTGTTAATATTTTTTCGAATGCACACACATCCCCGATGGAAATTTTGAATCACTTAACTTAAGAAAAATTCCTTTTACATTTACAAAACGTTGGATAAGCTTCTCTTGATTTTCTGTGATGCAAAAAGTCTTTAAATTATCTGCTTTGTACACAATTTTTCTACCACATAAGGCACAAACTTTTTTCCTATTTTCATCGTGACTACACGCGTGATTCAACTTGTGGTAATGAGTCATTTCTGAGATAAGTTTCAAAATTAATCAACCAAATGTTAAAAAATGAAAATAATGTCATTTATTTATGCTTGTACGGGTTATGGCATTATGTTTTCATATATTGGCATGGAAACACGAGCAAAACTTAGTGACATAACGTTATGTCGTTATAAACGTTATAAACGTTATAAAATTTGTTGTTACTTGATTTTTGTTCTGTAAAATATACTCTTTACTTATCAACAGCAAACTTCCTCTGGTAGTATGTCATTATATTAATTTGAATTACGTTTTTGGTTAATTAAATTGTATTTATGAACGTTTAATTTGCAAATGAATAATTTTTTGTTCGTTGTAATATTTAAATACAGACACTTACTCATCCTAAAATAATTTTTTCATCATAAAGCACAAAATGAACATTAAATTTATGAAAAAGTGCCAGGAGGATCGGATACGATTTCGTATCTTCAAAATTCTATTTATTTAAGTCAAAAAGAGTTCAAATTCACAGGAATTATGTTTCGGCATCGGGGACGAACTTTTTTTCCATTCAAGACAGGTGTGCACCACAACCCCATTTGAAATATAATTTTAAATTTGCTAATTCGCTCTTATAAATTGATTCAATAAGACTGGATGATCTAAAAGGGTTTCCAGTTTAACTTTACCTCGTATATTAGTCACAGTGTTAGTTGACTCTGGAGGATAGTACTTTTTTTTTTGCTTCGCTCAATACTTTATAGCATGGAAAAAGTTTACAACATTGCTCTGCCAGAGAGCTTCTTAAAATATCATATTTCGATTTTGTTAATTGCTAGTCAATATACATAAATACTCAAAGCTTCATGCTTTGAGTAAGTTGTCTCAGATGCCGAAGATCCCATATTTTTACGTTTCTTTGTTTTTTCATAACATTTTTTCAACATTCATTCGAGATCTTCTAAGTTCCCCCAGTAGGTTTTGGCAGTGTAGAACTTACCGTACTTTTTAATGAGACACTGAATTCACTATCCAACCACTCTGACTTCACCTTTTCAAAATGTTGCCTCGGTCGTTGTGCTTTTTGCCATTTTTCATTCACAAAGTAATAGTTTCTTAATGTTAACGGCAACATTTGCATTAATCTCAGCCGGCAAGTAAGACTTTGATGGTAACCAATCTTCAATGTTTCTACTCTTTTGACGGGAGTCTATAAAAATTTTGCACAAGTCGCGATTTGAGCAAACGAGTTTTCCCATTTTTGCGTGATGTTTCGTGATAAAAAAGCCAAAAAAGAAGTCAACAATTTTCATAAACACATGCCAACATTTCACCAAAAAAATACAACGAACAATATTCACCATTAGTTTATATTAAGCATAAACAAGGAAAAACGTTAACTTCGGTGGAACCGAAGCATAAATACCCGCCACACGAATCTTTGAATAGTTTATGTGTGATCATCAGTGGCTTATATACATTTATAAATAACATAACATATACAGACAAAAATAATAAATTTTTCATACAAAAGTTCAAAAATAATCGGTGGGTTTGTTTGGGAGCTATACATAAATAGGCGTGGCATCTTGGTTTTGGAATTGGATGATGTTAGAAGTGTTTCTTCCCAATTTGGAGTAAATAAATTCATAAATAATAATAATTTTTATTCAAAAATTGTAAAATGGGCGGTAAATTTGTGTGGGGGTTACACCTAAAAATGGACGTGGTACTTTGTTTTTGATATCGGATGTCGTTAGAAGTGTTTTTATTCAATTTCGAGTGAATATATTTATAAATACAGTCGCGAATCTACTCTCACTGAGAACGGACGTGTTTGTGCTCCAATTTCAATTTCACTATTCTTCGTTGAAATAACAAAAACAATTTTAAAGAAACAGAACAAAACAAAACGTGCAAAATATTCCAAAAACAAAACACTCGCAGAGTTGCTCTTGCTAATAAAAAACAATAACAACAAACAGTGATCGCAACAAAGAGAGTAATCAAAAAGTGAGAGTAAAGTGAAAACGGTAAATCGTTTTTGTTTTTTTTTCCTTTATAAAAATCAAATACATACAAATTAAAATAAAGAAGTTTGGCAAATAAAATAAAAATCAAATACATACAAATTAAAAAAAAGAAGTTTGGCAAATAAAATAAAACTTAATTTGCAATTTTGCAATTATGTCAGATCCTCCTGATATTTGGAGGAAACATCCTCCAAATGAAGACTTTAAATATCTATTGATTAAAAGAAACGATAATGAATCACTGGCTGCATTGTCTCCGTTTATAATTAAAAAATCAATTGATTATGCTTGTGGTGGTGAGGTGGCCATGTGCAAAAAATTGCGTGATGGCACATTGCTAGTCAAAACTAAAAATTTGCTACAAGCTAGCAAATTATTGAAGCTCACGTCGATGCCAATTGATATAAATGTTACGGTTACTGAACACAAAACCCTAAACTATACCAAGGGTGTTATATATACAAATGAGCTACGCGGCATTCCAGAATCGATAATCTTGGAAAACTTAAAAGAACAAAAAGTGCACGAGGTAAAAAAAATTATCAAGAAAAAAGATGACATGTTACAAGAAACCGGGCTGGTTATTCTTACATTTGCCTCCCAAAATCCACCTAAATTCATCTATCTGGGTTACGAAAGAGCTAAAGTTGAAGATTACATACCATATCCAATGCGATGCAACAACTGTCTACGCTTAGGTCACATTGCTAAAAACTGCAAAAGCAACAAAACATGTAGCAACTGTAGTCAAGACATGCATATTGACTTAATTCAAAATGAAATATGTACACGCAATGCAGAGTGTATTAATTGCCGTGAAAAAAATCTACCAAGTACCGACCACAATGTAATGAACAAAATTTGTCCAGTGTACAGATCTCACCAAGAAGTTCAAGCCATAAAAGTTAAAGATAAAGTTGACAACAAAACGGCTTGGGCATTGTTTAAAACCAGACACCAGCACAATGGTTCAATGTACTCAACTGTTCTTAAGAGCCAGCCAAACTCAGCCTTCAAAACAACTGTTGCTCAAAACCAACAACACAAAACAATAATTAATGAAAATCAACCACTACATCATACTACTGACAAAACTAAAGGAAGAGCTTTAACATCGTACGATGATTTAGATTTTATAGAATGTAACGACGACTTAGCTTCGAATTTCAATTCAACAAACAACGAAATAATTCAAACTTCAATGGATTTTGATGTCAATGAATTTAATTCAGAACCATCGACATCAAATCGCAGCAAACGTTCATCAGCTAAGAAAACCGTAGAAGTATATCCAAAAAACCTAACAAACCGATTAAAGACACAATTAAAAGCTAAAGCTAAGATTAATACTACTACTAAACAAAAAAACGAGAGTATCTCGACTGCAAGAACAATAGGTTACACAACATATGATAATTCAAACTGATAGTATATATGGGGTATACCAATGCCCTGTTATTATTGGTAAAACAAATTATACATTATTAAATAAACATGGCTTAAACAAAATAAATATCCAAAATATACATATTGGATTTTTTCAAACATATTTATACTAAATTTAAATTTCTAGAATAAAAAACAATGACTTTTTATGTAAAAACCCAAAATTTGTACATTTAGGGACCCTTAAATGGGTCAGAAAAACCGTCAAGACACGGCCAGGAGAGTCTAATCAATTAAGCACCTTTATAGTCGAATAATGTTCACGGCAACACACCACACTCTATCAAAAACAAAAAAAGAAACTGAAAGCGATTATGAAACTAACTCGAATTAAGCTAATTATTCATTCAACTCATTATATATTGATTACTATTTTACTTTCTTTTCTAATTAAACAATTCTGTCAAATAATTCTTATCTATAAAATTCACTGCTATTCAATGGAATATTAGAGGCTATATAAATAATTACAACGAGTTGTTACTACTTATAAAAAAATATAGCCCAAATGTTATTGCACTCCAAGAAACCCACCTATCCCATACCACAAACATACCTATACCTATCAATTACTCGATCCTTCATTTCGCATCAAACAGCAACTATAGCGGTGTTGCTTTACTAATTCATAAATCTATTCAATTCAAACCAATTACTCTCAACTCAAATTTTGATGTGGTTGGTGCCGAAATTCAGTCAAAGATGAAATTTAACATAATATCAGGCTACATTCCACCCAATCAGACATTCTCTTCTCAAGACCTTATATCTGTACTTGAGATTTTTAATACACCAACATTGGTAACAGGAGACTTTAACAGCTGGCATATTAACTGGGGTTCTCCCAAAAATAACAAAAGAGGAAACATTCTCTCCAAATTTATAGATCAACACAACTATATTATTCTTAATGATGGTTCACCTACCCACTATTCTACTCATCACACTTTGACACATGTTGATTTAACATTTTGTTCACCAGAACTTAAGATTACATCAAAGTGGATAGTGGACAATGACCTTCATGGTAGTGACCACTTTCCTCTTATTACTACTTTATTTGGAAATCATACAATATCTCCTAAATTTAACAAAAAATTTTTAACAAAACAGGCTGACTGGGATACTTTTGGGAAAATTTCAAATGACATAAGTGCGGTTATACCTCCTTCCACAAACATTAATAAGGAGGCTGCTAATTTAAATAAAATTGTCTTACAAAGCGCTTACAGGACTATTCCCGTATCTAATTCAAATGTAAAACCTCATAACGTACCATGGTGGAATAAAAGCCTAAAGCATTTACGAGCTGAGAAAACAAAGTTTTGGCAGGTGCTAAAAAGAAATATTACTACTGAAAATATAATCAATTACAAAAAATCAAATGCCAGATTTCGTCGCGAACTAAAAATTGCTAAGTCACAAAGCACTACTGCATTTACATCTGATATCTCACCTAACACACCTGTAGACAAAATATGGCAAAATATTAGAAGATTCTGCGGTCTTAATCCAATAAAAACCATTCATTGTATCCAACATTTCGATTCTTCACTAACAGATAGTTATTCTATATCTGAAGCCTTTTGTAACAAATGGTCTGATGACTCCGACAACCGAAATTTTTCACTTACGTTTGTACAAGCTAAATCTGCTGTTCAGAATTTCTCTGTTAACTATACATTAAAACCAAAAGCATCTGTACTAGAAAATGAAATTAATTACTTGGAACTAACTTCAGCATTGAACTCACTTAAGGGTCACACTCCTGGTCAAGATAGAATTAGTTATTCAATGATTAAAAATACACTCACGAAGTTAAATCCAGAATATTAAAATTCTATAACAACGTATTTGACAATTACCTTCCGCAAACCTACAAAACAAGCATTATTATACCGATACAAAAACCATCTTCTGATAAAACTTTAATTACATCCTACCGCCCAATCTCTTTAAATACATGCTACTCCAAAGTTCTCGATAAAATAATTGCTAAACGACTGTGGTGGTTCGTTACATCTAATGGGCTAATCAGTAGTCATCAATTGGGTTTTAAAAAAAATAAATCTGTTTCAGATAGTCTACTTTATGTAGACTATCTTATAACAAAATCCATAACTGCCAAAAAGACATATGTCCATAATTTCGCTCGACTTTGCCAAGGCGTATGATAAGATTGGAGTACACACGGTTGTTGAACAACTTGCTATTTGGGGTTTAGGTCCAAAAATAATAAAATACGTTGTTAACTTTATGTCAAATCGGAAAATCAGAGTTAGAATTGGAACAAACCACTCATCTATATACCCGTTAACCAATGGCATACCACAAGGCTCCCCAATTTCGGTTATATTGTTTTTAATTGCATACAACAAATTATCCAACAAACTATCTTTATATAAAAACATTAAATTCTCGGCTTATGCAGACGATTATAATGTTTTTGTTGATTTAAAGAAAAGTAAAAATCAAAATATAAAACTCGATCACATTTTTCAACAAATCCATAATTGGTGCAATTATTCCGGTGCAGTTCTTTCAATTGGTAAATGCAAACACCTACATATTTGTAGAATGTTAAATTGCAGGTGTACAATATCAACTCATACACTTAACATTCCTAACGTTGATTTTTTGAAGATACTTGGTGTCACATTTAATAAGAGATACAAATGGAATTCACATATTACACAATTGATGCAGTCTCTCACTAAATCTCTAAACGTAATTAAATGCCTTTCTAGCACAAAATTTAACTGCCATACGCTATCCTTAATAAATGTTGTAAAAGCAATAATTATATCTAAACTAGACTATGGCATTTATTTATATGCCAACTCACCTGGGTACATGTTGCAAAAACTAAAATCAATGCTTTTTGCATCCATTAGAATGGCACTAGGTGCTTTCCGCTCGACACCAACTAACAATTTGTTGTACGAAACAGGTATCATTCCACCAGGTAGGGAATTTAAGTTCATAACATCTAAACTCTTTAACAACCTGATAAATGCATACGACTCACCACTTAAGGATATTATTACGAAATGTAAAAAAATGAAAAGTCGCAAATATAATTCTGCACTATATAGAGTGATAAAAGACAACACTAAACTAAATATACCTTTTACCCCTAAGAAAATGAGCACATGTAGACTTCCTCCATGGTTCCTACACTTAAACGCAATAGATCTGAGTCTCAATACACAAAAAAAATCACCAACACCCAATATAATTTACAGACAAGAATTTTTAAATCTCAAAAACCAACATCCACAACACACATTTATCTACACTGACGGTTCCCAATCCAAGAATACAACCAGCTACGCTATTACAACTGAGCAAGTCATTCTAAAAAAGGCAATATTGCCAGAGTACTCATCCATCTTTACGGCTGAAATTATTGCCATACATGACGCCATCAAATTAGTTTTGACAAGACCGGGTAAATACTGCATTTGCTCGGATTCTCTCTCATCTCTTCAATCAATTTTAAATACTACCAACTCTTCCTACTATTCAACAATAATTAGAAACTACCTCATAAATTACCACCCAAAAATAAAACTTATTTGGGTGCCAGGACATGTTGGTATAAAGGGCAACGAACTTGCCGATAAAACGGCTAAAGAAGCCACTATATCACCACTTATTGTATCAGAAAATATAAACCGATCTGATATAAGCAAATATTTAAAATTTAAATTTTCAAATGCACAAAACAAACTTTTTCAAATAACATCGAACTGGTACCAAACTATTAATAAAGATCAAAACACAATTTTTGACTACCTCGTTTCTATAGATGCGAAACAATTTACAAGATATGAACTGACTAAAATCGTAAGGTTGCGCCTAGGTCATACTAAATTAACCCACCAACATTACTTTAACCGTACCAATAACAACGTATGCAACTTTTGTAATCAGAACTTGCAACTTTCAATTGAGCATATACTAAATAACTGTCCATCCTTCAATCAACACCGCTCAGATGTATTCAATAATAATAAACCTACTGATCTCCTCCAAAATCCTCGAACTAGCGATATACAAAAAATCATTAAATATCTAAAATTATGCAACATATTACACGAATTATAAATAAGTAAAATAAGACATACTATTTTGAAATAAATATACCTTAATCCTTTGAAATGTCAATAAGTAATAGTAATATATAAGCTAAGTTTATTAAACTACAGTTTAGCTGAAGGCCTTTGTAGCCATGGCTTAATCTTTTTGTTAGCTTTAGTTTTAACTTTAAGCTAACTATTGTAATAAATAAAATTTTTTTTATTTATTGTAATAAATAAAATAAATAAAATAAAAATATTTATAAATAATAAATATTTTCACACGAAAATTCGAAAATGGGCGGTAAGTTTGCATGGGGGCTACCTAAGCAATGGGGGTGGCCCCTTGGTTTCAACTTTGGATGACATAAGAAGAGTTATTACCCAATTTTGAGTGAATACATGCATAAATAATACCTATTTTTATAAAAAAATTCTAAATTTTTCGGTAAGTTTGTATGGGGGATACACCTAAAAATGGGCGTGGTAATTTGGTTTTAACATACAAAGTAGTCGTTGCCGAGAAAAGCTTAAGTTCCGAATTTCGGCGTAATATCTATATATCTTCATCGAAAAAAATGCGTAGAAATAAATAGTCAGGCAGACAGAAGGACATGGGTGGATCGATTCGTCTCATCGAGCTGATCAAGAATATATATATACTTAATGGGGTCTATGACGTCTCCTTCAATGCGTTACAAACTTTTAGACAAACTGAATATAACCTTCAAGCTATGTGTGGCGGGTATAAAAAACATCACATAAAAAAAACAAAAAGTGCAGTTTTTGCTCTTTTCAATTAGGACAATATTAATATAAGTAGCTCTATTTCTGTTTTCCAGTATATCTCTAAATATTTGAAGAACTAAATGCAAGTTGAAGAACTGCAATACTGCAATAGTTATCCCGTGTAGTGAGCGGGCGATCAAATATACTAACACAGCAGGCTCAGCTTGACGTAAGAGCCGTCTAAAGAGCGATTCCTCGATGTGAGGTTGGTCGATGGAATGGTTAACAACGACGTAAAACAAAAACCCGTGAAACACACACAGAATAAAAGTGTACCAAATGCAATGATGGCTAGTCTAAGCAAAAGTACTCCAGGTGGCAGATACAGATGTGAAGGCCCCAACTATCGCTAGAGCAACGGAACATCACGACCCCAAAAACGATACAAGGATCACGACATACTGATGTGCACCTGGAACGTCAGAACCCTTAACAGGGGTGGTGCAACAAAAAGAACTTATTACTACTCTTGACAACTTCAGAGCAGACATTACTGCTATCCAGGTAATGCGATGGACTGGTCACGGTTGCATAAACTTAGCAAGCTGCGACATCTACTGCAGTGGCCACGTGAGGCAACACATATTTGGATGTGGCTTCGTGGTTGGTAATAACCTACGCGGGCTGGTCTCCAGGTTTACAGCGGTAGATGAATGTCCCGCCTCAATGCGCATCAGAGCTAAATTTTTCAACATTAGCCTTATATGTTAAAGATGAAGTGGAGAAAGACGAATTCTATGAGCGGTTAGAAAGCCTCTACGATCGCTGCATCAAGTATGACATCAAAATCGTCATTGGTGATTTCAACGCACAAATTGGGAGAGAAAAAAATTTCGCCGTACCATCGGTTAGTGTAGCCACCAACAGAAATGGAAAAAGGCTAAATGACTTTGCTGCGGGCAGAAACCTAATCATATGTAAAACAAGATTCCCACATCTCAAGATTCACAAGGCAACATGGCGCAGTGGCGACCTGAGTATTCGCACCCAAATAGATCACGTGGTGATTGAAGCTAAGCACTTTTCAAGCGTGCTTAATGTACGAGCGTATAGAGGTCCTAACATCGACTCGGACCATTACCTTGTTCTAGCCAAGGTACGTACTAGGCTCAGCCCAGCGAAAGCTAGATGTTGGTAGGTTAAAGTCAAGGCAGACTGCTGCTGGCTTCTCAACATTGGACTCCCATCTACTCCGAGAGAATCGTCCGGCCTTCGACTGTATAAACGATCAGCGGAAGCATATCTCAAAATCATTAGCTACGGCAGCCAAAGAGGTTATTGGCTACTCTAAACCTCGAAGGCAGACATGGTACGATGAGGAATGTCGCATCACTACTGCAGAGAAGAATATGACGCGACAAAGAACTCTGCAGGCGGGAGCAACACGAGCTGTTGTTGAGCGATATAAGGAGAAACGGAGAGAGGAAAAACGCATGATCAGACAGAAGAAACGAGAACTGGAAAGGCGTGAAGTGAAGGAGATTGAGACGATGGGTAGCAGAAACGAGGCCCGTTGTGGGTATAAGCAAAGAGCTTCATTCTGTAAGGATGAACAAGGAAACATGGTAACAGATGTCCAGGAATCACTAAGGTTATGGAGGAGCCACTTTACTAGCCTACTTAGGGGCGATGACGGGAGCAATACAGCCAGTGGATATGATGAATATCTGGGTCCTCCGACCGATGATGGTATTCCTGTGGAGCAACGAGACTATGACGAGGTCTTAGAAGTCTTACAAATAACAAAGCGGCAGGCGCAGGCGAATTACCCCCAGAGTTACTTAAGACCGGCGGCGACGAGTTGATTGGATGTATGCATCAACTCTTGTGCAAAATATGGTCTGGTGAGCGTATGCCTGATGACTGGAACCTAAGTGTCCTGTGGCCAGTCTTTAAGAAAGGAGACCCTGCAGTCTGCGCAAACTATCGCGGAATAAGCCTCCTCTCTATCGCATACAAAATACTATCTGGCGTAAAATGCAATAGACTGAAACCGTACGTAGGACAGTATCAGTGCTGTCTTAGAGCAAAGAAGTCAACCATCGACTCCATATTTACGCTAAGCCAGATCCTGGAAAAAAACGAAAGAGAAGCAAATCGACACACACCACCTATTTGTCGACTTCAAAGCCGATTACGACACGCCAATCAGGTCAAAGTTTTTCAAAGCATTGACTGATCTTAAAATCCCGTCAAAAATTGTCCGCCTCTGTATGATGACGCTGACAACACCCAATGCGTTGTCAGGGTCGGTAAAGATCTCTCCGACCCCTTTGACACCAAGAGAGGCTTCAGACAGGACGATGCGTTGTCGTGAGGCTTTTTTAACCTCTTGTTGGAGTACATTCTGAAACAATGCCCAAATGTCGACCGGAAGGGCAATATTTTCTACAAAGAAACTATGCTGCTTCCATATGCCGACGTCACAGACATAATCGGCAAAATTGTTCGAGCGGTCACCGGCGCGTTCTCAGAAATCGAAAAAGAATGTCGTCCTATGGGACTGACGGTCAACGAAAACAAGACGAAGAGCTTGGCATCCACCCGTAGACAATCTGCATGACGCAGACAGCCTTTGAGCACAGGGAACTTCAGCTTTGAGGCTGTAGAAAACTTCATATATTTGGGCTCAGATTTAAACAACGACAACAGCATCAGTCAGGAGTTCAAACAAAGAATTACTCTAGCTAACCTTAGCTAATTTGGTCTCTGTAGGCAATTGCAAAGTAAAGATCTGTCCAGAGAAACAAAAATTAAAATCTACAAGACGCTGATAATGACAATTCTCATGTATGGGTCATGACAGAATCGAATAAGTCGGCGTTGGGCGTATTTGAGAGGAAGATACTTCGGAGAATCTTTGGTCCAGTTAGAGTGGAAAGTGACATCCGTATGCGCACGAACGATGAGCTGTACGAGCTATATGATGACATCGATATAGTCAGGAACATCCAATACAAAAGGCTGTCCTGGGCTGGTCACCTGTGTCGGATGGACACAGAAGCTCCAGCAAGAAAAGTTTATAAGCAAGACGTGACTCAAATCGGAGGGGACCAGGTCTTAGATGACATCCGCAGGATCGGTATCCCGAATTGGTGTATCGAGGCACTGGATTATAATAGGTTGTAGTGCAACATAAAAATATAAATGCAATAGTTCAGAAGGCAGAGATAGGCGGAGCTAACAACCAAATCTCTTTTTAAAATATATAAGTTGACAATTTGAAGGTTATGTCACTTATATGTGTGTGGAACAAAATTTAACACAAAGTGTGTAGCTTTTTAGATCTCCACATATTGAGATAAAAAAATATACAAAACTTGTCTAAAAACTTATGAAATGTATCTTCAAATATAATCAAATATGTCCTATATGATTACTTTTTTCAAAATTTTAAGCATAAAAATCATATTTAGGTCTTGGTCTAGTAAATGGGGTAAAATTTCAACCAAAGGACCAAAAAATTAACATTTTCTTGAAAAAAAAAAAAAATAGAAAATGAGTATTAACTTTGTATTGCGGCTATGTTTTATAGTGGGCTGATCCTTATAATATCAATAGCGTATAAATACGATGACATTAGAAATGTTTTTTTTTTTTTTCAATTTAGAGTTAATACATTCATGAAAAATGGCACTTTGATTTTAACAACTGCTTAGGACTGAGAAAAGCTTAAGCTTCGAATTTCAGGTCAATATCTTTAAAACTAAACGAATGAAACGCATAAATACAGACGGACAGAGACATGGCTAGAGCGACTCGTCTCGACGTGCTGCTCAAGAACATATATAGTTTTAGGGTCTACGATGATTCGTTTAATGCGTTACAAACTTTCTGACGAAATGAAAATGGCCTCCACACTATGTGTGGCGAGCATAAAAAATTCTATTAATTGAAAAAAAAAATATTTATTTAATATTCTTTTGGTTGATGTGCGGGAAACCAGTGTACAACGAGTTTCACAATTTTTTTTTGTTTAAAACACGTTTGTATTTTTCTTAATTAAATTAAATTATACATTAAATTTGTCAAACACAAAAGCCGCGACAAAAGTTAAACTGCTTTATCTACACTTTCCTACTCTCTCGTTTAATTTAGTAATTTTTGAATTTTAACTTACTTGTCGTTTTCAGGAGTTTTATATAACTGCAAAATTATGTCGAAAAGAAGAGTGTAATTTTCTTGTTGTCGTAACACTTCAATTAATATCTTAACACATTTAACGAGATGTGCAGAAAAACTGCCTGGACGATCAATTTCAGAAGATGGGATTCGCCATACTCCATTAAAAATATTGTTAGTCTTTCTATCGTAAAATAATCCATCTATTATATTTCCAATTCTTGTTTGATATTGATTAAGAAGAAGATTTTCACAAAGACTTAAGTTTTGCCATTGAATTGGACCATTCATATAAAAGAACACAAGACGGTATATTGACTTATAATGTTCTGGAAATCGAATAACGCATTCTTCAAGATTTTTTAACGCTTCCTCTAAAATATGTTCTTTGTCAATGTGTTCACGATCCAATTTCTCAGTATGATTGTCTAATGATGATGAATCAGTATCGGATTCATAATTTGACAGCGATGAAGTCGACGTTGTTGTTATTGTATTCGATGTTGCGCTGCTTTCCTGCAAATATAAAATTGGAATGGAATGGAAAATTAAATATTGTTCATCAACTACCTATGCATATGTAGCTTTTTACATACAATTTGAAAGTTCTAGTCTCGTCATATAAAACTTAGCTTTGTGTTTATTAAATATATAGTATTTAGAAATTAGAGATAGATAATATTTATTAAGACGAATGTTAAAAAATTAGTCTCTCTGACATGCTTTTATAATCACTTACTTTATATATACGTTGGACGAAGTGCTTTTATCGTGCTTAAAGTAAATTTTTATTTTTAAAATTATCATTTCTAATAATAAATATTTTGTTTGCATCATTAGTTTGTGCTAATATTGGCAAGAAAAGTGGTTTTTGAGTCCTTAGCGACTGCGAATTGAAAATCGCAGTGACTGCAAACAGTGATAAAAACGCAGTCAGCGAACAGGT
This sequence comes from Leucophenga varia, assembly GCA_018903435.1. NCBI lineage: Eukaryota > Metazoa > Arthropoda > Insecta > Diptera > Drosophilidae > Leucophenga > Leucophenga varia. Next base: position 156,242 of record JAEIFJ010001469.1, on the reverse strand, counting down.
TCACTGTTCGCGAATATATATACAAAATCGACGCAAATTATTTCGCTGCACTTTGTTGGTGCAAACAGACTTTGTTTTAATTCATTGAAAAATAAAACATTATTGTTAATATTGAAATTGCACACAAAATATTATTTGGGAAAAACAAATTGTGTTCTGGGTTGCTTTCTTTGCAACTGCCGGTTTAGGTTAGTCACACTTGTTTTGAACGACTGTTGACAGACAACATTGTCATTCTGCCGTTTGTTTTACTTTTCTATATAAAAAATATCACTTTTCACTTCGTTTTCTATTCATATTTCTGTTGCAATCGCGCTTTCACCTTTCAATCGATTCAATAGACCGCACTTTTAGTGAATTGTCCGTTTTGACGAATCAAGTGATTGGCAAATGTATTAACGAATTTGTACAGGTTCGGTGTTTAAGCATATATGAACGGTTCGCGAAGAAGGATAAAAGAACCAATCACTGATAAATGAACAGTTTCACTGTTCGTGAAGGGCAATTCACAAAATCGCCGATAACTGATCCTGTTCACTAAGGAACAAGAAAATCGCAAATTACTACTTTCAACCGCAGTGCGACATTTCAATTTTTAGTCACTGAAAAATCACAGAAAGTAATTTTCTGCTAACCCTTGTTTGTGCATATATAGTAATTTTGCTAAAAGTTAAAGTCCACCCGAATTTTGAAGCACTTTTTCCGTATAATACGAATCAGAAATATGATTTTTTCTATCACGTCCCAATTTCGAGTAAATATGGATATAAGTTGAACCACACTATAACAAAGTAGCGCAACAAAACCATCATACCATTAACGTGTGGTCAAAAGGAAGTGAAAACAAGGAAAAACGTTAAGTTCGTTGAAACCGAAGCTTAAATACCCGTTACACGAATCTTTAAATAGTTTATGTGTGATCATCAGTTTCTTAGATAGAACTTCGAGATGGGATGGGTTGGTATCAATGGTCTGACATAACTCAAGTTTATACACAATATTTGTAACTAATTTTAAACTAAAAATACAGATATTACAAAATTTTTTTGAAAATATCAGACAATGAGAGGTAAGCTCGTATAGGGCGAATACTTTTTTTGATAAGTTACTTTTAGAGAATGATAATATCCTTTCTATCAAAAAATGTTCAGCAGTACATCAGGCGGTTTTGAACCCCTCACAAACGTAAGAATTTTTCAGTCGAAGTTTTGTTATACCCTGTACCCAAAGGGTTAAAGGGTATATTAAGTTTGAGCGAATGTATGTAACAGACAGAAGGAGGCAAGATAGACCCTATAAAGTATATATATTCTTGATCAGCATTGGAAGAGGAGTCGAACTAGCTTTGTCTGTCTTTCCGTCCGTCTGTCCGTCTGTCATGCTGTCTGCCGTATGAAAACGATTATTTCGGAGACTATAAGAGGTAGAGCTTTCAAAATTGAAACTTAGACTCTCCTAGGCCGTCAAGTGTGCACTTACAAACGGTTTTTCTCTAGACCCATTTTAAGGGGTACCCCCCATACAAATGTACCCCAAAATTTTGGGTTTTTGCATAAAAACGTCATTGTTTTTTATTCTAGGAAGTTTAAATTCAGTAAAAATTATGTTTATGATAGTCCCAATAAAATATCCCAATATGGATAGGACCAACAAAATTTTAGGTAAAGCTCCCATACAAATTTAGGTTTTTACATAAAAACGTCATTGTTTTTTATTCTAGAAAATTTAAATTTAGTATAAAATATGTCTACGATAGTCCCAATAAAATATCCCAATATGGGTAGGACCAACTAAATTTTAGGTATAGCCCCCATACAAATTTACCCCAAAATTTTGGATTTTTACATAAAAACGCCATTGTTTTTTATTCTAGAAAATTTAAATTTAGTATAAATTATGTCTATGATAGTCCCAATGAAATAGACCAATATGGGTAGGCCCAACAAAATTTTAGGTATAACCCCATTCAAAGATATACTCGATTTCTTAAGTTTTTCTATGAAAATTAAATTCAATGATGTATGGTAGTCAAATAGAACCTAACTTAAGGTACATATAGATTGGGTACAGGGTATCTTGCAGTCGAGCATACTCGACTTCAGCGTTCTTTCTTGTTTTTATATATTTGGAATACAAAAATAAATGCGGAAATGTTTATTACTGATGTGTTATAATTGTATAACATATAATTTTTGAATACATCCATAGTTTTTGTTGTAAAGTTCCTTTTGTTTTTAATCAAAAACCCCCCACAATCAAATCCTGCGCACGGCCCTGGTCGCAGTAGCCATGTCCCAGCAACTATAACAAGTTACAATTTAATGCCCCGTTTCCAATGACGATGTCAAACTGTGTTTGAGTTACAATGGTCCTGCTGGCCTTGACTTATTGCAAAGTGATCTAAATGAGCTTCATCACTGGTGTCAACGCAACGGTTTAGTGCTTAACTGTACCAAGTGTAAAGTTATATCGTTTGCTCGTAGAAACCCTTTTTTATCTTCCTATCTTATTGAAAATTCGGTACTTGAGCGGGTTTCTTATATTAATGACCTTGGTGTGCTATTTGACACAAAACTCTCGTTTGCAACTCACATTGACGTAGTTTGCAACAAGGCAATGGGTTTACTTGGCTTTATTAAGCGTTGGTCAAAAGAGTTTAATGATCCGTACATCACGAAGTTATTATTTACTTCTTTAGTCCGTCCAATGATGGGATATGCCTCCTGTATTTGGAGTCCTAAATATATGGTATATCAAGCACAGTTAGAATCTGTTCAAAAACAGTTTCTACTCTTTCCTTTACGTAATTTGAGCTGGAATCCAAATGTTAATTTGCCTCCATATACACATCGTTTAAACCTAATTAATCTGCCCACACTGGAAAAACGTAGAAATGTATTAGGAGTTTTATTCATCCAGAAACTTAAATCTGGGGAGATTTATTCTCCTTATTTACTACAGCTTTTGAATTTTTCTGTTCCAAATAGGTTTACGAGAAATTATTCTCTGTTCTACCTACGGATATATACGACCAATTATGCATGTAACGATCCGTTTCGCGTTTTTTGTTCTCTTTGTAATAGATATTATAATTTAAATCTAGTCTCTCTAGGCCTCCCACTACGTCTTGTGCATAAAGCTTTGAAAGATAATAATGTGTAATATGCCACGTTTTTTATAAGTAGAATTAGCAGCATTTTTATTTTTATATGTTAGTTGCTAAGTTATCAAATAAATAAATAAATAAATAAAAAATTGAATGGATTTTTTTTGTTGTTGCTTTAGTAACTGCTGTCCAATACGAGCATGAAAAGGTAAGCAGTCTTTTAGATATATGCAGCTGAAGCGTCTGGGTAAATGTATAATTTTTGCGGTTACTTTGTCAGCTGTTGTATAAATATGAACTTACGATTATTAAATTATTCGAACCGATAAGAGAAATCGGTTTGAACGCGTGTTATCAAAAGTCGCGTTCAAATTGAACGCGACTTTTTTCCATATCTAACTGCATATCTCTTTTGTATACGATTTAACGCGAGTTTGTCGAGTTTTTAACGCTAACGCGGAACGCGGCCAAATAGAAACGGGGCATTACATAATTTAAAGACAAACACACAGCCAAGAATAGATCGACTCGTCTCATAAAGCTAATCAAGAATATATATACTCTATGGGGTCTACAACATCTTCTTTAGTGCGTTACAAACTTTCGAACAAACTGAATATACCCGTTTACAGTATGTGTAACGGGTATAAAAATGTTTTTTTAAAACGTTCAACAACAAAATTCTCAGTTTTTTTTTTTTTTAAACAAACTCTGTGGAATGGTTTTTTGGAGGGTAGATCGGAAATTGCCTTACAATGTAAGGCCAGAATGAAGGTGCTTAATATCGAACCACTTCGTGATTCAAACGACACTTGCCAAACGTTCTTTTTTTTTTTCATAAACATGAATATGTGGCGGACAAGTGCTGTAGTGGTAGAGCGAGACGGAAACAGACACTCGTCCCGCGCGCCATCTATGCAGCAGTGTTGAAAACTCCTCAAGGAGGATAAAAAACCAAATTGTCCAACACGAATATTATTCAACTTCCTATTTTCCACCACTTCACGTGTAGCAGCTTTATATACGTACTTTTTAATTCAATAAATAATATTAAACTTAAACTCAATCGAGTTTCATTTTTATTAAGTTCGCGCAACATCGCGACATTGGTGACCCCGACGTGATATAAAACAATTCGCAAAATAGAAAACAAATCGCAACCACAAACAAGTTACAGCGCATGTGCAACAAGCACAGAAATCACAACCACAACCACAAAAACAAATACAACAAAATAACAACAATTATCAAGAACAGCACACAACATCCACTACATGATGCAGCGTTCACCTCCAAATGGTCCTGGCGACCAGAGAAATCCTGCCGAGGATGCCAAGGAGCTTCAGGCCGCCCATCACCAACTACAAGAGCAGTACGACATACTACTAAAGCGGCTACAACAACTCGAGGTACAGCAGCAGGCCAACAACACCCAAAACCAGCAGGTCGCAGAACAAGTGCAACACCAAGCAGACCACGTGGCACCGCTATTTCAACAACCAGCAGCCCAGATCCAACCACAAGCAAGCCTCGCACCAGGACACGTGGCACATCAAGAGGTAAGTGTTGTACGCAACCTAAAATTTCCTGCATTTTGGCCGGGCAACCCAGCTCTGTGGTTTGCGCAAGTGGAGGCCGCCTTTGCCTTAAATAACATAAACGGCGACCTCACGCGGTTCCGACACGTCATCACGCAACTCGACTCCCGAACTCTGCCAGCCATCGCCGACCTCGTCAACAACCCTCCGGCGGATAACAAGTACCTGGCCATTAAGAACCGCATCATGAGCAGTTTCGCCGACACGACCGAGTCTAAATTGCGGAAACTCCTACGCGGTCTTGACCCGTCAAACGAAAAGCCGACCTTGCTCCTCCAACGAATCCGGAATTTGGCCGACGGTCAAGTCGGGGACGCGCTTCTTCGCACCTTATTCTTGGAGCAACTGCCGGAGTACGTGCGAGGCGTCCTTGCAATCAGTGGAGACATCGACCTGTCAACGCTGGCACAACAGGCCGACAAAGTGATGGAGGCCACCCAGTCAGTGAGCGTGTCAGCTGTCCAACCACGAACACCATCCTCAGAGAGCTCTGTCGCTGCTGTCTCCCGCGACACCGTCATGACCGAGATGCTCGCAGCAGTGGCTGCGCTCACCAAAGAGGTAAAATCGCTGAAGTCAGACATGCGATCTCGTTCCCGAAGCTCTTCCCGACACCGTGCTACCGACTCTGACCACGACACGACCAACCGACTCTGTTTCTACCACTCCAAGTTCGGCGACAACGCGCGCAAATGCAATCCGCCATGCGCCAAGGCGCAAATACAACAACAGGGAAACTAGAGTCGCTGTCGTCGGAGCAGGCAGCCAACGACAGCTACACGACCGAGCGCCGCCTGCACATCACCGATCGGAACTCGGGTAACCGATTCCTCATCGACTCGGGTTCATCGATCTCCATCTTCCCAAAAACCTACCTCACATCCAACACTCTCACAGTCGCACCGCTCATCCTCCACGCAGCCAACTCTACCGTCATCAAGACATACGGCCAGAAGTTGCTAACGGTCGACTTTAACCTGCGACGACAACACACCTGGGTCTTCACGGTGGCAGACGTATCGACACCAATCATCGGCGCCGACTTCATCTCACACTTCGAATTACTGATTGACCTGAAAAGGAATCGCCTTCTCGACTCAACCACATCCCTGTCAGCGAGAGGCATTCTAGAATACGTTCAAGTGCATAGCATAGTGACAATCAACACTCAGTCAGTCACATCACCGGAGTTCATGGAAATCATAAACGCCTACAGTGACGTCACCACCCCACGAAACCATCAGTCATCACAGCCTACACCTAACGTCGTCCATCGCATCATCACCACCGGCCAGCCAGTCGCGGAGCGTGCGCGCAGACTTGCTGGCAAGAAGCTGGCCGATGCCAAGTTAGAGATCCAAACCATGCTGAACCTCGGTACCATCCAACCATCGAAAAGTCCGTACGCAAGCCCACTGCACATGCAGATCAAACCATCTGGCGACTGGCGACCGTGTGGTGACTACCGCAAACTAAACGCCCAAACCGTGCCCGATCGCTATCCAGCACCACGCATCCAAGACCTCTTCCCGAAACTTCACGGCTGCACGATTTTCACCACATTGGATCTGCTAAAAGCGTTCAACCAGATTCCAATGGCGCCAGAAGATATCGAAAGACGGCGATCATCACACCATTCGGACTCTTTGAGTTTCTGGTCATGCCCTACGGACTGAAGAATGCATCGCAGACGTTCCAGCGGTTTGTAGACTCCGTATTCCGTGACCTTGAATTCGTTTTCGTCTATGTTGACGACATTCTGGTCATGTCAACATCCTTCGCCGAACACAAACAACACCTCGAGACAGTATTCAGCCGACTTCGCCAACATGCTCTCACCATCAACTACAACAAATGCGTCATCGGGCAGACCGAGGTTTCGTATCTCGGTCACACCATCTCTGCGAGCGGCTACACCCACCGAGGATAAAGTTGAGGCGCTCCTGGAGTTCCCGAAACCAAACACCATCGACCAACTTCGTCGGTTCCTTGGCGTCATGAATTTCCACCGTCACTGCATTCCTCAGGCCGCACAGCTTCAAGCGCCATTGAACAATATGCTGAAAGGAACCAAAAAGAAGGACAAACGACCGATCGAGTGGAACGAAATCGCCGAAAACGCATTCATCAACTGTAAGAACAGCCTGGCTACTGCAGCGAAACTCAACTATCCATCACCGAACGCACACATGACGCTGACGACCGACGCTTCTGACCTTGCCATCGGAGCAGCACTGAGCAACTGGTCGACAACGCGTGGCAGCCCATTGGATTCTTCTCACGCAAGCTGTCCGACACCGAGCGTCGCTACAGCACGTATGATCGCGAACTACTCGGTGTTTTCGCAGCGGTCAAGCACTTTCAGCATTACCTAGAATGCCGGCAGTTCACGATCCGAACTGATCACAAGCCGCTCATATACGCCTTTCGACAACAGATAAAGCTCGGACCGGCAGCTGCTACAATTTATATCGCAATTCAGCACAGAACTCGTACATGTCAACGGCACAGATAATATCGTTGCTGATGCGCTTCACGTGTTGAGGCTATCGAAATCCGACGGTCCTGAGTTCGAAAGCAATCGCCGATCACAACGAAACGACAGCGAACTGAACAATCTACTTCACAGACAACATCATCACTAAAGCTAAGTGCCATCACTCTTGAGGCAACCATCTACTGCGACGTTTCGACAGGTCGTCTTCGTCCATATCTCCACCGTCGCTACGCAAAGCCATTCGATATCACTCACGCCCAAACCATCCTAGCATCCGTTCTACAGTAAAAGAAATTCGAACAAATACGTGCAAACATCAAGCGTGACGCGCACGACTGGGCCAAGAATTGCGTCGAATGCCAACGCCAAGCCAACACACTCGAACAACTCCGAAACGAATTGATATGCCCGACGGTCGATTCCACACATACATGTCGACATTATCATCATGCCATGCGTGGACGACTATCGGTACTGCCTGACCATCACCGACCGATTCACACGTTGGCCAGAGTCGTGCCACTAAAGAAAATATCAGCCGAGATCGTTGCAACAGCACTCTTCGACAACTGGATCGCCCGATTTGGGCGCCGCACGTCATCACCACCGACCAGGGAGCGCAGTTCGAGTCGGCGCTGTCAAATCGCTGTCCAGCTTTGTCGGCGCACAACGCTCGCACGACTCCGTACCACCCTGCGTCCAACGGCATGATCGAGCGATTCCACCGAACTCTGAAAGCAGCTTTGATGTCAAACCGTCAACGCCATGGACACAGCTCTGCCGTCGGTGCTTCTCGGAATTCGCAGCAGCCTAAAAGATATTGGGTGTAGCCCAGCCGATCTGCTATACGGAACAACAATCCAATTACCTGGTGAGTTCTTTATACACAGTGAAAATGTCTCAGATCAATCTGACTTCGTAAAGCAACATCGAGAACGGATGCGCATGCTCCGACCAACGCCGGCATCGCAGCACAACAAACCACGTCCATTCCGCCACAAGGATCTTACACGTGTACGCATGTCTTCATCCGGAATGACCACGTCAGTCTCCGCTCGGCCTCCATATCGTGGCCCCTTTGAAGTGATGCAACGCATAACCTCTTTAAGGTCCAGCTCGATGACAACACCACAAAGAATATCTCGGTCGAGCGATTGAAACCAGCGCTATAGCTGTGGCGGAAGCCGAGCCGGTCGAAAACCAATCCACATCTGACTTCGATGACAACACGCAGCCGCAGGACCGGGACCACCAACACGAGGAAACTGCAGACGACGATGATTCTGCAAATTCGACACCAAAAATCAACATCAACAATCAAAACAAACCAAGATCCGTTACGTTCTCCGACGCCAACCGAAACCTCAGCGAACCACTGGGGAGTACATGTGGCGGACAAGTGCTGAGTGGTAGAGCGAGACGAACAGACACTCGTCCCGCGCGCCATCTATGCAGCAGTGTTGAAAACTCCTCAAGGAGGATAAAAAACCAAATTGTCCAACACGAATATTATTCAACTTCCTATTTTCCACCACTTCACGTGTAGCAGCTTTATATACGTACTTTTTAATTCAATAAATAATATTAAACTTAAACTCAATCGAGTTTCATTTTTATTAAGTTCGCGCAACATCGCAAAAATAAACTTAAAAAGAAACTGTGTGGAATTATCTTTTGGATCGGAAATCGCCTTATAAAAAAAAAAAAAAATTTTTTTGTGGGGGTTTTTTTTTTTTAACCACAGGGATTTAAAGTTTTTTTTTTTCCTTTTTTTAGCTATTAAAGTATTAAATGATTTGGCATAGACCGTTAACATGTCAACTGTTGCAAACTCCGTTTTTTATATAAACTGCTCTATTTTTGTAATGTTTATTGACACTTTTGGAATACTTGTTCACATAGTCTGAAAAGATGAGCGGTTATTATAAAAGAGGTTATTATAAGCGTAGTTTTTTAAAAATCGAAGAAAACACAAAAATTTGCAAAAACTTTTATTGGAATCGGTAAATTGGCCTTTGTCATTTACGTTTTAAAGATACCCTTATGTAAATTTTGTCCGCGGCTCCGTTTCAAATGGTCCAATCGAAAGTTAAAATTTTGCGACACTTTTTCGGCATTTCTGCCTGTATTCCACGAATAAGGCGTGTTATGTTATCCTGTAAGTCTTCAATCATGTTCGGCTTGTCCACATAGACTCACGACTTCACATAACCTCACAAGAAATAATCAAAAAACGTTAAATTGCATGATTTTGGTGGACAACTCACAGGGCTATTTCGAGAAATAAGCTGATCACCAAATTGTGTGTGGCATGTAGCGCCGTCATGATACAACCACATGTCAACCAAGTTCAACTTCGCCGTTGACCATAACGTTTCTTCCACGGTCGTCTTTAAAGAAAAATGAACCGATGATGCCACCATAAACCAGACAAAACTGTGTTTTTTTCGGGATTCATCGGTAATTCAGGTATGGCATGAGGCTGTTCATTACTCCAGATGCGACAGTTTTGCTTGTTTACGTATCCACTAAGCCAGAAACGAGCTTCATCGCTGAACACAATGTTTCGATAAAACAGCGGATTTTCACTTTTTTCACAGAGCACGAATATTGATAAAAAATTTCAACAATATGCAATCTTTTTTCGTGATGGGATGAGTGGGGGTCAATGGTCTGATATAACACAAGTTTAAACTCAACATTCATATTAAACTTTAAGCTTAAATACATAAATGGATTGTAAGTTTTATTATTGTTATTATGTCATAGTGGCCCGATCCATATCAAATCGGTGGTGTATACCTAGGATGATAATTTTGAGCAAATACGTTCATACATAATAAGTATTTTTATACAAAACATGATTTTGAAATTTGATGACATTAGAAGAGTTTTTACTCAATTAAGAGTGCATACATTTATAAATAACAACTATTTTCATACAAAAACTCGAAAGTGTGAGGTAGATTTCTATGGGGGCTATACCTTTAGATGGGCGTGTCACCTTGGTTTGGAAATTGGATGACAATAGAAATGTTTTTATCCAATAAAGAGCGAATACATTTATAAATAACAACTATTTTCATACAAAAACTCGAAAATGTGCGGTATATTTGTATGGGGGCTATGCCTAAAATTGTGCGTGGTACATTCTTTTTATACTTGATTTAGTCGTTGTAAAAAAGAAAGCTTAAGTTTCAAATTTCCTTAATATCTTTTAAACTAACCGAAACTTTATGGGGTCTGCGACGTCTCCTTTTATGAATATACCCGTTTACACTATAAAAGCAAAGCTATAAGCTAATATTTATATGATTACAATTTTTATTTTTTCAGTGAGCAAATTAGCGTTCATTTATGTCCTAAAAAAACCTTATACCGCTTTTCAATTCCCAATAATAATGAAAACACACATACCAACAAATGTAAACAATGTGACAACAAAAAATCAAGACCACCACTATTTAAAATAATTCACCACCATAAGGACTCAGTTTAATATGGTCTTTTTTAGGACGAAAAAAAAAAATTAAGGCCACCACTATTTAAAATAATTCACCACCATAAGGACTCAGTTTAATATGGTCTTTTTTAGGACCATGGTGAACGCTAACAAAAAAGAAGAAAATATTAATTGAACGAGGGTTGAAAACTGCAAACGAATCAAAGAAAATAACCAAGATTTGAGTAAATAAAATATTAAAATATGTATAAATCTAAAAATACAAAGTAATTGATGATTTACATTAACTGCTTTGCATAATAGTAAACACTTTAATTAAATTTTATTTGAATATATGTAATAATTAAAAAGATTATTCTTTGCAAAGTGCAATGCTTTACAAAATAATTGTATTCCTAACACTTTTTTTGGTATCCTGTGTTCATTCCAAAGAAAGAATTGTAAAACCAAATAATTTGCAAGTCAATGGGTAAGTTTTTTTTAAACATCATTATTTGTAGTTACATACATATGTATATTTAAGTATACAAGTATTGCATTTATATATAGATGTGTATTTATATTTGAATATGTTCAGAGTACATATACATATACTATATGTACGTACGAACATAAAATATTAAATGTTTGGTATTTACATATACTTTAGAAAAAAAAAAATTATAGTAATACAATTTGGTGGTGGCAATAAAATAAGTCTTCTGGTATAAAATAACAAAAACAAGAAAATTTCCTAAAATCGTCTAGTTAATGCAATAATGATAAACTACATTGAAATAATTTACGAACAATTTTCTAATAGCGCTATTGTTGAAAGTCGTCAGGAAAAGCATCATACAATATACATGCATATTTAGGTACATAAATGTATAAACATACATACATATGTATGTAGGGAAAAGTTGTGATTCATGTTAAAATAAGCTATATTGGTAATGTTAAAAAATTTGCATATGTATGCGAAAAGTTATTATCATAAATTACTTTTCAGTGTCATAAATCAAACCAATTTCCGTTATTAGTGTTTCTGTGTTGCTCCTTTAAAGATTCACAATAAAAAGTTTCAATATTTATTTACAATGGCCCATACCTTATTTATTAGCTCATTTATTTTATAAAAAACGTATATATTCGTTGGAGTTTCCAACAGCATTTTTCTCAAAAAAGATAATATTAGTTTGAATAACCAGTTTTAAAATTATAAGTAAAAGTTAAAAAATATTTTTTCTGGACAAATAAAATTAAATTCAAAGTTTTTTTAGAGTCCAAGTTTGAAAACGATGGCTTTTCACCGACAAGAAACTTTGAGCAAATGTATAGTATACAGCCATAGTCAAATGTTATTACACAACCAAATTTTTTTGCACATTCAACTTCCTTCCTTCTTCCTACTGTTGCTATTGATGTCAGACTATAATAAGATATGGTGTTGTAATCCTTGATCTATCCTGAATCGATCGATGTCTTATTGGAAAAGATAACGGTATATCGAACCGAGATTCAAGCGAATGAAGTAATGAGTAGCGGCCGTCAAAAGTTATTACACACATTTTTTGCGTCAAAAGTAATTACACAAAACTTAAACTTGAATATCTTGGTCTCTATTGAGATAGCAATGAAATCTTATAGTGTAGGTTGTAGGTCTCTTCGAGTGAAGAAAACGGTATGCTTAGAATTTTCGGGGACCCTTAGGGTCTGGATTTAGGGTCAAAACACAAGTGTTCCTTATTTTTCACTTAAAGAGCAATATCTCTGTAAATTACAAACCGATTTTAATTTTTTAACATGCATTAGAAAGAAAAAACTTTGCCCTTTTAAGGCCAATGACATTTTATAGACATTTTTGATAGTACCTCTGCGTATTTTCAAGACAAACGCAATTTTTCCATTTTTTCAAACCATTTAAGGTTATCGTACTTTTGTTACACTTTTTTGTTTGAAAGCTACCTTTATGACAAAGGTTTTCTTAAAGTACACAGAACTACGAGTAAAATGATTGTTTAATGATAAAAATCCGACAATAATTGACCAAGTTATTTAACTTTTTCTAACAATTTTTTTTTTTTTAAATTTTTGTTTTTATATTCTTAGGAAAATGCTTAGAATTTTTAGAAAGCCTAATTTGAAAAATGAGTTCATAGAAAAGTTAAATAACTGGTCAATATTGTCGGATTTTTATCATTAAACAATCATTTACTCGTAGTTCTGTGTACTAAGAAAACCTTGTCATAAAGGCAGCTTCAAACAAAAAGAACAAAAGACGATAACCTAAATGGTTTGAAAAAAATGGAAAAGCGTTGTCTGAAACCAGAGGTACTACAAAAATGTCTAAAAAGTCATTGGCCTTAAAAGGGCAAAGTTCTCTAATGCATGTTAAAAAATCAAAATCGGTTTGTATTACAGAGATATGCTCTTTAAGTGAAAATAAGGAACACTGTGTTTGACCCCAAATCCAGACCCTAAGGGTCCCCCAAAATTCAAGAGACCTACAACCTAATTTCATTGCTATCTCAATAGAGACCAAGATATTCAAGTTTAAGTTTGTGTAATTACTTGACCAAAAAATGTGTAATAACTTTGACGGCCGCTACTCATTACTTCATTCGCTGAATCTCGGTTCGATATACCGTTATCTTTCCAATAAGACATCGATCGATTCAGGATAGATCAAGGATTACAACACCATATCTTATTATAGTCTGACATCAATAGCACGAGGAAGAGGGGAGTATGTGCAAAAATTGGTTGTGTAATACTATGACTATGGCTGTATATGAATTGAAAAATCAATGTGGAAATGGAGAGCAATATATCAATCATTATAAGAAACTGAAAGGGACAATCGTAATTCATTTTTCAGAAAATCCGCGTCAATCTGAAACAGAGTTAAAAATCATCTGCAAAGGAACAATTTTTTAAATATTTGAAACAACGCAAACATTGCAATGCATTCAACGACCAGGGGTTGTGCACCCAAGCTATGTAAATATAAACTCAAAGTTAAGATGTATTTATTAAAATTTTTGTTTATACCCGTCACATATACGAAGTGACATTATAAATTTTATATATTCTTGAGAAGCATGACGAGGCTAATCGATCTAGCTATGTCCGTCTGTTAAATAACAATTCATTCGCTTAGTGTAAAAAATATTGAACTGAAACTCAAAACCTAAGCTTTTCTTGGTAGGTATATTTAAACTAGAATTCCACGCCCATTCTTAGGTGTAGCCTCCACATAAACCTACTCCCATTTGCAAGTTTTTATAAAAAAAGAGTATTTATAAATGTATTAAGTCTGAATTGACTCAAAACACTTCTATTGTCCCACACGTGTCTATACAAGATATTTGATAAGGATAAAATCACTAAAGAATATATCTCCCATACAAACCCAGAGCTTATTTTAGAGTTTTTATAAGCAAATTATTTATTAAATATGAAGAAAACTTTTCTTATGGGAGCCCATGTGTACAACATAGATTTGATAAGGATCAGGTAACTATTTTTGTGTTTAATAAGAAAAATAAATTATTTTTAAAATTATTTATTCCAAATATGTTAAAAACAATTATTAAGAAACCCCATTTATTAAATAAACATTGAATATAGATGTGGTCATTATAGCATATAGTCCTTATACAAAGCCATATCAAATTTCCGAGTTTTTGTCACGAAAATATCGTGTTACAGGTATAAAATTTCGGTTATACCAAAGTTAACGTTTTTTCTTGGTTTTATTACTCTTCAGATATATGTATAATAGTTGTACTACTACAACTTTAATAAAGATAAACGATGATTTTATGCCATTTTATCAAAAATTACGTTCAGATTCACAACTCTCCAAATTTTAATTGATTCTATATATTTTTCACATAGTGTAAACCGGTATTTTTAGTTTGTCGGACAAGAAGATATTGGAGACATAAAAGTAGTGAGTAATATGCTTAACAAATGAAAGTTACATTCATAAATACGTGTGCCTTGAAAACCAGCTGCACATTATAAAAATGTTATATTCTCTAATCGGCAAATTTTCTCCTCTAAATATGTATCTGTGATACACGTTTGTTTAAAATAATTAAATAATTAAACTAAATTTTTTAAATTTAATGAAACTATTTATGTGTACATAAATCACATTTTTAAGTTAAAAATAATTTTTATCAGATATGGTTAAATTTTTTTTTTTAACTTTTTCATTGGGTTTTATAATATTTGTCACGAAAATTAAAATAGCCTACAAAATCAAGTAAAAAATCACCATATCTATTTTAGTTTTTTTTACATAGCGATTAAAATTTTGAAAAATATGTTGGTAATATTTCACTGATATATGTGCATTTCTAAACTTTAAATACTGGCTGCATATTACTTTAAACTTATTATTGATATAGAAGTACTATTGAAAATACCTTGTTAACAAAAAAAAAAAAAGTAGGGTGAGCCATTTAAACAATACTCAAAATAAACAAAAATATCTTGGTATTTAGGCATATATAGTAGGAGCGTACAAATGATTCATTGAAAAAAAAAAAACCTAAAAACAAGTAGTATATATTAAAGATGAGTGACAAGTAATTTGCTATCGGGACTTAAAAATAAAACATGTTTCAATATGTATTTAAATTGAATGTGCCTGAATACACAATTGCCTGTTGCAGACTACAATTTCAAAAAAATTCATATCGAACTTTTCCTATTCGCACTGAGCTTCAAGCGGTCATAGGTTTGATGAAAATGTCGACAAAAACCAAGCTTTATTTTTGATTCGTATACATTTCAAAACTGCAAAAAATTGAGGTCCTACCTGATTATATTTTTGAGATTATGTAGATTAAAATTTTCGGGTTTCAATTTATTTGATAAAAAAGAAAGTTGTGAATATCTGAGAAGTTTTCTAGTAGGGGTTGTAGCGCTGGTAAAACAAAACTGCATATTTCGAAACTGCGGAACACTCCAAAAATTTATGTTTAAAAATATATAACATATTTTTTTTTCACTTATATGGCAATAGCTCAGTCAACTACGAATCGATAATTATTTTTAAACGAGTTTTGGAAATAAACAGTTCAGATCCTATCTGTGAGTATTTTTTCATGATAACGTTGTATAGATTATAACAATTAAGATTATCCTGTTTAAGCAATCTCTTTTAACAGACAATAACAGTATAGATCTATAAACTTGTGAATTCTCTTAAGAACTCAATTTATTTTTATTTCGTGATCCGTCACTTGCAAAGATCATAAAATTTTATGCTGTATGTTGTGCGTATGGTAATCAGCAGGATATCTAGACTTTTTTATCGCGGGTAAATAAAAATAATTAAATGAATCCGATGTTCATGTTTGAACCTTTTCCTGCGGGTCCGTAAATGCTGTCTGCGCTGAGAATTATAATTACCAATACAACAAGTAGTAGCGATGAGTGCTCACATATAGTGTTAAAGTGTAAATCATTAATATGCACTTTTTCTTTCTTCAGTTTCTCAATTTGTTGATTCAGCTCACCTGTGTTATTAACTATCATGGATCCAAATGGTGCGAAATTGCCCGTTGTTATAATTATGTCTCTTATAAAACGTACAGGACACTGCTTGCCGAATTCTGAATGCGTATTTTGGTGAGCTTGTAAAATTCTCCCAGGAATTCTTGCAGAATAGTCATCGTTCAGTTCAATTACTCCTTGATTTGGAAGCTGCTATAACTCATTATATGTGTCTCCGCATTGAACGTATGCTGTTGTTGAGAGGAATTATTAAAACATCTTCGTCTAAAAATGGGTTAAGACTGATGATTCTTCTTGGACTTTTTAATTGACTCTCCAATTAATAATTAACTTTTTAGTTCAATTGACGATAAAAACTGGAGATACGAATTATTATATTATCTATAAATTCGTCTTAGCTATACGATGATACCATCATATATATTTTAGATTCTGCTTCTTCGTGAATTACTGGCCAATGTTCCTTTGATGTCAACCATTCTGGTCCTTTCCACCATATTTTTAGACCCATAAGCGTAACCGGCGTAACACCCCTTGATGCAGGATCTGCAGGATTGTCTTTTGATCGGACATGTTGCCATTTAGCATGAGGATCTTTCTTATGAATTTCAGCAACTCGGTTTCTCATAAAATTGTCTTTGTTTTGAACGTTTTTTATCCATCCTAATGTTATGTCTAATGTTAAATCGCCCCAAGCATAGACATGCTCTTTTGATAATTAAATTTTTTGCTTTGTCGAAGGTTTTGGGTTCTCATGGACATATTTCCATGTACTTTGGGACGTAGATTTCAAAAATGGCCACTTAATGATCGTTTTCGAAATATCCTTAAAAAACTGATTTTTTTTTTGTGATCTTGTAATTACTTCTTCTATATGACGATATGATGCTTGTGAATATCACCCCCACCTAGTTTCTATATTTTTTTTAGGAAATAAGTTAGGTTATAATGGCATTTTGTTACTATCATATAGGACATATATTTACCAAAGTTTCAAGAAATTCGCAAACAATTTTTTTTAATATGGCAGTTGAAATTCCCCACACATTTTAAGATATTTTATTGTTAAATCAAAATTTTTTGTATGGTAGCTTTTTGCTCAGAGAATGCCTCATTTTTATAAAATAACAAAAACTACAAATAAAGAAAACAAGAAAAAACAGTGGGACCAAAGTGATGGTGAGAAAGGTGAGACCTTTACCTCTCTAATGTTATCAAAGTTCAATAGATGGCGTTACGTGTTCTACGATTTAAACAAAAAGTCCCCTTTGAATTTGAACATACTGTGTATATATGCGCATACACATATTTGCTCAAAAAACTGTAACAGTTTTTTGTTCAACAAGTAAAACAAAAAACTTGTTATTCGAAAGTTTACTATTCCAGCAGAGATGATGATGCTTTTTTCCGCCCATTGTTTTATCTAAAACTAATTGTTTTTAACAGGCAATTTAAATAATGTTACGTTGTAATTGGTACTTCTTGCATTAGACGCAATATATTTGCTCTACCCATCAATTTAAATTTAAATATTCAAAAACAATATGCAAACTCTTAAATTTTGATAGAAGCGAACATTTTTGTAAAGGTTTAAAATGTATGATCATAAAGAAAAAAAAGCTTTTAAGAAAATAAAATATTGTAAAACAAAACATTTTTCTTTAAATATTTTTAGCTTTGAGTTATCATCAGGAATTTGTCAACCTTACAACGGCACAATTTGTGAGGGGTTTTTGAAAAATCAGTACGTCTTTATCTCGCCTGACCTAACGATAAACGAATTGGAAGAACGACTTAAATCAGCCCATGGAGTGATAAAGGAGTCAAAGTACGAAAAACATAAATTGATTAAGATACAACTATGATTTTTACCTATTTTTTTAGAGATATGAACGAAAACTGTCGGATATACGCACTACCCAGTCTTTGCTTTAGCTCCTTGCCTATATGTCGAACACCAGAACGAACAAATTTACTTTACTTTGCAAATGTGGCAACATACAATGAAGGTGAATTACAAATAAAATATAGTTCAAACGATCGAACTAGACGATCTTTAAGTAAACTCGTAAAAGATAAAAATAAATTTATGAAGAGAAAACAGTCTATTGCATACGATGATGTTTTTATTGCTGACATCTCTAGTAAATATCCTCCCACTAGGGAGTCTGAAAATCTTAAACGTATTTGTCGTGAAGAGTGTGAGCTTTTGGAAAATGAACTATGTCAAAAGGAATATGCAATTGCGAAACGGCACCCAGTAATTGGAAAGAAATTACCATTGGAAGAGTGTCAAAACGTTCCCCCCATGAAAGACTGTTCAACGATAGGAATAGCTATCAAGGTCGATGAAACGCAAAATTGTTATTGGGAAGACGGATCAAGTTACAGAGGAACTTTGGCCACATCAGTGTCTGGGAAAAATTGTTTACGTTGGTCATGGCTTATGAAAGAAATATCCGATTACCCGGAACTTATAGGACAAAACTACTGCAGGTAATGTTATAGCTTACTTTCTTGTAAAATTGTAAAACTTTTTATTCACTTTTTTTAGAAACCCAGGAAATGTGGAAAGTAGTCCTTGGTGTTTTGTCAATGATAGCTCGCTTGAGAGAGTTATGGAACGTTGCAATATTCCAAAATGTTCTGACGAACTCTGGTTTAGTATTCTAATCATAATGGGATCAATGCTTCTATTATTATTTTTATTTTCTGTACTTATAATGTACAGAAAGCGACATAATGGTATGACAAACATTCAAAATGTAAGACCACTAACATAATACTTACTATTTTTTTATGTAAAGGCAGGTTCAGAAGATACCAGTTATAAAATTTATAATGCCACATCGATGATACATTTAAATATCTTTAAATTCTAAATGCTGGAAATTTCAACAAAAAGTATTGTTATTGTCTGAACTTTCTTTATTAAAATTATAACGCAGGTCGCCACGGAAAATGATTCAAGCATCCGACTAGGCTTATCTTAAAGATTTTTCATGTCTGAATACAAATCTGGGTATCCATTACGTCGAGATTTTGAGAAAAATGGGTTTAATAATTCAAAAATTACTATTTTTGCACTGTTTTTGGTCATATATAGCAGATAAACCTGAGATGATAAAAAATACCGAATTGGGCTTAAATTTAGGCTTGAACCATTCGTTACAAAAGCAAAGTCGTGAAAACCCGGAATCAATAGTGAATTTTTTTGATGTCAGATTCGTATTTAACGATGAAATGATAAGCCTAGTCCCGATGCTTGAATAAAACAAATGATAATTTATTTATTTGTCGATTTTGTGTAATATATTTTTTGCTCTTTACTTAAAGTTCTTTTATTTTGTCATTGAATTAACAACAAAAACGGAAATATTCTTGATCAAAACGACTAGAAATACAAAGAAACGATGCAGTGTAGTTGCTTTGATAAAATGATAAAACACACACCTAATGATTAGATACAGTGATTTATAACACAACAGCCCAAGTGGGCAATCTAGAATAGTGTAAGAAAATAAACAAGACACAATTTTGTTTTTGTAGAAAAATCAGGATTCTATATTCTGATTCAAATGTTTTCAAATAATCTCTAACTCTATGATCGCTTTGTACCAGCACATTTATTCTTTCTTTTTATACCCACCAGCAGAAAACGACATCAATGCTGCGTTGATGACAAGACTCATTCCTCGATGACATACCAACGCCAGCCCTATACAAGTCGATGACGTAATTTTCATACAAATGTCGTAGTTGTCTTGGGTGACATGTCTTGCAAAACTTCATGCATGACATGTTTTGGGAACGTCTTATGTGTTTCTTATAGGTATAATTCTATCACTTTTTTATTAAAATATCGCTTAACTTTGCATAGAAAAGGTTTATAATTTAAATAATATTTTAATTAAAAATATAAATAAAAATTTTTGAACTTTCAATAAATAAGTCGATTTTACGATTTTACAAAAGAACTTGTATGCAAAAAAGTCTGGCATGCTTCGCTAGTATCAATTAATAGCAATCTTCAATTGATGAATTTCCCAAACAATGACCATTCTGCTTTATGAAATAATTGCATAAACATATTGTGCATTATAAACTTTCCAATGTAGCACAACTGACGACTAGACACCAATCAGTTATTAGTGACCTAGTCACCATTGACACAGTTTTCCGCTTGGTAATAACATGGTTTAACTATTATATATCAGGTGGTGTCTAGCGAACTATGGTACCATACGAATCGAGCGTATGAGAGCAAATAAGAAAGCTCACTTTTTATTATTACTCATTTTAGCAAGTGTAAAGGAGATAGAAATTTTTGTTTTTGTTTTTACTTCAAAAAAAAAAAACCTTTAACTTCCTATGAACTTAAGATTTAATTTCTGTTGCACGAAAGTTCGAACAATTTCATTGCCAATAAATTAATAATTTGCTTATTATGTGGTTGTTTTAAAAAGCATAAGAATGAGTTCCTAGGTTACATAACACATGAAAAAAACTCTAAATTATAAGTTATCTTTTGACGGCTTGGGAGAGTACATAGTAAGCTTCGAACATTTTGGCCCAACATTTTATAGTCTCCGAGATAATCGTTACCATACGGCAGACAGACAGACATAACTATATCTACTATCCTTTCAATGCTGATCAAGAATATATATACTCCTTCAGGATCTAGCAGGCCTCATTCACAAACTTAATATACCCCTCGGTTATAAGTGATAAAAAGACAAAAGGAAACACAAAAAAAGAAAAGTCTGCAGCAATAACCTACCTCGTCGACAAACGGAATACGACTGACGCTGGTACGCATCACATTAAGACAGAGGGGCGCTTAACATAACCTTGTATAATTAAATCATGGGTAAAAATGTTCGAGAAAGAAAACTTTATACGAAACTTTTTAATTAATTGATTACAAACTTTATATATTTTGAATATGCTCGATCATAAGTACTGTATTGTTTGTTATTAAGTTTGTGCTCGTGAAAGAAATCAGAACGAAAGAAATACAGAACATTACAATAATAGTAAATCCATGAAACGTTTGTTTTCAGAGTTCTTTTGAAAAGTTTCGTACTGTACTTTACCTTTCTTACTTTAAAACATTATAATTCTCAAACAGTTTATTTTAAAAGTTGGATCGGTGTATGTATTGCTATGTCTTACATAAAAATGATAGTGGTAAATCTAATAATTTAGCCATTAATCAAAAATCAATTGATCCACTTAGTCTTAGGTCGGATGATGCTGCGACACAGCAAAAATTTACGTTTTTCAATTTTTGGCTAAATTTGTGATTATGTCAAATTTTTTTTAGTTTAGCGTCATTTTTAGCAAATTTTAAAGTTGGTCAAACCTTCAAAATTTAAAATTGTTCAAAAGTTGCAAACTGTCTCAAATTTCTGCAAACTTTGCAAATTTTGAAAATTTTTTCTGTTAGCTCTCACAAGCAAAATAAGTTCTAAACTAAATAGTGCATATATTAGCTTATTACAAATGTCTTATAAAATATATTTCAACGCTGAAAACAATCGGTCTACACTGACTTGGGAAAGTGGGATAGCTTCAGCTAGTCAATTAATTGGCTTGGCTATTCCAAAATTAAGAGAGATTGGTTTTGAGCGACTGTCTCGTTTGTTTTTCGTACATAAATCAGTTTCCAACGCAAAAAGCCACGGCAAAGTCCATGCAAAATATGCTGGTTTTCAGGACCTCGATTTTTACAACTTTTAGTATATTATGAAGTTAGTTATGGTGGACCAATAATCCATGCAAAATAAGCATACGACTGGTTTAAAAATATCTGAGGTCAAAGTGGATTGGTACCCGTAGAAAATTTGGGACAGATTTTTTTTTTTGGGTGGAAACATTACCAAGGCAAAAAGAGCACTACAGGGTAGAACTTTTCAAAATAACACTAAAAAAAAAACAGTTTGATCGAATCATTGTTGTTGTTTTGTTTTAAATTTTTTTCGAATAGAAGCTTAATATTTTGTGTTAATCATTTACCAGCGTACTTTATTTTTTCATTTCGTTTTTTGCTAATGTTTTCTTAGTGTTCTATCGTTTTGTTTTGCTTCTTCAAAGGTTCAGTACGAAACAAAATAGTAGTGTGTTGTTTTGTTTGTAACGCATTAAAGGAGGCTTCGTAGTCCCATAATGTATATATATATATTTTTGATCAGTTCGATGAGACGAGTCAATGAAGATATGTCCATATGTTGACCTAAAATTTGTAACTTAAGCTTTTTTTGTTCCTAGGTATTTTGTATATCCGAACCAAAGTGCCTATTTTTAGCCTAATGAATTCCATCCAAAAATACATTTCCTATATGATAAGTATCGGGCTAGTAAAAAATATAGCCTCCATTCAAACTTGCCTCCCATTTTCTGCTTTTTTCAAGAAAATTATTGTTAGTTGATTCTTTTATGCATTCCAATATTGAGTCTTAACTTAGGTTGTACGACATCATTAAACCTCACCCATCCCTTAAAATTTAACCTAAGCCACTGATGAACATATAAATTATTGTATTAAAAGTTTCTCGGTTTCTCCCAAGTTAACGTTTATCCTGGTTCTAATTAATTTTTCTATAGTACGCTAGTATAAAAAACTATAGTCAAGTGTCAGGATAGTTATTAGCATTTGCCTATGTTATTTGTCTAAAGAAAGAGTAAAGAGTATTTAATTTTTATCAGTTCCGAAAAAAAAAAACCTTTTTTAATTAGTTTTGCTTATGATTTTTACAGATAAACACGCCTAATGCTGATAAGAATATTTACGGTAATTCACAACCCAACAGTGTTGAAATGTCTCGGATAATAAATACTACTGCCAACGAAATTCTATCGCAACCTCCAAAAAGCGTGGAAAAGAGCTCTATGTTAAGAATACCTCAGTATACATTGCAAGACGTTGAATTCGTTGAAGAAATCGGCGAGGGAGCGTTTGGTAAATAAATATAATATTTAAAGTACTATTTTTAACGGCTAGTGTAATGTAGAGTAATGAAACGCATGACCATGGTAAAATGATGAAATCGATACATAGCAGCATCACACCACACAAGCATGATGACACAAATGCACATATATTTAGATAAAAACTTTCAAATCGTATATAAATTTTAATTTTATATGCAACGATATAATTTGATCGAAAGTGTCGTTTCGTTAAGTACGCAAAACAAAACAAATACATACAGTGGTTCACAGCTTTAAAGATGTACTCTTTTTTTTAAAACAACACCTGGAAGCCCACAAAATTGGTGGATTCAGTGCCAATTGGAGTGAAACTTGTTCTAAATTATATAGGCTATCATACTAAACCATAAAAACAACTTAATATAATAAAATTCAAGTTTTTTCAAGGGCTGCAGTCGGTGCATCAAATAAGCTGTGACATAAATTTTGGCACTATTTTTTGGATTTCCAAGGATAACTTGGTCAAATCTAATTTTAATAAAACAAATAAAGACTCCTTGGTTAACTAGAAAAATATATCTATCGGTTGGAACTTTAAAAAAAAAAGAGTGCATCTTTTAAGCTGTGAACCACTGTACGTGCATCAGTCCCTAAATGTTTTTCGGTTGTACTAAAGTTGTTGGAACTTCCAGGAACTTCCAGTTGTGACGGAACGCCTAATCTTGTTAAGTATTGTACAATATAGTAAAAAAAAATAAGTACGCAAATAGACCTAATATAACAAAAATAGACTATTTAGTTCCAGCTGAGTGTCTAAGCTAAATGGTCAATTTCTAAAATTTTGTAAAAAAGAAAAAAAACAAATATATTGAATTAAATTTTTACGGCGAAAATGCGAAAACTAGTAGTCAAATCGCTAGTTATTCATGTGACATACCACTACAAATAAAAATTTTACCATGTGCACAGTTTTCTTATTAATTCAGTATTATTTTTTAAGGTAAAGTATTTAAAGGACATCTAACACAAGGAAATGGAATTCAAACTTTTGTTGCCATTAAAGCATTAAAAGAAAATGCGTCATACAAAACTCAACAAGACTTCAAGAGAGAAATTGAATTGATATCTGACTTAAAACATGATAATATAGTATGTATTTTGGGGGTTGTCCTGAACAAGGAACCTTATTGCATGCTATTTGAATATATGTCGAACGGAGATTTACACGAATTTCTAATATCTAATTCGCCAAGTGAAACTAAATCATTAACACAGCTAGAATTTTTAAAAATAGCATTGCAAATTAGCGAGGGCATGGAGTATTTGTCATCGCACCATTACGTTCATAGAGATCTTGCGGCCCGTAACTGCTTAGTGAGTGAAGGACTAGTTGTCAAAATATCAGATTTCGGACTGTCTAGAGATATTTATAGTTCCGACTATTACAGGTTAGTTATCCAAAACTGTGTATTTATAATATTACTTATGTTGGATCCTAAAACAGGGTACAGTCCAAGTCACTATTGCCCGTTCGTTGGATGCCATCGGAATCAATTTTATACGGAAAGTTTACCACTGAAAGTGATATATGGTCTTTTGGCGTTGTGTTATGGGAAATATACAGCTACGGAATGCAGGTTAATAAAAATTATTTTAACACCTAATTATTAAAAAAAACATAAAAAAGGATTTTACTTTATATTTCTAGCCCTACTTTGGCCATAGCAATCAAGAAGTTATCAATTTAATTCGCTCTCGACAGTTAATGTCCTGCCCAGAAGATTGTCCAACTGCGGTATATTCACTAATGGTTGAGTGCTGGCATGAACAGTCTGTTAAACGGCCAACATTTTCAGATATTTCACATCGCTTAAAAACTTGGTATCACGGACAACTAAAACTAATAAATGGATAAAAATATGACCTAAAATCATTTAAAATATAAAAAAAAATTTTTCGTTGCATACATTTTTCGAAAAATATTGATGGTAGGAAGTTCGGTATAGTAGTTATCAAATCCCGAGTTTCTACAAATACACACATTCAAAAAATTTAAAATGTTCACGAAAGCATATAGTGTCAACTGTAAATTTATTTACATAATTTGAAAAAATATATAAATTTTTAAGTAAAAATGGAACATTTTTTTAGAATAAAACAAAAAATTGACCCACCCTAATGTACATATTTTGTTTTTTTTCGGATTTTTCATTTTTGTTTGTTCAATTAGTAATACAAGTGATACTACTTCAGAATAGTTGACGCTTTGGCGTCTAGCTCAAGAAAGTCGGTTTCCAAGTCGTAAAAATCAGAAGTCCACTTTAACAATAGATTTGCCAATTGATTATGATGATGTACGTTGTATTTCTTCTACTTTTAGGGAATGGTTCTTTCATCAATCTACGGAATTGTAATGAATTTAAAAACGGACTGCTGGCGATTTACGCAAACTGATGTTTAAGGTCAAAAGCGACATGTTCGATTATACATATGTTACGCAACATCGACCTAGCCAAACCTTGTGGATATAATTTGTAGAGATCAACTAGAAAGTTTATATGGCAACACTTTCGTAACGTAAGGAGCACGAAAAATATGTACCTGGAATGTCCGATCCCTTAACAGGGATGGTATAACTTAACAAATGATTGACACTCTTGACAAATTTAAGGCTGATATTGCATCCATCCAGGAAATGCGATGGATTGGAAATGGACACCTAAAAAAAAACAACCTGCGACATCTATTACTATGGCCATGACAGTCAAGGAATATTTATTCATTCATTTGTCTATGAATTCAAGTTCTTACAGACAACTTAACATAAATTAAAAATATATTTAATTTAATTAATTTTTCAAAAATATTTATTACGGGAAAATCAAATCGCACATTTTGAGGCAGAGAGTTAAATTTCTTTTGAATTTGCTTAAGTCTTTTGATACGAACCACAGCTGAAGGATTCCATATAAACGATGTATACTCTAGTTTTAAACGAACAAAAATAGAGTAAAGACGTAGTCATAGCAAAAGCCTTGGGATTGATGAGGTCTTGATGATTAAAAAATAGGAAAAATAGATTTAAACATTACTCCGAGATCTCGAATTTCTGATGGAGTTGCTAACTTTTTGTCCGCTATTATAAAGGAAGTGAACAGAGGTACTTAGCGTTAACTATACGAGACATGAGAGCATTTATTTAAATTAAAACAAGGAAAAACGTTAACTTCGGTGGAACCGAAGCTGAAATACCCGTTACACAAAACGTTTAATAGTTTATATGTTCACCAGGTGCTTACATTAAATTTCACGATGAATTTGGTCAAATTTGTATGGAGGCTTTATGTTATATTAGCCCGGTACCGGAAATGTTTTTACCAAATTTAATTGAATTCATTCTGAAATAATAAATGTTTTCATACAAAACTCGAAAATGGGCGATAAGTTTGTATGGAGGCTATATCTAAAAATGGGCATGGCGCCTTAAATTTGACATGACATAAGAAGTGTTCTTATCCTATATGGAGTGAATATGTTCAAAAATAATACATATTTTTCATAAAAAAAAATTCAAAAAAGGGGTTAGTTTGTATGGGGGCTATATCTAAAAATGGGAGTGGCAACATTATTTTGATTAGAAGTGTTTTTACCCCAAAATGTAGTAAAAGTATTCATAAATAATAAATATTTTCATACTAAAAATGGGCGTGGCACATTGGTTCTGACATACAAACTAACTAGGAGTACAAAAAGCTTAAGTTTCAAATTTCAGGTTAATACCTCTAAAATTTTCCGAGTAAAACGCATCACAACAGACAGACGGACATGGCTAAATCGATTCGCCTCATCGAGTTGATCAATAATATATATACTTTATGGGGTCTCCGATGCCTTCTTCAATGCGTTGCAAACTTTCGGACAAACTGAATATACACGTTTACACTATGTGTAATGGGTATAAAAAGGTCATTTTTACTTCACTAAAAAGCACAATTATTAATATCATTTTGAAAGATTGTTCAGTCGGACAAATCATTTATAGCTTTAAAAACCAATGAGAACCAAGTTTCAAAAGCTTTTTAAAAGTGCATGATGCCAAACATTATCAAAAGCTTTATTAAAATCAGTATATACTGTATTACCTCTACCTGATATCTGCGTTCAAAGGATTAATACAAAAGTTGCTTAAGAAGGCAACGGTGACCCCTTAAAGTATATATCGTATATTCTTGATCAGCTCGATGAGAAGGGCTTATCTAGCCATGTCCGTCTGTTTGACGCTATGCGATTCATTCGCTTAGTTTAAAGATATTTAACTAAAATTGTAAAATTAAGCTTTTCTCGGCAACGACTAGGTTAAGTTCGAAAATGAGAATGCCACGCCCATTTTCAGGTATAGCCCCATACAAACTGATAGTCCATTTTCAGAGTTTTTGCATGTATTTGTATTTGATAAAATCAATTCCAATGTCGACCTAAGTGAACACTATCGATGTGATAAGGATCGGGCTAATATAACATAAAGCCTCTATACAAATTTGACCAATTCAATCGTGAAATTTAATCTAAGCCCGTGGTGAACATATAAACTATTAAAAGTTTTGTGTAACGGGTATTTCAGCTTTGGTTCCACCGCAGTTAACGTTTTCCCTTGTTTTTTTTTTTTTTTTTAAATTTCAAGATTATTTCCAATGCACATTGGGCGGAATCGGCTTTTTTTTTTTGGCAAAAACTCTGTTTTTAAAGCTTGAAACTTGGAGAATTTGCGGGTCATTTTTTTTGTAAATTTTTAATAATTTTTTTAGCAATGCGACCACTTCTCCCAGCCCACCACCTAAATGAACTTTATTAAACATAAAACCTTTTTTTCATTTTTAGAGTGAAGGGTATTATCAGATTGTCGGAAAGTTTGTAACGCATTAAATGAGTCATCGGAGACCCTATTAAGTATATATATTATTGATCAGCTCGACGAGACGAATCGATTTAGACTTGTCCGTCCGTCTGTCTGTCCGTTGCAGATCGTTTTTCTCAGACAGTTTTAGAGATATTGACTTGATTTGAAACTTAAGCTTTTTTTTTAATCGAAGGCAAATTGTATGTCAGAACCAAGGTGCCACGCCCATTTTTAGATATAGCCCCCATAAAAACTTACCACTTTTTTCGATTTTTTGTATGAAAATAGTTATTATTTTTGAATGTATCTACTACAGATTGGGTAAAAACACTTGCATTTAATTTCAAAAGCAAGATACCTATTTTTAGATATAGCTCCCAAGCAAACCTAGCGCCCATTTTTTGAGTTTTTGTATGAAAATAGTTCTTATTTATGAATATATTCAATCCAATCTGGGAAAAACCAATTTTAATGTCATCCAATAAAAAAACAAATATACCACGCCCATTTCTTGATATTGTCTCCATACAAATATACCGCCCATTTTTGAGTTTTTGTATGAAAATAGTTCTTATTTATAAATGTATCCAATCTGGGAAAAATTAATTTTAATGTCAGTTAATACACCTAGAAAAAGCAACCTGAGACATGTACTACAGTAGCCATGAGAATTAACGCATATTTGGATGTGGTTTCGTGGTTAGTAGGAAACTACGTGGTCTCGTCTCCAAATTTACAGCAGTAGACGAGCGCCTTGCCCCAATACGCATCAAAGCTAAGTTCTTCAACATTAGCTTAAAATGTGTACACGCCCCGACATTGGATAAAGACGATGCGAAGAAATATGAATTCTATGAGCGGTTAGAACAACTTTACGATCGCTGCCCCAAGCATGACATCAAAATTGTCATCGGTGATTTCAGCGCCCAAGTTGGGAGAGAAGAAATCTTTCGCCCGACCATCGGACAATTCAACCCACATAACACCACCAATAACAATGGAGAAAGGCTAATCGGCTTTGTCGCGGGCCGCAACATGGTCATAAGTAGCCCCAGATTTCAACACCTCGACATCCACAAGGCAACTTGGAGCGGTGGCCTCCCAGGCGTCCGCACCCAAATAGACCACGTGCTAATCGATGCCAGACATGCATCGAGTGTGATTAATGTACGAGCAAACAGAGGTCCCAACATCGACTCGGACCACTATCTTGTTCTAGCCAAGGTACGTACCAGACTTAGTACAGCACACGCCAAGCGAGCTACCATACAACGAAAGCCTTCTCAACAAGGTTCACTCAACTACTTAGAGAGACCACTCCGGCATCCGACTGTATAAACGATCAGTGGAAGCATATCTCCAACTCATTAAGTACGGCGGCCAAAAAAGGTTGTTGGTTATACTAGATCTCGGAGGCAAACCTAGTACGATGAGCAATGTCGCACTGCTATCGAGAAAAACGGAGAGAAGAAAAAAAAGCCGGGAGCATCGTTCTGTAAAGATGCGTATGGAAAAGTGGTGACAGATGTCCAGGAGTCACTTATGTTATGGAGGAACCACTTCTCTACCTTACTTGGAGGCGAGGACGGGAACAATGCCACCAGCGGAGAAGATGAATATCTGGTTCCCCCTACCGATGATGGCATTCCTGTGGAGCCACCAGACTATAACGAGGTCTCAGAAGCCATAAAAAGGCTTAAAAATAACGAAGCGGCGGGCGCAGACGAACTTCCCGCAGAGTTATTTAAGACCGGCGGCGAAGAGTTGATTCGATGTATGCATCAACTCTTATGCAAAATATGGACTGGTGAATGCATGCCCAGCGATTGGAACGTAAGTGTGCTCTGTCCAATCCTTAAGAAAGGAGACCCCGCAATCTGCGCAAACTATCGCGGTATAAGTCTCATACAAATCGCGTACAAAATTTTATCTGGTTTACTGTGCAATAGGCTGAAACCGCACGTAGCAAGCACTGTTGGACAATACCAGTGCGGTTTTAGACCGAAGAAGTCGACCACCGACTCCATATTCACGCTGAGCCAGATCCTGGAAAAGACCAAGGAGAAGCATATCGACACACACCACCTTTTCGTCGATTTCAAAGCCGCTTTCGACACGCCAATCAGATCAAAGTTCTTTAAAGCATTGACTGAACTTGGGATCCCTGCAAAAATCGTTCGCCTCTGTATGATGACGCTGACAAACACTCAAAGCGTTGTCAGGGTCGGTAAACATCTCTCCGACCCCTTTGACACCAAGAGAGGCTTCAGACAGGGAGATGCGTTGTCGTGCGACTTCTTCAATCTCTTGTTGGAGTATATACTACGCAAATGCCCACACGTCGATTTGACGCGCAACATTTTCTTAAAAGAAACTATGCTGCTCGCGTATGCCGATGATATCGACATAATCGGCAAAAATCCACGTACGGTGAGCTGGGCTTTCAACGATATTGAAGAGAATTCCCGCAAGATGGGACTGGCGGTGAACGAAAGTAAGACGAAGTACTTGGTATCCTCTCGCAAATCAATAACACGACCTAAGGATTCTGTGACTATGGGGAATTTCACCTTCGACGTTGTAGAAAACTTCGTCTACTTGGGCTCTCAAAAAAACAAGAGCAATAACACCAGCCTAGAAATTAGACGAAGAATTACTCTGGCTAACCGATGCTACTTTGGTCTCGGTGGGCAAATGAGGAGTAGAGTTTTATCCAGAAAAACGAAAATCAAACTCTACAAGACGCTGATTATCCCAGTCCTGATGTATGGCGCAGAAACATGGGTCATGTCAGAGGCTGACAAATCGGCGTTGGGTACATTTGAGAGAAAAATTCTTCGTAAAATCCTTGGCCCTGTCAGAGTGGACAACGATTACCGTACTCGCATGAATCACGAGCTGTACCAGCTATATAATGACATCGATATAGTCAGGCGCATCAGGTATAAACGATTGCACTGGGCTGGACACGTGCTTCGAATGGATGAAGACGCTCCGGCGAGAACGGTACACGATAAAAACGTGGACGAAATCAGAGGGGCACGACAGCGGGGAAGACCGCCGCTGCGTTGGAAGGATCAGGTTCTGGAGGACGTCCGGAAGATCGGGATCCAGTATTGGTATCGAGTGGCAATGAACTATAACATCTGGGTTAAAACCCTTCGTGATGCCCAGGCTGACCAAAAGCTGTAATGGCAATATATATATATATATATAAAAAAAAAAAAAAAAAAAGATGCCACCCCCATTTTTTGTTATAGTCTCCATACAAATATACTGCCCTTTTTTGAGTTTTTGTATGAAAATAGTTCTTAATTATGAATGAGGTATTTGATCTTCGGTTCTACCGAAGTTAACTTTTTCCTTGTAATTTTTATACCTGTTACACTAGTGTAAACAGGTATATTCAGTTTGTCGGAAAGTTTGTAACGCATTAAAGGAGGCATCGTAGACTCTATTAAGTATATATATTGATCACCTCGATGAGTCGAATCGATTTAGCCATGTCCGTCTGTCTGTCCGTCTGTTTGTTGCTGCGCGATTTATTCGCTCAGTTTTAAGGATATTGGGCTGAAATTTTAAACTTTAGCTTTTCTAGGTCCTGTTGTTTTTTATGTTAAAATCAATGTGCCACGCCCACTTTTAGGTATAGCTCCCATACAAAAGTACATTTTGTCAAGTTCTTATAAAAAAAAAACTTTATTCATAGAGCGAATGGCTTCAAATATGGCACAAATTCTTCTTATTCCTTACCAAATCTTCAGTTTAAAATTGGTTCAAATCGGACCCCGAATTTCTACATTTTAAGGAATATTTTTAATTTGTTTACTATTTTAAAATAATATTTAATATAAATGCTGCATACGAAGATCTATCCACGTCAAATGATGTGTAACAGGTATATAGTATAAACTTCGTTCCAACCGAAGTTAACTTTTTTTTCTTGTTTAAGTTTAGATGTGGTAATTTATTTTGCAAAAAGAATTAGTTTAAATCTATTTCGGAAAACTGAAGTTATTTTTATACACGCCACACATAGTCTGAAGTTATTGATCAGCTCGACGAGACGAGTCGACCTAACCGTGTCCGTCTGCCTCTCTGTCTGTTTATTTCTTCTCAATTTTTTTCGGTGAAGATATGAAGATATTAAGCAGAAATTTGGAACCTAAGGTTTTCTCGGCAACGAATACTTTGTATGTTAAAACTTAGGTGCCGTGGCGTGGTGCCGAAAAGAGGCCACAAGGAGCTGCGTGTATTGAAGCACAGGTTGGTCCGCAGTGAAGAGGGTATATAGGATCGGGCCCCTCATGCGGCCCTGTGGAAGCCAGCCCTAACACGTTTTTTCCTCGAGTTGGAGCTGTCTAGTAGGTATCATTTGATGATTAGGTAATATGAAGCCGAAAGCAGGAGCTTGATTTTGTAGAAAAGTCAAGCATGCCATACCCGATCGGACACCTGTTTCACTTCCAGAAATGCAATGGAGGAGTACTTTTTTTCCTCAATGGAGCAGAGAATTTTTTAAACAATGCGGTGGCATTGCTGAGATGTACCGTGATGTCACCGGAATCCATATGGATGACTCTGATGATAGGGAGGGCCATTTGGCATGGAGATTTCAGAAGAGCTTGGGTGGCGTCAGATTCTTTAGGTGTGTTTCGGAGGTATGTTTCGGAGACGAGCAGGATATCGACGTTGTTCTGCTTAAGGTACAATTCAAGCTCTGGCCTACTTTTGCATAGTCCGTTTGCATTCCAAATCACGATCTGGAGAGCTACTTGCATAATGAAGCCAAAATCGTATTCATCATAGCCGTCATTTGGTCCATTTGGGCTTGTAGTAGTTTAATGATTTGCTCCAGGTGAACATAGGAAAGACTACCTTGCTGTGTGAATAGGGGAACGTTGGAGTTGGTGTTAGGAGGGGAGTTGAATGTTGGAGAGTTTTTTGCGACTCCGGCATAATTCATTTTTGGCTGAGTGAAAGTTGAAGGAGGATTTTGGGACATAGGAATGGCGAACCCAGCCTTGGTCTATGAACTTGACTGTTTCCTTATAAATTCTGCACCCTTTATAGGAGGCAACGTGTCATTCGTTGCAGTTCACGCACACAGGGGCAGCTCCTTGCCTTTCGGGCAATTTTTGGTCGCGTGGTTGCCTGAGCACTTCCTGGATTTGTTACAAAAATTTTGGGTGTGATTAAATTCCTGACATTTATGGCACTAGCTCGTTTCTTTTCCTGGGAGGCTCATTAAGTACGACGGCGTTGCAGAGACGTTTGATAGAGAAAACGTCTTTGTTGTTGACAGCAGGCTCAAGGTCGATAAAAACATTGGAATTGGGGCTTAGGCTGCATTATACAATGACTATAGTAACTTTACTTGAATGAATATGTGCGTTCGGTTTGTATAGGGGCTATATGCTATAAAAATCCTACTTAATAATGTGTCCCATTGTTGTCCTAGGTCGCTACAATAAGTATTTTGAAGGTATTTGAAGTAAATTGCTTCATAAATTAACATTTTTTCATACAAATACTTAAAAACTAGAGGTAAACTTCTAAATTGGTTATATGTTACAGTGATCCGACCTTAACCATGGGTCTTCTTCTAAGCATGGGTTAATATAAGAAGTGTTTCTAGCATAATTGACACAAATCGTTTATAAATAAGTCATTTTTCATATAAAAACATAAAAAATTGGCGGTAGCTTTGTATAGGGGCTATGTTTTAGAGTGGTCCCAGCTCAACCATGGGTCCTTTTATAAACATGAAATGCTATTAGATATGTTTTTAAAACAAATCGCGTTATAAATAGTCCATTTTTCTTATAAAAACTCATAAGTTGGCGGTAAATTTGTATTCGGCTACATGCTATAGTGGTCGCTTTATAAATAGTCCATTTGTCTTATAAAAACTCACAAATTGGCGCTAAATTTGTATGGGGACTATATGCTATAGTGGTCCCACCTCAACCATGGGTTGCTATTAAAAGTATTTTTAGCAAACTTTACAAGTCGCTTTATAAATAAACCGATTTTTTTTTACTTGAGAATTTGTATGGGGGCAACGAGTACAGTATTCGCATAAATGACGAGCTGTAGCAGCTATATAACGACATCGATATAGTCAGGCGCATAAAGTATAAACGATTGCACTGGACTGGTCACGTGCTTCAAACGGAGGAACGGGCTCCGGCGAGACAAGTGTACGAAAAAAACGTGAACTAAATCGAAGGGGCACAACAGCGAGGGTGACCGCCGCTAAGTTGGAAGGACCAGATCTTGAAAGACGTCGAGTAGCATTGGATCATCCCAGCTGGGTGAATACTCTAAGTGGTACCCAGGTTTTTAACAAGCTGTAATGACCATATATATATATATATATATATATATATATATAGTATAATAAGAAGAGAGACATACAAAAACTTTTGTCTTGAAGCCATTATAAGGAGTTGTTGCAGCTTTCTCTATTTTTCATTTGTGAATGGGTTCCAAATTTTACGCACTTGCGTTTACCTGGAGCAATAATAAATGCGAAAATCATGTCCAAAGATATTTACTTTTATAATATGTTTCTACTTCGCGAAGGTTTAGAAATGACGCCATTGGAAATGAAAGGCATTCGAAACATTTGCATTTTACTTGCGCTGATTTTTATTACTTATTGGTTTAGATGTGTGAGAACTGTGATTGCACAAGACTTACAATTCATACAAGATGAAGTTAAATATAATATTTCGTTAAAAATGTTTCACCCTTCAGCCTTATTGTGTAACAACCGAAACCATTTATGGTATTTGTCAGAGAGGGCGGTCGGTCTTGCATTTGTAGACAGATTAACATTAAAGGAATCATGCCATTTGCAGTTTTCATGATTATTTTTAAAGGCGATATTTAATATCCTTAAATGAGGTTCGATAGCTCTTGATCTGAAAAATAAGTTTTATTTATTATTTTACAATCATTTGCTAATCAATTGGTATTTTGAGAGTGACAATAAAACTTATAGAATATTATTGTTTCATTTTGCTTAAAGGTAATTTCTTACATTTTTGTATTAAAAATATGTCAAACTTTTGTTATTATTGCACTTAAATTAGAGACATGTCTAGCCATGTCCTTCTGTCTGTAATTACGCGTTTCATTCTCTTCGTTTTAAAGATATTGACCTGAATACGAAATTTACGCTTTTCTCAGTCCTAAGCAGTTCAAGTGTTCAAATTTAATTACCACGCCCATTTAAAGCTGTAGCCCCTGTACACAGTATGTTCAATAAATAAGGGGACTTTTTGTTTAAATCATGGAACACGTAACGCCATCTATTGAAGGTTGAGAACATTAGAAAGGTACAGGTCTCACCTTTCAAACGCATCCAATTTCATGTAAATTGGTTGACAGGTTAAAAAGTTAAAAGTGGTGTGCATTTTGAGTTGCTTTCTCGTTTCAGTTGCGTATTCAGGTGTTGTCATTCTTTCTTTAAGAACAACGGCCACGTCCTTGCATTTACAAGCTCGGACGCCAGTTTTCTTTAAAGTCTTGACCCTGCATCTGTGTAAGATAACGTTGGGCGTCCAATTTGTTTTGGTGTCTTAGAATTCCCATCAACAGTAATTGTTATTTTAGACGCCAGCCATTGAGTATGCTTGGCCATAAATCTTTCTAACATTTTGTTGCATTTCGGCAAATTCCTTTTAAGAAAGGATTCAAAATAACAAATTTTTTACCAATTTGTTGCATTTCGGCAAATTCCTTTTAAGAAAGGATTCAAAATTACTAATTTTTCATCAATTTCTCTTTGTTCCACTAGTGTAGACAGGTATATTCAGTTTGTCTGAAAGTTTGTAACGCATTAAAGGAGGCATCGTAGATCCTATAAAGTATACATATTATTGATTAACTTGATGAGACGAATTGATTTAGCCATGTCCGTCTGTCTGTCCGTCTATCCGTATGTCAGTTTGTTGCTGCGCGATTTATTCGCTCAGTTTTAAAGATAATAAGCTGAAATTTTAAACTTAAGCTTTTCTAGGTCCTGTGTACTTTCTATGTTAAAATCAATGTGCCACGCCCACTTTTAGGTATTGCTCCCATACAAAAGTACAACATTTTTTTCAATTTCTATTAAGAAAAAATGTATTTGTTGGAGCGTCACTAATATTATTATCGTTTGGCATTGCTTTAGCGCAGCGAGTTTCGATCTCACTCAGATCTCAAATACAACTAACTCTCTGTGTTCCTCTAATTATCTTGAGCTTACCGAACCACACTCGGCGACAGCTACAGACGCTGTCGGCCCGCTAAAAGTTTACCAAACTACAAAACAAGGCGACCAATCAAGACGCATAAATTGGCTGATGCAATATCAGCCTCATACTTCAATTGCGATTCTCTTACACACATTTCTAGCACGCGCCGACAAGGCGCCAACACATTCAAACTACTTATGCTCCGACACGACCATCCTGACCATTTTATTCATAAATTATCGAATAGAATTTAACATTAACGCTTTCATTTTCCATACAACATTTTAGCTTCAACTTTAAATTTCTTACATAATTTTAAATTCAACTCTTTGTTTCATTCTCAAATTAATATAAAATTCATCTTTAAATGAATTTAACTTTCTTAATAATTTTTTTTCCATTATCATAAACCCAACTGGTTTCGATTTCCATCATCTTATGCGCCACACGCCATGATCAAAACATTTGTTTTGCACTTGTGCTTGCATTATGACAAATTCTTCCAAGTTTTATAATCAGCCTTTCAGGCATTCATACTGTCTCTTCCAACAGTTTCAATTATTTCAATATTGTCTCTTTCACAGTTTCTTTTTCAATTATTTCATTACTGTCTCTTTTAACAGTTTCTTTTTCATTCATTTCATTACTGTCTCTTTCAACAGTTTCTTTTTCAATATCATTTAAATCCTCTTCACTACTTTCTAGTTCAACTGGTACATACTCCTCTGGCAATTTTCTTATATCTTCGTGAGCATACTTGTACTTCATATTATTTGTCAATGATCTAAGGATATATCTGTCTCCGTCTAACAATTCAGCTATTTGTAAAGGTACTTTAAACTTTGGACTTAACTTTGTTTGATGCCTTTCTTCATTCTTCAACAACACAAAATCTCCTACTTTGTATCCAACAACCTTAGCCTTGGTTTTATCAAAGTGCTCTTTGCTATATGATGCAGCTGATTATATATTTTGCACCGCTCGAGCTCTTGGTTCTGCCAAATCAACCTGCTTCCACCATGTGTCATGTCACATGGTGGAAGCAACCCCAACGGACGAGCAACCTTTCCAACAAACAATTACAAAGGACTTGCCTTTGTCACTCGACAATTTACAATTTAAGGCTAACTGTACCTCGCCCAATGCGTCTTGCCAAGATCTGCTGCTAGTCTCAACTGCCGTTAGTAAGTTTTTCAAAGTGTTCATTATGCGTTCTACCTGTCTGTTGGCCCTACTTGCACCTGTCGCAATTAAATGCAAATTTCTTTTTTGTTGGGAAAAACTCACTAAATTTAGAGCTGGCAAAACACCTACCCTGGTCTGCTATTATGCGGTTTGGTACTCCAAACAAAGATACAGCACCTACAGCGATTTCACAGCACCTATACAATTGTCAGCATCAATCTTTAGTGTGTGTGTTAAATAAACAAATTAAGTAAAAGTGTCCACTTAGACAATGACATACTCTTTTTTATCAGACTTGCCACTTAACTTTCCAGTTTTGTCTATGTGTATCGTGTGCCAAGGTGTGTTAATCTTTGGTATTGGATGAAGTCTACCCTGAATTTTACCTGATGATGACTTTGACATCTTGCAAGTAATACAGTTTTCAACAAACTTTCGTATGTACTTAGACATGTGATCGAACCAGTAATAATCATAGGCCTTATCTAAAGTCTTCTAGTGCATGATTGACTCGTGAATCTTATTTATTACAGACCATCTAAATGCTCTTGGAACAATTGGCAAAGATCGAGTTCTACCAATTCTCTGAATTTTCCGATAAATTATTCCTGTTCTTAGCTCGTGGGTTTTTGCAATGTCCTCGGCAAGAGAATTATCTTTTAGTTTATTCACAATATTAATAATATTGGAATCTTTGCGCTGTTCAGCCATAAGCCATTCACTAGATATCTTTGCCAGATTGACTCGTTTTTTAGAAATTTTACAAGTATCAATCGCATCCGCGGATGGGAGATTTCTGGAAAAGAAGTCAGCATGAGCCATTCGTTTACCCTCCCTATACTGTAAATCAAATGAGAACGACTGTAAATAAGCCCACCATCTTTGAGCCCTGGGAGATAGGTCACGTTTGGTTCTTGATGCTTTAAGTGAATTACAATCGGTAAAAACAACAAAATCTCTGACTGTTAAATTATGACGGAAATGCTTTATAGTCTCCAATTCATAAGAATGGTATCGTGACTCAGCAGGTGAAGCAGCCTAACTGAAAAACTCAACGACATGAGGCTTATAATTGATTTTATGTTATAAGATAGCACCGTATCCACGAGAACTTGCGTCAGTATGCAATTCGATTGGATATTTCGGGTCAAAAATAACTAAAACTGGCTTCTGTGTAAGGATAGAAATAACTTTCTGTCTTATTTGTTCATGTTCTGGCTTCCAAACAAAATCGTTCTTTTCCGATGTTAAAAGATACAAAGGCTTCATGAAACAGGAAAATCCTTGGATAAATTGCCGAAAATATGACGCCAGTCCAATAAATTGTCTTAAAGCAGAGACCAACTGAGGAGGCGGTAGAGCAGTTACCGCTGAAATTTTTAGTGAATTCGGACGAATTTGACCTGCGCTCACCTCATGTCCTAAATATTGAACCGTCGACTTTAGAAACGAACCTTTTTTAATATTAAACAAAAATCCAGCTTTCGTTAGAATGTCAAGAGTATCCTGTAGTCTTTCCAAAGCCTCAATCTTTGTTGCAGCCACCACCAATACGTCATCCATATAGACAACCACAAATGTATTTGCAAGTTCTCCAAGTGTATGCATCACTGTACGTTGAAAAACTGAAAGTGCATTTTTGAGTCCAAACGGCATTGACAAGAACTCGTACTGGCCATCTGGGGTGACAAAAGCCGTACACTCTATCGATTCTTCATGCATGGGTATTTGGTAATATCCACTTGCCATATCTAAACATGTGAAATATTTAGTTCCATGAAGTCTAGCTATCTGATCTGCTATAAGGGGTAGAGGATATCTGTCTAAAACTGTATTAGCATTCAATTCACGGTAATCGACGCACAAACGATGAGAACCATCCTTTTTGTTTACTTACATCATAGGGCTTGCATAGGGTGAGCAACTCGCCCTTATGACATTGCATTTCAACAGCTCTTCAATCTTGTCGCGCACCAACTCCCTTTCATTTGGGCCAAGTCTGTATGGTCTTCTTTGAACAATTTTTCTGGGGTCTGCTAATTTAATTTTCATTTCACCTGTACTTACTGTAGAAGAAGGAATTCCCTTTGTGAAATACTTTGAGTAGTTTTTCAATAAATTGTTTAATTCATCTTTATCTTCACCGACAAGATCAGTATTAACTGTAGAAAATGTATCGTTATTTGAACAATAGTTTACAATTTTTGATCTGACAATTTCAAATTTTCCGGGTGACGTAATGACATGAAAACCCTGCGATAATATTTCTCGACCAAACACAATTTCGTTCTTCAAATATTCATCGCCCAAAACATGGAATAGCATTTCAATACAATGATTGTTAATTTCTATATTGCTTAGTATTTGCAATGTACTACAAATGCTGTCATTGCCAATACCCTTCAATAGTACTACATTGTTAATTCTTTTACCAACTAACTTAGCACTTATCTTTTGTTTAATTAAAGAACATTCCGCTCCAGAGTCAAATGATGTCGTGAAAACCACGCCATGATGAATCATCTCTCCTTTGGGCTCAACAAATTCACAAATCTGCACTCTCTTCACCTGATGCGTATCCTTGACCTTGTCCATTTTGGGCTTACTGCAATGAGTTGAAATGTGTCCAACTTCGCCACACTTGAAACAGGTTCCATTTGATTGCTGTTGGCGACCAAAGACCCTGTTGCCACTATGCTCTGCAACACGGGAAGAAAGACTTTGATGCTGTCTAGCTCTACATTCAGCCATCTTGTGACCCAATTTTCCACAAAAATGATATTTTATTGTTGACAATTTCTGCCGTTTTATGTCGGCTGGAGCTGTTTCTTCTTGTAAAGATTTCTTCCGTTTGTTGAATGTGAAAGCTTACAGCTCGGTCTGTAAGTCACTCCTGGTGCGCACGTTTAAAGTAATGGTTAGACGTTGCAATCTGGTATCAATATGAGCCAACTGAGCAAGCGTCACCGAAACAGCAATCTCCTCCACATCCATATCACGCCATTTAGTGACGTCACCATGCGACAAGCATAATTGGAGATACAATCTCCGTCGGACGGGCTAGTTGATAACATTGTCAAAAACATAGCTGCTGGTGTTTCTACACTGGTAAAGCGCTGAACGAAAAGTTCCTTGAACTCAGCCCAATTTATTTCGGGATAACAAATTTGCGAGAGCCACTGCGACTCACTGCCTTCCAACGCTACACTCAAAGCCATCACCAACGCACTGCCTTGTATGTTATTTTCAGCCAAAATTATATTCACTGTAGCGCACCATGCGAACGCGTCGGCGCCAACAAGATCTGCGTTAAATTTCGGTAACACTACTGTCTTATTATTTGTTGTTTCAGATGGCGCTGATTTCAATGCTTTTACAAGTTCAATTAAATTTGTGTTTTGCGATTCCATTAACACTCGCCATGGATCATTTGACATATTAGGTAGCGAGCCAGATACCACTTCTGATGTTGGAGCGCCACTAATATTATTTTCGTTTGGCATTGCTTTAGCGCAGCGAGTTTCGATCGCACTCAGATCTCAAAAACAACTAACTCTCTGTGTTCCGAAACGGCGCCATCACATTCAAGCTACTTATGGCCCGACATATTTATAAAGCGAATGGCTTCAAATATGGTTCAAATGTTTCTTATACCATGCCAAATCTTCAGTTTAAAATTGGTCCAAATCGGACCGCGAATATCTAAATTTTTAAGAATATATTTAATTTGGTTAGTATTTTAAATAAAATTTAATACAAATGCTGCACACGAAGGTCTATCAACGTCAAATGATGTGTAACAGGTATATGTATACGCTTCGGTCCAACCGAAGTTAACTTTCTTTCTTGTTTTATTATGTTCCAGGTTATTGATGTTAATTTTGCTGTAAATTCAGTCTGAGACACATTTTACTTGACGATTGTTGCTGCGCCAAATTTCGAGCAGGTCGCTATACCAAAACTCAAACTTGCATGAATATTATCAAATAAGTAAAAAACGGGCCAAAGTTATAACTTTGCGATTAAAGAAGACATATATAAATACATACTGACGAAAACAGTTGGTCTCAGCAGGGATCAGAACATTAGTTAGATTCAACGAAACACGGGCGACGATATTTAGTTTTCTACAAAAATACACACAACACTACAATCCTAAGACTACACATAAAAGCACTTTGCACATTAAATAATACATACCTTGACCATTATTTTGCTGAATTGATTTGATAAAATTTTCTCGCGTTTAACACTCAAATGTAAAAAATTAATTTGGCAGCACATTCTTCTCCATATTCAACTGATTGATGGTTCACACTCAAAAGCTCGCAAAAAGCTTCAGTTAACTTTTAAAGCTTTTTTAATTTTCAATATGTCTGATGTATCGACTTTAAGAATTGAATTGCAAAAATACGATACACTTGCATCCAAATTTCAACTTTATGCCAAAAAAAAAAAAAACGAATTTAGGGCCATAGTGCGATTTCCAAACTTAGGTACCACGCCCATTTTAAGTATAGCCACCATACGAATTTCCGGCATATTTTTTAAATTTTGTATGACAATTGTATTTATTTATGAATGTACTAGATGAACTACCCGACCTTGCTCGGGTCATGTAGTAATACTTTATTTTATTAGTCTAGCTCAATTATTTGCAAAAATAAGACGAATTTTTTTTTGGTTCACCCACCGCTCATTTCTCCAATGGATTATACTTTTCTCGGAGTAATATCATTTATCCCGAGTTTCGTTTCTCTTGTTCAATTATTTGCAAAAATAAAATTAATTTTTTTTTATCGCTTTTATGGTCCGTTTTTTTTTTTCAAACTTTTTTCTTAAAATGTATACCGAAATAAATTTCTCTCAAATACTTCTATGGGAGCCACGCCCACCGCTCATTTTTCTAAAACTACATACTTCCTTTAAGTTGGACCAAAAAATAGACATCTACAAAATTTAATTGAAATACGCGGAGTTGTTTCAGGAAATATTAGATGAATGATGATTAATTCAATGGAGACAAAGCCCGCCACTTCAATTAGTGGTATGAAAAATAGTTTATGTCCAAATCTTAGACCAACTGAATATACACACACTATTTCATAAGAATCAGTCAACCCGTTTTCGTGAAGTATCGATAAAAACGCTGTGACATAGTATTTTTATATATTATAGCAGGTACCCGCGGCTTTGCTCGCGTTTTTTTTTGCTTCTCTTTGGTGGCTAAATATAAATTGTTCAAAAAATGTGGGTTCAAAATTTGGAAATCCCCCTAAACACGACTAAACATCGTTCAAATGCGCCCAGTTTCAAGTCTCTACGTCTATTCAATCCAAATGTATGACTTCGTTTCAAGGCTCTCATTAGGCCCCGGGCCAAAATTTTTTAAAATCCCGTCTAAGTGGTCACCTGTAATAAAAAAAAATTGCTCAAAAAATCTATATTGGGTCCACATATGGGTCCCAGGTCCAAATTCCGGAAATCCCTTGAACACCTTGAACGCTTAAAATGTTTTTTAACCATCTTTCAAATGAGCCATATTTCAAGACTCTACGTCTATTCATTCTAAAGATATGGCTTTTCCGGTTTCAAGGCCTCATTAGGCCCCGTGTCAAAATTTTCTAAAATCCCGTCTAAATGCTCACCTGTAATAAAAATAAAAAAAATTGGTCAAAAAATCTATATTGGGTCATATGGTCTAAAGGGGTCCCAGGTCTAAATTCCGGAAATCCCTTGAACATCTTGAATACCAAAAATGTTTTTTAACCATCTTTCAAATGAGCCCTGTTTCAAGTCTCTACGTCTATTCACTCCAAAGATATGGGTTTTCCGGTTTCAAGGCCCCCATTAGGCCCCGGGTCAAAATTTTCCAAATTTTTTTTCCTTTCTGACCACATCTATGATGAGAGCAACAAAACAAAAAAAAATAGTTCAAATCGGTCGAGTCATTCTCGAGTTTTAGCGTTGTTAACGCACAGCTATATATTTTTATATATATAGATAGATTCACTCCAATTAGGGGGAAAAATATTATTATTGTGTTTAAAGCCATCCCTAATCCAAATTTAACCTAAGCCGATGATGATCCTAATCAAACTAAACCAAGATGTAGCGGGAAATTGAGTTACGGTTTCATCGAAATTAACGTTTTCCTTGTTTGTTTTTATACCCGTTACACAAAGTGTAAACGGGTATATTCAGTTTGTCCGAAAGTTTGCAACGCATTGAAGGAGACATCGGAGACCCCATAAAGTATATATATTATTGATCAGCTCGATGAGACGAATCGATTTAGCCATGTCCGTCTGTCTGTCTGTTGCGATGGCTGTTACTGGGAAAGTTTTAAAGATAAAG
The DNA here is from genome assembly GCA_018903435.1 of Leucophenga varia. Lineage (NCBI taxonomy): Eukaryota > Metazoa > Arthropoda > Insecta > Diptera > Drosophilidae > Leucophenga > Leucophenga varia. The sequence continues at coordinate 112,443 of JAEIFJ010001469.1, read as the reverse complement.
ATACCTGAAATTTTAAACTTAAGCTTTTTGTGCTTCTAGTTACTTTGTATACCAGAACCAAGGTGCCACGCCCATTTTCAGATATAGCCCCCATACAAACTTACCACTTTTTTCGACTTTTTGTTTGAAAATAGTTATTATTTATGAATGCTTTTAGTACAATGTAGGGTAAAAATACTTCTAATGGCACCCATTATCAAAAAAATGTTGCCAGGCCCATTTTTAGATATTGCCCCCATACAAACTTACCACTTTTTTCGATTTTTTGTATGAAAATAGTTATTATTTATGAATGCTTTTACTACAATGTAGGGTAAAAATACTTCTAATGGCATCCAATATCAAAAAAATGTTGCCACGCCCATTTCCAGATATAGCCCCCATACAAACTTACCACTTTTTTTTGATTTTTTGTATGATAATACGTATTATTTACGAATATATTTAATGCAAATAGGGTAAGAACATTTTTTATGTCATCCAATGTCAAATCTAAGGCGCCACGCCCATTTTTATGTATAGCCTCCATACAAACTAACCGCCCATTTTCGAGTTTTTATATGAAAACATTTACTATTTCTGAATGAATTCAATTGAATTTGGTAAAATCAATTCCAATGTCCATTTAAGTGAACACTTTCGATATGGTAAGGATCGGGAAAATATAACATAAAGCCTCCATACAAATTTGACCAAATTCATCGTGAAATTTAATCTAAGCACCTGGTGAACATATAAACTATTAAAAGTGTTGTGTAACGGGTATTTCAGCTTCGGTTCCACCGAAGTTAACGTTTTTTCCTTGTTTTTTGTTGTTTTTATACCCGTTACATATAGTGTCAACGGGTATATTAGGTTTGTTCGAAAGTTTGTAACACTCTAAAAGAGACGTCGTGGATTCCATAAAGCATATATTTTTTTGATCAACTCGATAAGACGAGTCGATCTATCCATGTCCGTCTGTCTGTCTGTTGCGAGGTGATTCATTCGCTTAGTTTTAAAGATATTGAGCTGAAACTCGAAACTCTCTGTCCTAGGTAGTTTGAATGTTGTACGCCACGCCCACTCTGAGGTGTAGCCCCCATACAAATTTAGCGCCAATTTTCGAATTTTTGTATGAAAATTGGTATTGTTTATGTATGTATTCACTTGAATTTGGGTAAAAACACAATCATCCTATGTACACACCACCGATATGATACGGATCGGTCCATTATAACGTATGATTTTTTTAATTAAAATTATTGTGATATCTTTATTTTTAGCTTAAAATTTGATACCAATATTATGTATAAACTTGAGTTCTGTCAAACCATTGATCCCCACCCATCCCATCTTGAAACTCTATCTAAGAAACTGTTGACCACACATAAACTATTTAAAGATTCGGGTAATGGGTATTTAAGCTTCGGTTTCACCGAAGTTAATGTTTTTCCTTGTTTTATTTATACTTTTTTAAATAAAATAAAAACTAGGAAAAACGTTTACTTCGGTGGAACCGAAGCTCGAATACCCGCCACATTGTATAAAATTTGGAGAAGGGGTAACTTGGAGTCAATAGCCCGATATAACCAAAGTTTAGACACAATAATGGGGCTAAATTGTAACCTAAGGACAGAAATTCTGTCCTTAGGTTACAATTTAGCCCTGTCTGTCACAGAATAATAAACATTTTCTCGAAAAAATCATTAAAAAATTGGTGGTGACTTTGTACGAGGGCTATATATTATAGTGGGCTGATCCTTATAATATCAGTAGAGTACACATAGGATTACATTGGAAGTATTTTTACATAGTTTGGAGTGAATACATTAACAATTAATAAATATTTTTATAAAAAAACAAGAAAGAACGCGAAGTCAGTATGCTCGACGCAAGATACCCGATTGGGTAAATTATAGGGGGCAACCTAAAATTTGTGGTCCACCCCTATTGGGATATTTTATTGGGACTATCATAGACATAATTAATACTAAGTTTGAACTTCCTAGAATAAAAAACAATGACGTTGTTATGCAAAAACCTAAAATGTTCTGGTATATTTGTATGGGGGCTATACCTAAAACTTTGTTGGTCCTACCCATATTGGGATTTTTATTGGGACTATCATAGACATAATTAATACTAAGTTTGAACTTCCTAGAATAAAAAACAATGACGTTTTTATGCAAAAACCTAAAATTTTGGGGGTATATTTGTATGGGAGCTATACCTAAAATTTTATTGGTCCTACCCATATTGGGATATTTTATTGGGACTATCATAGACATAATTTTTGCAAAGTTTGAACTTCTACAATAAAAAACAATGACGTTTTTATGCAAAAACCTAAAATTTTGGGGACATTTGTATGGGGGTACCCCTTTAAATGGGTCTAGAGAAAAACCGTTTGCAGGAACACTTGACGGTTCAGGAGAGTCTAAGTTTCAAATATGGTGGGCCTATCTCTTATAGTCTCGAGATAACCCCAACGGCAGACAGCAGGACACAACAACGGACGGACAGACACACGACGGACAGACAGACATAGCTAGTTCGACCACCTCTAATGCATCAAGAATATATATACTTTATAGGTCTATCTGGCTCCTTCTGCCTGTTACATACATTCCACAAATAATAACCCTTACCCTTGGGTACAGGGTATAAAAATAGGAAAAAGCTATAAGTTTGTATGGGGGCTATAGCTTAGCATGGGCATGTCAATTCGATTTTAACACTTGAATTGTTTAGGACTGAGAACAGCTTAAGTTTCGAATTTTATTTTAAAATCTTTTAAACTAAGCGAATGAAACTCATAAATATAGACGACGAACACACAAAAAGACGGACATGGCTAGATCGACGAATTGTGTAATTTTTATAAGACTATAATTTAAATTAATACCAATAAGTAAAATAAAACAATAATATTCTACAAGTTTTATGGTCACTCACAAAATAATAATTGATTAGAAAACAATAATTACGCTATAATAAGGAGGTAAAATAATAAATATAAATTTTATTAGTTTTCAAAATACTTAATTATACCCGCCACACATAGTGTGAAGGGTATATTCAGTTTGTCTGAAAGTTTGTAACGCATTGAAGGAGATGTCGTAGACCCCATAAAGTATATATATTCTTGATCAGCTCGACGAGACGAACCGATCTAACCATGTCCGTCTGTATATTTGTATGCAACTTTTTCGGTGAAGATATAAAGATATTAAGCTGACATTTGGAACTTAAGCTTTTCTCAGCAAAAACTATGTTAAGTTCGAAAATAAAAGTGCCACGCCCACGCCCCCCGTATAAACTTACCGATTTTTTTCGATTTTTTTAAATGAAAATAGGTATTATTTATGAATGTATTCTCTCAAAATTGGGTAAAAACACTTTTTACGTCATCCAATGTCAAATTTAAGGTGCCACGCTCATTTTTAATTATAGCCCCTATACCAACTTACTGCCCATTTTAGATTTTTTATATGAAAAAAGGGATTTAAGAATGTGTTCACTTCAAATCCAGTGAAAACACATCTAATGTCATCCTATGTACACACCATCGATATGCTATGGGTCGAGCCACTATAACGAATAGCCCTACACAAACTTTCTTCTCATTTTCTCATATTTTCAAGAAAATTTTTGTTAAATCTGTATTAAAATACAAATACTGTGTTTAAACTTAAGTTGTATCTGACCATCGATCCTTACCCATCCTATCTCGAAGCTCAATGTAAAGCCACTTTTTGTGGCGGGTATTTAAGCTTCGGTTCCACCGAAGTTAACGTTTCTTGTTTTATTACTTACTTTGTATTGATACGACAAAATAAACATGTCAAAAGTATTGAAGGGTCAAACATGTGTTGTGCTTTTTTAATTGGTACCTGCCACACATACATACATTTCTAATCACTTTTACGGACTGCGCTATTTAACCATTTAACTGAATTATGAGTAAATAAATTTTAAAATTTTTTTTAATGCCTATTACATATTTTAAAAATCTGAAAAAATTAGCAGGTTAGGAGTTTTGCATAGACTACAACATATTAACTCTTTCAGTCACCAGCGCCATTTTGAATTTTTGAAATCAGACTGCAGATTTGTAATCAGCGAAATTGAATAACCCTAGGAACACTGCTTCTTCTAGTATTTCTTAACTTTGGGTGTAAATTAGTTACTTCGTTAATTTTTTTCCAACCCCCCTTAATTCTACTCTAAGGGATAGGGCTCATTTCAAAGAGCAAAGTTCAACCTTTAATTTCTACTCTACAATTTTAAATATGGCAAAAACGCTATGTTCAGCACGAAAATTCCCTTCGGAAACACTAGGTCCCATTTTATTCGCATTCGAAAAACGGAAATTTGCAGGGCTGTGTTATTAGCATCAAGGATGAATATCCGTGCAGCATTATCGCCTATTAAATACAATAATGCCCGAGCAGCACAAGAGTCAGTTAGAACATTCTCCCGGGTGCCAAAACATGAGATTGCTACTGCTTTGCTTTCTCGACTCATATCTCGTCTTGTAGAAACAGCGTCGGCTTTGCCCGATCCACGACTTTTTTTGTCGACTTCAATAAGATTAATTGAAGATGCCCTTACTGGAGCATTTTAGCACCATGTAATTCTTTTCATGGCGCAATTTCTGTACCTTTGTACCTTTGCCGTCTTCTCTGCCAGTTTCACAAACAGCTCCATCATGAGGAATTGCCGTTTGTATTTTTTCTGCTGCATATACGATCTAGTCTTTCCGTCGTCAATGTATTCAGCTGCTCTTAACGACGGTCTTCTAATTACATCCATATCCTCAGTGCCTTCAATCAATGGACACAGAGAACGGATGTTCAACACAGCTTCTATTTGCGTTAGAAGCGTAGAAAACTATTTATACGTCAAGCTATAACTACCAATTACACGTTTTAGATGATACTTAACCGATTTTACGCCAGTTTCCCAACTTCATCCAAAGTGAGGACTTCCGGGCGGGATAGAATGCCATTTAATGCCTTTGTTCTAGAGTTGTTCCTCTAAATTACTAATCTTAGCATCATATGCTCCAATTGTCACTTTGACCTTAGTGCGTTGCGTCATCTCGATTTCGGCCAGTTTTGCTTTTAGTTTCTGGTTTTGACGTTCAAGTAATGCTCGCGTATTTTTATTTTTTTGCGAGTTAGATTTTTCATCCGCAAGCTTTGTCGTTAACTGTTCGATTTGAAGCTGTGTCTTGCGTCTGCGATCGAGCAATACTTCCGATTTGGATTGTTCTTTTTCTAGTTCTTCCTTTAAATTTTTTTGTGGTTCCACGCCAGTTTGTGCATTGTTTTCTACAGTGCCGTTATTACTTTTATCGTTTTTGTTAATATCCACAGCTTCATGTTTTAATTCAATTGATGGAGTCATTCTCTTGATCAAAGATTTGTAACAACACGGTTTACGTTCTTCCCTGAACGTTATTGTCTTAATATTTACTCCATCATCAATATTTTGTTTTGCTTTTGAAATGAAAATACTTTCATTACATTCATTTTCAGAGTCAAGATTGAGTATTTTCACATTTGTTGTATGATTCAAACGGTTTGAAAACAGATTGCACTGATTTCCTTACCGCTTTCAAATCCGACTTCAGGCAGCACCATAATTTGCTGCAGATCCGTTGAGCAGATGGAACACCACTGTCCTTCCTTTTCCTATAAGACAGGTCTTGAGGTAAATCAGCTTAATACCATCACTGATATCATTTCTATCATGAATTGTTTCTCTAAACAATTTATAGAACGTTAACCAATCTTTTGAACGTCCACTAAAATGTGGAAACTTCGTTTTTCGTTTTTCTGGAACTTCCGCTGCAAAGGTGTTCAATTGAACAACCTTTCTATCAATTTTATCAGAAATTTTCTTGGATTTTAGTTTCAGTTCCTCAATTTCATCAACATCGAACGCAATTCGCCTGTATTTAGTACTCAGTATGTTACTTCTAAATCCTTTTCGATTTTTGACCACCAGAAGGTAAAAAAATTAATTTTATGCGAGCGCAATTCAGTGGCACTTCGAGAACTTTTTCTGCTCCTTCGATTTGCTTTCTGTTCAGCCGTTGAATAAAATAGTCTTCCGAACCGTTCGACTGGTTATCCTGGGCATCACGTTCTTCTTGCCGTGGAAATGGCGGTGCCTTGCGTAATGCTCCAGTAGTTTTGAACGCTCCAGCCAACTCTTCCAGCTTCATAGATGTCTCCTCATATTTGTGTATTTTGTCCAAAGTATCTTCAAAGATCCTATTATTAAAATACTCATGGTCATTGATTTCACTCCTAAGGAGCGCCGTATGGTTCGTAGAAAACTTCGCTAATTGAGCCTTGACCTCATCAATGTCTTGTTATAATCTTAATAACAATATCACAGATCTCCTGTTGCCGCTGTAACAACATTATGACCGTGTCTGATAACATCTTCAAAAAAATCAGCCCTTAGATTTTAACTCGATGCTTAAAACTTACTATTGACTTAACGTTGGAGGTATTTGATTTGATCGCCTGGTTGATCGTGCTGTGCCTCGACTCACAGATAAATTGAAGCCAATAGCAATGAAGACAAGAAGAAAACAAAAAAATGTTTTTCCAAAAACGATCCAGCATATAGGATCAAAATTGGTCCGGTTCAAAGGACCAAAAATGTGCTACCACTTGCACTCGTATCCGGCTCCAAGGGCCAAAACATGTGCAACCACTTGCACACTTATCCGGCTCGAAGGACCAAAAATGTGCAACCACTTGCATACTTATCCGAATCAATGTACCAAAAATATGCGACTTGTACAATTGAACACCAAATTGATCCGGATCGCTTGAATTCTCTGACAGAACTAATTTTTATTTATAATTAAACATTCTTAAATTCTATTTCTATTACAAAGTAGACTGTATATTAAAATTGTATGTGTGTGTGTAAATTAATGTAAATGAGTATAAATATACGAAAAGTTTATCTATTTTAAGCAGATAATTTAAAAGGGGGGGGGAAATTAAATTTCATCGCTCAACAACATCGCTTAGCACGATCGTAAAATTTTATGACTTCAGTGTGTGTTTTAACAATATAGTCGCTGTGGGATATCTTACCTATTCTTATCGCGTATTGAATAAGTATAAACAGATAAACCGATGTTCATGCTTGAACAATAGTGCTTTTGATAAAATGTCTGGAAAAAAATAGTCTGATGAACAGATATACGAAACTTTTGCCTCATTTTTTGACTGTGAACTTGATGATAATGACAATTTATGCGAAGATGAAATCGATATGGTTACAAAAAATGTACAAGATCCACAGTTTCAAGTTACTGAAAAAACTATTGCAGAAAACGAAGACGATGTAATTATTGAGGAGATAGAAGGAGTCGACCTAACTGATATTGTGGATATAGTTCCGAATGCAACAAGTAATAGCCATGTTTTGTCTGTTTTGCATTGCACAAAAAAGAAATAAATAAAATGGAAGAAACGATTTATATTGCATAATGAATTTTCAGATTTTCAAGCGGAAAACGAAATATATGCTGTCGAAACAACTTTTGCATATTTTTCAAGATACATATCTTCTGAATTTTATACAAAAGCTGCTCATTTTACAAATCTTTACGCTAAAGAAAAATGTAATATTAACGACATACACAGTATGATCAATAAATAAGGGGACTTTTGTTTAAACATGGAATATGTAACGCCATCTATTGAACGTTTATAACATTAGAAAGGTACAGGTCTCACCTTTCAAAAGCAGCCAACTTCATGTAAATTGGTTGACAGGTTAAAAAGTTACTCTTTTTAATGATTTTTTTTTTTTTTTTTTTTTTGTTTTTTTTTTTTTTACGAGATTCTATTGAACAAACGAATTCAGACAGCAGGCATAGTTTGTCCAAACAGATTTGGAATCTTCCATTATCAGATCAAAATCATTAGCTAGACGAGGTTGTGGATTTTCAGAAGAGTGTTAAGAATGGAAAGGTGGTGCTAATCAGATGGTTTGATAACAAAATAGTAAACTTGGCATTAAACTTCGACGACATTGGAACAACAAATAAAGCAACGCGCTGGTGCAGTCGGTCTGAAGTTGCTAATTATTTAATGAAAATTCAAACTATGTTAATAGTGATGTAGTAATCATAATTACGCCAAAACGACGTGGAAGTCCAACTTTATCAGTTTCGCGGCTGACCACTCCTGAAGTGGATAATTCAGATTTAGATTCTGAAACTACTCCCACTTTAAAGCGTCAAAAGACTTCACAGACTAATCCACCTTAAGAAGTTCGGCTAGATAATATTATGCATGATGCAAATTGTGCAGGGTGCACAAAAAAATCTTTTGTTATCTGTAATAAATGTAATGTTCACTTATGTATTCAGCGCGAACAAAACTATTTTGCAAATTATCAAAAAAATATATATATGTATGACAAAAGTGATTTGTTTGTTACTACAATGTAACACAGGATTAAAAAAAATGGTACCCAATATGTTGGACATGTCCTGGCGGCTAGGATATACATCTTACACAAAAATAAATTGCAGATTCGTGCTCGGCGGACTTAAATTAGCGTACATGCCACTGAATTAAATGACATAGAAGCTAAACAAAAAAATTAGTTTCAATTTTCGGGAAAAAAATTTATACAATTTTTCCACTAGAAAACTTTAAAAGGAAATTTTTGTATATAAATATTTTTAGAAAAAAAAATTGTCGTAATAACGCCGATATCGTGAAAAGAAATACGCAGAAAAATTTCTCAGATCATTAGTTATCGAACCTCATTTAAGGATATTAAATATCGCTGGGGCAGTTCCTTCATGCTTACCCGGCTATGCCCTTTATAAATGTAAGATATTATAAACATAAAAAATAGTAATGAAAGTTAAAAAAAATATTTTTTATTTTTAAGCATTCATAAATATTTTTAAAGCTGTATGAGGAGGATGAGGACATTTACTCCCATGATGAGCATAATGTTCTTGCTCATCATGGGAGTAATTTCTTTTAAGCAGCATCTCATTTAAATATTTTAAAATATTAATGCTTAAGACAAATATACCAACTATGACAATTGGAGGCGTTCACTGTTCAATTATCTTAGTAAAGGACCAAGTAGCAAAATATGACAATAATCATCGATCTGTGAATACCCTAAATATTATGTTTCTTCTAGTTAGTTTGATATTACTACTTCTGTAGTATCTTAACTGAAATTAACTTTAAAAAATATCTTTGTAGGTTCAAGCTTTTACACGAAGAACATAAATAATGTGCGCATAAATCGTTTGATTCATACCTGTGATGATCTTCGCAATTCAATTTTTTTATCCTTTTCACTTTGTGTTACAATTGCGGTATCGACAGCCGGTTCCTTTTGTTCGTTTGTTTCGCCAAGCTCACTACATATTTTTTTAATTTTTGTACTGTCGTTGCTTTCGGTATTTTTCCTTTTTAATGCATAAAAACAATTACCTAAAATGAAATTGAAACATTAAATATTTGAAGCTATTGAGACTAAATGAACGCATTAATATTTTGTATATAATATATTTGTAATCTTGGAAAAGCAAATAAATGTATTTTTTGTTCTTTAAAATAAACTAATTACAGTAGTTATCGGATGACGAACTCAATATATGTAAATATCATATACTGTACAGTATTGTGAATTATATTAATATAGTTATATTAATATAGTTGTTTGTATTAATTGCTTTTATTCAATTATCGCATGTACAGATTCTAGTACCAAACATAATTAAAAGCTATTACGCAATAATTTGTATTAAATATAAAAAAATAAAAAATGCAGACTATAAAAAGCTCACCACTACTTTATATATTCCCATAATTATTTTAAGTCAATTGAGAGTTAATGAACAAAATATTTTAATAAAAAAAAAAAATAATAATTAAAAATGGAAGATTAATTTTTATGGGGTCTGTACGATATAGTGACCCGATACTTGTCATATTGGTAGCTTATTCACAGGATGATAGTTGAAGTGATTTTACCCAGACTGGAGAGAATATTTTCACATATAAGAATTATTTTCTAACAAATACTCAAAAATGGGCGCTAGGTTTGTATGGGAGCTATACCTAAAAATGATGTTGGAAAAACTAACGGAAGAGATATGCGTAAATGAAAGACGTTTCAATGTGGAGTGATCTTAACGACTGACTTTATTAAAGAATAATAATTGAGATGTAACTAAAGCTTATAAACTAAAGCTTTAATACAGGGTGCTTGCTTATAGTATTGTCAATTTCTAATACTCCTCTTCAATACGTATAAGCAAAAATTAATTCATTATATAAACTTATTTCACACATTTTAAACACAATATTTTATGGTTCATATAAACCTAATAAATCAATACAGCTTTCATGTTTGTTTCTTACTAAATTTTTTGTTAGTATATCTGACGGCATTTCGCCTGTTGGACAATATTGTAAGTCAATTAAATCCTTTGTATAAATTTCTCTCACAAAATGAAATCTTATATCAATATGTTTACTTCGCGCATGGTATACAGGATTTTTAACTAAATTCATTGCGCTTAAATTATCACTATACAATTTAATAGACTTTACATTTGTATATAAATTCATTTCTGACAACAATTTCTTTAAATAAACTGCTTCCTTCGCCGCTTGGGAAAGTGCCATGTACTCGGCCTCGGTACTACTTAAAGCAACTGACGGTTGTTTCTTACTTTCCCAGGAAAACACGCTTCCACCAAGAAGGAACGCATATCCGGTGTACGATTTTCTGTCGGTAGAGTCACCACCCCAATCCGCATCGACAAATCCTTTAACCATTTCTCCAGTCCTCTGGTATTTTATTGTCATACTTGATGTAGTACTTAAATAACGCAAAATTTGTTTTGCTGCCGCCAAATGCTCGCTATGTGGGTTGGAATTTCGCTGTGATAGTTTACACACGGAGTGTAGAATATCTGGCCTAGTAGTAACAGCCAAATACAATAACGTGCCGATTAGTGATTGATACTCGGTTTGGTTAACTAGAGTGCACGTTACATCTTCACATTTTACTTGGTAACCAGACACCAGAGGTACAAACGCTTTACGAGATTCTTCCATTCCATTTTCTTGTAATATTCGCAACACATGCTGTTTCTGGTTCAGGGTAATAGCGCTTGTTTCACGTTCTCTTTTAATTTCAATTCCCAAGAATTGATGAATAGGTCCCTTGTTAACGACCTGAAATTCATTTGCTATTTTTAGTTTAATTTTATTTAAGTCACCAAGATCTGAGCTACATATCATCAGATCATCTACGTAAACTGCAATGATATTTATTGATTTTCCCTTGTTCATAGTGTAAACGCAGGGTTCGCTTTCACACGCTTTAAATCCAATTCTTTCTAATGCATCATCTAACTTTTTATGCCACATACGTCCTGATTGCTTTAACCCATATAATGATTTTTTAATTTAAGAACACTGTTCCTATTTCGCTCAAATTTTTCAGGCTGTTTCATGTAGACACATTCTTCTAAATCTCCATTTAAGTAAGCCGTTGAAACATCCAATTGATGAACATATAATTTGAATTCTGCGGATATTGCCAATATCATTCGTATTGTTGAATATCGGACTACAGGGGAGAATGTTTCTTCATAATTGACGCCATATTTTTGTCCACAGCCTTTCGCAACCAGTCGCGCTTTAAAACGCTCTACACTGCCATCAGTGTTTCTCTTCAAAGCAAATACCCACCTGCATCCTATTGCATTTTGGTTTTTGGTTAATGTTACAGGTTCCCATGTATTATTTTCTATAAGAGCTTGGTATTCATCCTGCATTGCTTTCCACCAATTTTCAGAATGCTCACTCTCTAGTGCTTCACTTACAGTTTGTGGAACTTTAAAGCATTCACTTTTCATCATATTTAATATACTGTATTGTTTCTTTGGTCTTCCTCTTAATCCAGTTTTGATTTTTCTTGGTCGGCCAGGTCCACGCTTAACACCACTATTGCTATTTATAGCTTCTTCGCAGGTATTTAAATATTCGGTACTACCGCTGTTTTCGCTGGATAATTCACTGATAATATCTTCTTTGGAATCAATCATATTTATCTGTTGTGCATCGTTTTTATTACTGTTTTGATTAACATCTTCTTCAAAAAGTTTGAATTCAAAACTCGTACTTTCTTTTACAGATTCTACGAAATAAACGTCGCGGCTAACAATTACTTCGCGTCTTGATTTATCATACAATCTATAAGCCTTTGACTTATCTGCATATCCGACCATTATTAACTCTCGTCCCTTTGGTCGAAACTTTTTATTCTCCGTTTTATTTAATGCCATAGCCAAGCAACCGAAAAATTTTAAATGACTTACTGAATATTAACGTCCATTCCATAACTCATATGGTGTCGTATTTAATAAACTTTTTGTTGGCGAACGGTTTCTCAAATAAGTGGCGGTATTAACAGCTTCCGCCCAAAAATATTCGTCTAGGCCTGCATTTACTATCATGCTCCGTGCCATCTCCACTACTGTGCGACTAAACCTTTCTGCTATGCCATTTTGTTGGGGAGTATGTGGTACCGATAATTGCCTCAATATGCCACTCTCATTTAAATAATTATCAAATTTTTTATTTACATATTCGGTGCCATTGTCACTACGAATTATTTTAATTACTCTCCCAATTTGACGTTCAGCCATATTTTTATACATTTTAAAAATATCAAACACTTCAGATTTATTTTTTATAAAATAAACGCAAGCATATCTTGAATAATCGTCAATCATTGTTACGAAATATCTAGATCCGCCAATTGATTTTACATTGATTGGACCACAAACATCGCTGTGCACAATTTCTAATAAGTCTTTCGTTTTTGACTCCGATGAATTAAATGACTTAACACAACATTTACTTTTTAGGCAAACAGTACAACTTATGTTTTTGTTAACCGAATTAAATTTTAAGCCATGCACAAAATTTTTCTGTTTTAGTTCAATCAGGCTATTTACGTTTAAATGTCCGAATCTTTTATGCCACTTCAAATCAATCTCCGTTTAAGTGATTATTATTGTTATTGTTCAAAAATAATTGCGATTGTAAACGTTTTGTTTCACATATAAACAAATAATCACATTGTTTTGCTTTCATTATTGTCTTTTCATTTTCATCGTTTATGTATGCATAATCTCTTTTAAAAATTACTTTATAATTATTTTTTACTGCTCTGCTTACAGAAACAAAATTGCATTGTAGTTTTGGCACATAAAGAACATTTTTTAGTTTTAATTCGCAATACTCCGTTATTATTGTTACACCTCCGCGCCCCTCTGCATCTATAGACTTATCTCCAGCCAGAATTACTTTTTCTGTGTATGATTCGAACCAATCGAACATTTCGCGACGCGCACACATATGGGATGTTGCTCCACTATCTAACACCCAAACAAACTGTTCGAGCTGATTACTCACACCAGCATTGAATATGGAGAAAAACGTTTTTGGACTTTGATCCGAGTATTTATTTTTGTCATCCTTTTCGACCAAAATTGTAACACTTGAAATTACCGTACTTCGATTTTTGTTTCCAGTCTCTATCTCCGTTATATTTTTTCCTTTCATAGTTTGAGCGCGCAACAAATGCTTGAACTTTGTCATTCGATTCAACTATTTCATTACTTCTTCTGCGCTCACTTTCTTTTTTTTTTATTTTATTTTCCTATGATTAATTTTGTACATCTGTCTACAACAACATTTAGTACATATTATAACATCGATATAGGAATTTAATTAATTTAAAAGAACAATTTCTTTAAATTATAATTAAAACAAAAAATAGATCTATGAATCTATCGTGAATAACATCGTGAATAACATCGTGAATAACATCGTGAATAACATCGTGAATAACAATTTCTTAATTAAATAAATTTGCGCTTATTGATAGTTCGGTAAGTCAGCTGGTCGAATTCTTTTTAGACGTCGTCTACTAGTTAACTCTAGTATGGGTAAGTTACACATTTCGTTGTTAGAATGAGCCAGGATTCTGATGTGGTAGCATCTACTAACTGCTACTATTTCTTCTTTAACAGTCTTTATTTTCAGGTCTCTGTGTATATCAGCGTTGGAAATATACCATTCCGCTGTTGTGACTTGTCTAAGTATTTTTGACTGCTGCCTTTGTATAATATTGATGTTTGATGTTTTGGATGTGCCCCAAACTTGAAGGCCGTAAGTCCAAATTGGTTTTATGATGCTTTTGTATAGTAGAAGTTTATTGCTCATAGAGAGCTTCGATTTTTTGTTCATAAGCCAGCTCAGTTGACGACATTTCTCTTTCATTTGATTTCGCTTTTTTTCTATGTGCAACTTCCAAGTCAGTTTATTGTCTAAGTGAATTCCCAAGTATTTGGCCGATTTCTCAATAGGTATGTCTATTTAATTTAAGCTGTTACTTTTGATATCAAACCCCGGAAAAGGCACGAAAACTCTTTTGGTTGTAAAGATATCTTTCGTACTTTTGTTTTCGTTAATTTTTATGGCCCATTTATCAAACTATTTTTTGGTTTTATCAAGTATGTTTTGAAGCTTCTTAGAGGTTGTAGCTAAGTCTTTATGTGAATAAAGAAATGTTGTGTCATCAGCGAAAGTTGCTATCATAGAAGAGGGTTCTATTGGGATAGGTAAGTCTTGTGTAAAAAGGACGTATAAGAGTGGTCCAAGAACGCTACCTTGAGGTATACCTGCTTTAATTGGCCTTATTGTAGAGTGAGCGTCTTTAACTTTTAGATAGAAGTGTCGATCAGATATGTAATTTTTAAGCATGTGGTAAAAATCTGGTGGAAGTAGTTTTTTTAATTTATACAATAGACCAATGTGCCATACCTTGTCGAAAGCTTTTTCAACATCAAGAAATACTCCTATACAATACTTTTTATCTTCTAGATCTCTAGAAATTTTGTTAACTACTCTATGAATTTGTTCAATAGTTGAGTGATGTTTCCGAAACCCAAACTGATGGTCAGGTATGATGTAGCTATTATCAAGAATGGGTTGAAGTCTGTTAAGGAATAATTTTTCAAAAACTTTTGATAGTATTGGAAGAAGGCTTATCGGACGGTAAGACGCTGCAAACTTGTGGCATCTTTACCAGGTTTTGGAATAGCTATGACCTCTGCTACCTTCCACGTCTTGGGAAAATATTTGTGTCTTATTATTGCGTTAAACATATTCCGCAGATAATAAATAGCATTTATAGGAAGTTCTTTAAGCAACATTCCAGTTATCATGTCATAGCCAGGTGACTTGTTAGCCTTAATATTGTCGATCATATTTTTAACTTCCTTAGTACTTACATATCTAATTTTGATATTTTGTGAGTTTCTTGATGTTTCTGAATTATTATAACAGGTTTGTGTGTCATTTGAGAAGGCATTTTCATAAAAGTCAGCTAGTAGGGTCGATTTATCGCGTTCTGTTTTAGCCCAAGTACCATCTGGTTTCCTTAATGGTGCGGTAAAGGTTGTCGATTTTCTGAGTTTTTTAGTGGCTTTCCATAGGGAAAATTTGTGTCTCTGGTTGGGCTTAAATTAGTCAAATAATTTTCTATATTTTTATTTTTATTCTGATTGAGCTTTAATTTTAGATCCCTTATTGCCCGATTAAGTCTATTTCTATCTTCGGGACTTCTAGTAGTTTGCCAGATTTTCCTAAGTTTTCTTTTATTCTCTATTTGGTTTCGAATTGAAGCAGGTGTAAATAATTTTTAGTATCCCTTTGAATTAAATGCGGAGTAGAGTTAATTGCCGCTTCAGCTACGGCATCATTAAAATAAATTACGGAGCTCTCTATGTCATTTGGAGATTTTAGTGCAATGTCCAAACGTAAGTATATGTTAAGGAGTTCTTTGTACGCTTGCCAATCTGTTTTTGGGTTATAGAGGCTGGGCGTCGGCTTGTATGTGGCAAGCGTTTCGATGTAATCGAGTTGAACTGGTGAGTGATCTGAAGATAACTCAAAGCGCGACTTTATCGAAAAGTTATTAATATTTACATTTTTAATAACACAGAAATCAATAAGATCTGGCACTTTGCGCGGGTCTGTTGGCCAGTAGGTAGGCTCGCCTGTTGAAATATATTTGGCATTATTGGTATAAATTGTTTCTAGAAGAATTTTACCTTTTTTGTTGGTAAGTCTTGAGCCCCAGGCTATGTGTTTTGCATTAAAATCACCAGCAGCAATAAATCTTGGCCCTAAAGATTTAAAGTATGTGTTATATTGAGCTGATGAGACATTGTGTCGAGGCGGACTGTACAATGCTGAAATTGTTAGGGGCCCATTTCTATCTTGCACATGAATAATAGTCGCTTGAATATAATCTTGGCTAAAATGTTCAACTTCATAGTTTTTAATTTTATTTTTAATTATAATAGCTGAACCCCCATGCCCTGTGCCGTCTGGGTGATTTGTATTATATAAAAGTATAGCCTGTTATCTTCAGAAAATGTTTAAATGTAAAATGTGTTTCTGAAATAAGTGCCAGATCAATATTATTTTCATAAAGGAAGTGCTTTAGTTCTAGTATATGTTGCCTCAGCCCGTTAGCATTCCAGAATATAATTCGTAGTGTATCTGAGCACATATCTACGAATTTATCTTGGATACTAAAAGTGTCACTATATTGAGTATAGCTGACATTTGTTGCATCAATTGCTTCATCATAAGTTTTAGCTCTTGCATGTCATTAAGTTCAGTTGAATTTGGGTTGGATGGTAAGGAGTTGTTAGTGGAATCTATGTTAGGTGGTAAGTGATTTAAAGATGGAAAAGTGGGTTGTGTTTCGGGTTGAATAAGTTGGGAAGGGATGGTTTGTTTAATTGGATATGGTGTATTAGACTTATTGCCACTAGCTATTTGAGCAAAACTTATGGAGGGTGTCACTCTAATACTAGAACTTGGAGGGGGAGAGACCCGCGCATCTACATATTTATTTGGTACTATTTTTTTTCTCTAAGTTGGGGAAAGCGTTTAACTTTTAGTGCTTTATAGACTTCGCAGCCTTTGTAGTTAGCAGTGTGGTTACCAAAAAAAAAAGAAAATTTGGTTTGACCTTTTTTCTAAATTTAGGGTGGGTTTTTTTTTTATGGGGAAACGAATTTTAAAAAAAATGGGTTTTTAAAAATTTTTGGTATGCCCATACTTCTGACAATTTGCACATTGGGATAGTGTGCGTTTAATATGGGGTGCCTCGAATGAAATTTTGGTCTGTAGAAGATGAGAAATTTTATATACATCTTTATTGTTTTCTCCGCTTTGAAGTTCAATTGAAAATAATGGAAGAGGCACTTTTGTGGTTCGTTGTTGAATATTATAAATATGTTTAACATTGTGACCAAGCTCTTGAAGTTCAGCTTTAATTTCTTCAATATCAGCTGAAGGATGCATATTTCGTAAAATGACTTTGAAGTTTCTATCTTCCTTAGCTTTATACGTATAGTATTTGGTTTCTTTCTGTTTCAACATATTTATAATATTTTTATAAAAAGTAGAATCTGTGGCCTGCACTCTTACTTCGTTGTTAGCTAACGCTTTTAATTCAAAGTTCTTTTGAGCCACTTCTTTAAGGGCATCGTATAAAACTTAAGCTGGCCGACACCCTGAATATAAATTGGAGGTGGTTTATTCACTTTTGGCAATAAATGAGCTGAAGGTTGCATAGAGTTTTGTTCGTCACACTTGTCATCTGCTAACAGTTCGAATCGATTTGTTGTGTTAGGTTCGCTGAGCCAATAATTTTGTAATGTTGTTTGTGTTTTGTTCTTTGGTTTTTTGTTATTGTTTTGCTTTTGTTGTGTTTGCTTACTTGGAGAATGTGTTTCTCTGTTCCTTTTCAACTTTAACGGCAGATTTGTGTGTGTGTGCTTTCCATTGTTTGTTTTTGGTGAAGTAACGTTTTCTGGTAAAACAATTGAAGAAGTCGAAGGTACATCGTTGTTGTTGTTATTGTTGTTGACGTACTGTACATTAATATGAGGTGATTTTTGAATTGGCGTGACCAATGAGGATGAAGATGACGTGATCGAGGCAGTTGATGAAAATACTGTTGTTGTTGTTGGCGCAGAAGCTGTCGATGTTGTATATCCACTTTGTGTTGTAATTGTTGTTGTAGAAGCTATTATTGGTTCGATAGGAGACAGTGGAGTAGTCGGCGTGATGCATTGAAGAATTAGCTGACGGCTCTGGTGTAACAGACAAGTTGGAGTTTGATGAATGGTTTTTGTTGTTGCATGGCGATACAAACGAAAAATATGCATTTCTCGCAGCCACTGATTTTTTGGTTTTGTTGATGAGCTTCGCTCATCATTTTTTATTAATTGTTTTTGTTTTTATTATATTTTTTTGTTTTGTTTTAGTTTTGCAGTAAAAGGCAATGTTTTTAATTATGCACTTTAACTTTTAAGTAATTTATTTTTGTATGTTTATTTACTGATTAGCGAAAGCACGGAGCGATTGAAAAACACGTCTGTGTCGCATGACAGTTCAAACAAATTCTTCTAATATATATATTTTAAGCACATTGAGCTTCGGAAGTTTCTCATGTGATTCTAACGCGATCACAAAGCTTTCATAAGATTTAGGTAAACTTGCTAGCAGCATTATTACATATAACTCTTCTTGCAATTTAATATCAATTTCCGATAACTGTTCTATTATACTAGTAAATCGAGAAATATATGGCTGCATATTTTCATCTTCATTCATCCGCATGTACAATAGCTTTTTAAATAATGACACTTTTCTTATAGGACTTCTTGGTTGATGAATGTCTTTTAATATATTCCATGCCAATTTTGCGGCCACACAATGTTTTATATGCCCTACTTCTGACGATTTCATTGATAACACAATTACTGCCAATGCTTTTTCGTTCTTTGATTTCTAAAACAGTGTTTATCGTAGCATTTGTTTCGTCAGGCATTGAATCGTTAATCACTGACCACAGTTCCTGATGCACAAGTACATTTTTCATTTGAATGCACCACGAGTCATAGTTGGACTCGTCTAACTCTGTCTATATTATATATCGAACTTATCGTTTTATATAATATTTTTATTTAAAGAACTTATCTTTATTTATTTCACATAGAAATATTTTTTTCTTATTATTTCCTTTATCACATTAACGCGTGCAATCCATATCACTTGTCAGGTATGCCCTTCTCGTAACCTCTGGGCCCATAACCTATTGGAAAAACTAACGGAAGAGGCAATGCGCAGAGTTAAGTGATATGCGTAAATGAAAGACGTTTCAATGTGGAGTGATCTTAACGACTGACTTTATTAAAGAATAATAATTGAGATGTAACTAAAGCTTATAAACTAAAGCTTTAATACAGGGTGCTTGCTTATAGTATTGTCAATTTCTAATAAATGAGCGTGGCACCTTGCTTTTGATAATTGATGCCATTAGAAGAGTTTTTACCTAGTTTGTAGTAAATACATCATAAATAAAAACTATTTTCATACAAAAAAAAGCGAAAAAAGGTGGTAAGTTTTATAGGGCTATATCTTAAAATGTTTGTGGCATCTTGGTTCTGACATACAAACTGCCTAGGATCAAATAAGCTTCAGTTGAAAGTTTCAGGTCAATATTTTTAAATCTTTCCGAGAAAAACGCATTGCAAAAGACAGACAGTCGGACGGACAGACAAGCGGACATGGCTAAATTGATTTGTCTTGTCGAGCTGATCAAGAATATATATATATATGGGGCTTCCGATGCCTACTTTAATGCGTTACAAACTTTCCGACAAACTGACAAACGGGTATAATAAAAGTTGCACATGCTTTATTTATTATATCACTTGAATAAAAACATGGACGGAAAAAACAAACAGTCTAAAACTGATAAAACCAGAAGTCTTTCTACTCAATTGAGGAGCAAGTAACGAAAAAAAGGAACCAGGATTACAAAACGGTTAGCAAACTAAAATAAACCATTGTTAATTTTCTCCTGCAGACAGCGGACGGCACGCCAACAGAGACTCTGAGGGAGTCGCTCAACATTGCCATGGATGCGCACTTCCCGGGGTGTACCGACGAGGAACATATCTCCATGGATAGGATCATTTGGGCTATTGGCATCTTTTCGCCCTATAAAAGCCCAGGACCCGACAATATCTTTCCGATCATGCTGCAGTCGATTAGCATAGTCATGAACGAATGGCTTCGTTTAATGTACATTTGCTGCATTCGTCTCAACTATATTCCCTGTTCTTGAAGACAGGCTAGAGTGGTCTTCATTCCCAAGATAGGGAAGAATTGTCATATAAAACCGAAGGACTTTAGACCCATCAGTCTATCCTCTTTCGTACTCAAAACCATAGAGAGAATCCTAGATTCCTTCTTGAGGGAAAAACTAGGTAGCACTAGTCTCTCCAGTGCTCAACACGCCTACCTCAAAGGAAAGTCTACGGAGACGGCCCTTCAATATAAACAGTACACCCTTCCAGCTTTTCTCGATGTTGAGGGTGCTTTTAATAACGTAAGAATAGATGCGATAACAGAATCCTTATCACGGTTTCAAGTAAAAGACTGCGTGGTAAAATGGGTCACATTTCTACTAAAGAGTAGGCAAATTAGGGCCGAATTTGAGGATGAGGTCCTCATAAGGTTCGCAAATAGGGGAACACCTCAGGGAGGAGTTCTGTCACCACTTCTGTGGTTGCTAATGCTAGACCCTATCTTAAAGTCGTTGCCTATGCGGACGATATTGAGGTATTAGTATCTGGTCTTTTTCAGATGTGCTAAGCAGCATGCAGGAGGGAGCGCTGGGTCAACTTAGTGAATGGGCCACCAGTTGTGGACTTGGAGTCAATCCACAAAAGACCAAGCGGATGCTTTTTACCAAACGTTATAAAATACCGAATTATCCACTCCCTAAGTTAGGAGGTACCAGCTTACCTCTGTCCAGCAGGGCTAAGTACGTTGGTCTAATTCTAGATCCCAAGCTAAACTGGAAAGATGACATCCAAGAAAGGTTTAAGAATGCAACTGTTGCCTTCTACTCCTGTTCCAAACTATTCGACAATAGCTGGGGCCTATCGCCGAAGATGGTCCCTTGGCTTTACACAGCTGTAGTTCGCAATATTTTGTGCTACGGTGCCTTGGCCTGGTGGCCTGCCCTGAGGAACCAGAACAACGTTACTAAGCTTAGTAGAGTGCAGAGATCGGCTTGCTTGGGAGCTACAGGGGCGTTGCGCACTTGCCCTTCGGAAGCTCTCAACGCACTGCTCAATCTTCTGCCCATTGAATATCACATTAAGGAAATAGCAACAAAAAGCGCACTTTGCCTGAGAGAATCAGGCCTCTGGTCGCCAACAAACTATGGCCACAGTGCTATCCTGTCAAAGCTCCCTGTGGAGCTTGTAGGCTCGACAACTGACTTTGTGTCTGAAACCCCAGATTTTAGCAAATCTTTTAGGACATTTCTGCCCTCCAAGCAGCACTCGAAGGCTGGTCTGTTGGGGTGTAATGCCGGTCTGTCAATCTACACCGATGGCTCAAAGATGGACTGCGGTGTGGGTTTTGGAGTATACTCAGAGGACCTTGGTGTTGAGAAATCTTTTCGACTCCCGCGACTCTGCAGTGGTTTCCAAGCAGAGGTTCACGCTATACTTGCGGCTTGAGAGCTGCTTGTAGAGCTGAACGTCCGCGATAGATCGGTGTTCATCTGTTCGGATAGCCAAGCTGCCATAAATGCTTTAGGTTCACACGTCACCAAGTCACAGTTGATTAGGGACTGTAAAAAAGCGGCTGATCGAAGCCAGCCAACATAATTCAATCATCCTCTCGTGGGTTTCAGGACATAGCAATATCCCCGTTAACGAGCTCGCAGACCTACTGGCCAGGGAGGGATTAGCTAGCGCCTCCCAACCGGTTCAGGTAGAGACCCAAATGGGTGCAGTAATTTCTGCCATTAGCAACCATTTCGCTAATCTTGCCTATAATAATTGGTCAAATCTGAACAGCTGCAGGAAAGCTATATCGATTTGGCCCAAACTGGACGCAAAATGTTCAAACAAACTGTTAGAAAACTCGCGTAAAGACCTCGTTAGACTAATAGCTACTATAGAGGGGCACTGGCCCATCGGGGAGCATGCGGCCAGACTAGGTATCCCGTTCAATAGCCACTGCAGAAGTTGCAAAGAAGAGAACGGAACAGAAACGCTAGACACAAAAACGGCGCTTTATGTGCTTGTTTGGGACTGTCCCATAGTCACTTCTCCTGCTTTGTAGCAACCTCCTGCTTTGTAGCATCACTACAATATAATTTAAAACACTCCGACTTACTTCAAACTCCTTAGTTGCTCACAACGTCAAAACCAAATCGACAAAAAAGAAAGCTGCTTCGTTGGACATCCAAGGCTACTCGACAACATAGTTGCACAGACGACCTTTTGATATACTTCTGCTCTTAACACGATCAATGAGCACGATGCCCGATGTCGATGTATGGCATGGCTTGACCTGCAATCTAGCTTGGGCCACTCACCGCAGCATACAGAACTCGTTACCATCCACTCGTGTCGTTCGCAGGCCGAAGCGCTTTAGCGCACTGTCACAAACGATGCAGATGGGCATGCAGAACCTCCAGTCCTTGACCAACCATCTATACTCGCGCAGTTTGAATCACTTCGAACCTACTGCATGTAGAAATCTCCACTGGAGAAAAGAAGCCGAGCCAACACTCTTCTCCAATTGGAAACAATATCAAGCTCTCCGATTTGTTTTGATGAATTGCAAAAGAGGTTGACACCAGAGTCGATGTTATAAATCAATCTGCCTTTCGCAACCATATTTTGCTTCTCCTTAGCTTCTCCACGCTGTGGTGTAGAAACGAAAAATAAAATCAAATACTAATTAGACCTAATTATTAAAAAAGAACCTAGTATCGGTACAATACAAACAGATGGTCCTGTTTTCGCAAAAACGGTTCAGGAACACAGCGCTTTTTTGTAGCTAGCTCAACACTAAAGCGGAATTGTTCCAGCAATGTACGCCCTCCGGATTTACAGTAAAATACTGCTGAGCAGCAGCGATTAGTTCAATCACGGCTGCACCGCAAAGCTATGAACGACGAAGAGCAATGGTTTTTATGGGAGCTACTTTACTCTAAACAAAAATTAAATGAGTAAACACCAATCGATAATTTTAGCTCTAATATACAAACAGACTCTATATATTTTTTCGTAAACATCTGAAACCCCAAGAAAATTTGGATACTGTGCAGAAAACTACCCATCGTGGAAATTAAATATCATATCTCGAATCTCATGGCTCTTGTCGCGAGCAAAAGTTTTTGCATTAGCTCTGCCTTAGCTAATCGTTTTTATTTTTTTAATAACTTTCGTCCGTCGTTCATTTTGATACACAAATAAGTTGTTCTAGTGTCATATTGACACTGTCCTTTGCAGCCATATACAGCGCGAAATTTTCGGCCAACTTAATTTTTTTTTTTTTGGATTAGCTAGAATGGAATGTGATTTGCCAGGAAAAAATGATTTGTAGTGGAATTTGATATTTTTCTTTTATTTTTATTGAAAAAATCATTTAAGTAACAAAGAAATCGGAAAATTTTATTGAAAAATGTAATTTTCAGAAAAAATTATCAAATGAGCACACGACAAACGATCATAGTCGATGGCAGGCACACAAACAATTACAAATTATCAACACATTCGATGCACAGCTTAAACAATGGCCGTAACACACATGTTTTTGCATTTGTCGCAGCGGTTACTTTACAAGATGCCGGCCGATTAGTACTGGCACTTGAAACAACGGGCGCGTTTCCGAGTTGGAGAGCGTGAACTAGTTTTTCTGAATTTGGGTGATGGTTTCAACACCTAACGCTCGAAGGTGAAGCCGATTATTTGCATTTAATCCTCACACATCATTGATGATGGCCAATTCGTTTGGCGTACGCACGGTAGACGTGCGCTTCTCAATAAAGGAATGAACCAATGACTTGCCAAGCTCAACCAAAACAAACGACGACGATATTTAAATCACGAACGCGTTGATAGCTAAAATGTCTATCAAGTTGCAAAAAACCGTCAAAGGCCAGCGTCTCGATTGGCGTTTGAATCTATATGAACCCACCAACTTGTCGACTGTATCCATGCCGCCTTTCGCCGTGTAATAAAATTGTATAGAACACCGCAATTTCGACTCAAAAACAAACTAGGAATGGTAAATGGTTTTGTTTTTCATTTGAAGCAGTACTGGCGGCAGCTCTCTCCGATTACTACGAATCGTGCCAGTCAATGTATAACGCCTCTGCTTCAATTCATTAGCCAGTTGGTAAGAGTGAAAAATTTATCACACGTGATGGTACGGTGTGAAAGGCCTTCGGTAAGTGACAGTACAACTCGCTGGCCTTGGTTCACTTCAGGCGCGAAGTTTCTATCGCGCCCAATTTTCCCCAAATTTACGCTCGCCGAAAAGATTTGTCATATCGACAAAGATACGTTCAATTGGCTCGATGAACAGCAGAAACGACGACAATACATCAACACAGCGTGTAGAAGCAAATATAGTTGGGCCTACAACATTAACAACACGAGCAGATGCAAATGTAAAATTTGTTTACCTTCATTGACATTCAAAGAAAAAGAGCTGTTTGATCTACTGGTCAATGGTGGCAATGAGTCTTTGAAGCACTTGATGGTCTTGCACTTCGAAAACGTGCACATTGGTGAGACTTCTTCCGGTGATTGTTCCTGTGGCTCAATATTGTCTATCGTCTCTGCACCCTATATTTCGTCTACCATGTATTCAGCATCAGATTTTTCGGAAAAGACCTTTTACCAGTCCGCTCATCTGGTTGCCAATCTTCATCGTCGCTACTTTTCTTATATGAATCGCTTTCCGAACTATCGTCGCTTTTTATCTCGGAAAAATTAATTAAAAATAACGCAATAGCAAAAAGAACACAAACCAGACTCATAGCACAATCATACACAACGAATAAATATGACGGGAACTATCGTCATACACATAGACGGTCAAACATGCCTCCATACAAGCACAGTGTCAATTTGACACTAGAGGGACCTATGTGTAACTTTTTCTGCTGGAGCTAATGTGAAATAGCCAGAACATTTCGAGCGATATTTTTGAATAGAGAATACAAAAATATTTCTTGAGCCAAAAAATCATATGTCGATATCAGTATATAGCTCATACACCTAATCGTTCGTGTGAATACGGATGTCATCTCACACTGACTGGTTCAAATTCTCCAGATTCACAGAAGTATATTCCTCTCAAACGCCGACGTCGATTTTTACTTCTGAGCCAAATATTTGCAGTCAGGTCTACGTCTGTTTGAAGACTCTCTTGGTATCAAAGCGTTGAAAATACTTTTACCAACCCTCACTAATCTTTGGATCTTTGTTAGCGTCATCGCACAGAGGCGAATGGTCTTTGCAGGGATACCAAGTTCAGTCAGTGCCTTGTAGAACTTTGATCATATTGGCGTGTCGAAAGTTGCTTTGAAGTCGACAAATAGGTGGTGTATGTCGTTTGTCGGGTCGGTGATCGATTTCTTTAGCCTAAAACCACTCTGGTATAGTCTAACTATATCTCCTACGTAGGGCTTCAGTCTATTACACAATAGGAAAGATAGGATATAATTCCTTAATAGCTAAGATATAAGGAAAATAGCTCAGCCTTTAACGGGCTCAGACGACTGGCGAACGGCTTATCTAAAAGCCTTACCTTGGTAGAGCAGATCTATGTCCGAGCGAAGAGGACATTTCCCCACAGTTCGTGGAACTAAACATGAGTAACAACTTAAAACACAACAAAGGAAACCGGTTCTCTTCTCAAAAAACCGGAATGGAATGCTGTTTTCGGAAAAGTAGGAGATATCCGAAAACAACGAAATGAGTGCAAATGAGGGGTCCAGCTCGCAGAGAACTAGACTAGCTTCGGGGCATTTGAAGGCCAACCCTAGCAGATCAACAGGGGCGCGGGAAATGGAAGATCTACTATGGGAAAGTCGGAAAGAAGAAGCGGGCGCTTCCAAGATTGGACCCAACGCACTGAGTATCCTTGGAAAGCATTACACACAGCATTCCAAAGAGGGTGAGTTTCGTAGTAAGAAAGAGGCAGGAAGACGGTAGAGTAGAAGCCTTAAAGAGACAACATTCTACTGAAGAACGACGCAGCAACAACAAAAGGGCCAAAACCCATGGAGTAAAATGGTCCCGTCCTTTACTGAAATGATAAAGGACAAAAGGATCGTTGATATCGTGGATGAGACCATTGAAGAAGGACGGTTTTTGGTCTCCCGTGCGTACGCCAAACGCATTGACCATCATCAATGATGTGCAAGGATTAAATGCAAATAATCAGCTTCGCCTTCGAGCGTTAGGTGTTCAAACCATCTCCCAAATTCAAAGTGGCGGGCAGACGCCCCACTTTTCAACTTTGACTTTTCCCTCACTACTTAGTACGAATAAATATATAAATATCAAATATCTCCCTTCCGCTTTTTCGTTCTTTATTCAATGCTTTATAAAAAGTGTTACAGTGATCGGATTTAGTTCAAATATGCGCCGTTTTGTTCGATAATCTCTTTCCATCTAGACGGCAACTTCATAATACCCCCTTGTAGAACCCCCTCCTGATTTGCGAAGAACTCCGACAGGCACTTTTCACAAGCATCTTTTTGAGGCCAACTTTACACCACCAAGGGCGTTCGCCATGGACAGGAAAAGGTGGTAGTCACTTGGCGCTGTGACCGGGCTATATGGTGGATTCGATAAAACCTCCTATCCGAGCTCCCGTAGCTTCGGACGAGTCACCAATGATGTGTGTGGCCTGGCGTTGTCCTGGTGGAACACTACACCCTTCCTGTTGGCCAATTCTGGACGCTTCTGGTCGATCGCCTGCTTCAAGCGGTCCAGTTGTTCGCAGTAGATGGTAGAATTAAGCGTCGGGCCACATGGGAGCAGCTCATAGTGGACGATTCCCTTCCAATCCCACCAAACACACAGTAAAACCTTCCTGGCCGTCAATCCCGGCTTGGCCACTGTTTGGGACGATTCACCGGCCTTCGACCACGAACGATCTATTGTGATCTATTTTTCGTCGCCAGTCACCGTCCGCTTCAAAAATGGGTCGAGTTCGTTCCGTTTCAGCAGCATATCGCAGGCGTTGATTCGGTTTTTTTTTGTATCCAGCCTTCTTCAGATGGTTTAAAATGGTTTGGTGGCTAACTCCCATCCTGGGCGATGTCACGAGATGTCACATGCCGGTCTAACTCGATGCTTTCCATGATTTGATCGGTATTCGTCGTCACAGGTCTTCCGCCGGCTGGCTTATCCATGGTGTCGTTTTCACCGGCTCTGAATTGTCGAAACCATTCCTCAGCGGTTCGTAGTGATAGAGTACCAACGGAACGTTTCTTTAGTGGATTTGCCTTTAACGAAGGAAAACTTCAAAATAGCGTGAATTTCGGCGTTAGTGAACTCCATGTTTGCACGTCTATATATTTTGAACGCAGTATCCAAACTAATCATGAATAGCGTGGTTTTATATTTTTATGTCAAGACGTTTCAAATGATGTATAGTATTGCCCGATACGAGCTCTGTAGCGCTTTGTACATAGCCGTGAAATTCAAAAGACAAAAAGGCAGAAGGGAGATATTTGACAACCTTATATTTTTTCAATAGCTTGATTAAAATACTTATATACCAACTCGTAGTTCTCATAAAAAAGACTATTAAATTACATGTGCCTCATGTCTCAATATTTTTTGCCCAAACTTTTCATAAATTTCGTTGATATCTTTGGCCGTATATTTGGTAGCAAGCCGAACCCATAAATAAATAAATATTTGCAATCCTTCATCTCGTTTTCCCACCAGACGACAAACCGCGTTAGTTAGTTTTTGATTTTCCACCCACACTTTGTATCATTAGAAAGACAGCACTCGATAATTCACAGAACGTCGCGTTAACTCATTAGTTTTTATAGCACAGAAGATGAAAATTTGCACAAAAATTGTTATTGGTTTTTCCCAAAATTTAAGTTTATACTTTCGAAAGTACAGCGATGACAAAATAACATTTGTATGACATAGTGTATGATCGCCAAATTAATGCTATAGCGCCTCTTTACTTTTTTCTCTCCTCGTCTAATCATATCGTTGGTGGTTTCTAACGTTACTTATTTCAATTATTTATATGGTTATCAATTTAAAAGTAAACGAATCCTAAGTAAGTTTGAATAATATTTTATTTAACAAACAGAAGGCAATAATGTAATAACTATCCAAGGAATTGTAATATTAAATCCGCCACAAATAGAGTGAAGGGTATAATCAGTTTGTCGGAAAGGAAAATTAAAGGCGATATCGGAAACCCCACAAGACCCATATATATATATCGGGTTGGTAAATAAGTAATGTCGTATCTGTGATCGAATTTTTACGCTTTATTTATTATCCGATTAAAGTCAAATATGCACCGCTTTGTTCGCCCACGGGCTTAATGACCCTTTTAAATGTGAACTAGCGCCCACTCTAAAAGTGAAATATCGCCCGAGGGCGCTACGACACAATTGAAGAGTGTCATAACGCCCGAAATTTCTAAAAACTTGATATGTTCACCATTTTGAAAGACCAATTGCTTGACTGCCAAAAACTAAGCAAACGGTTTTTGAAATATTTTGAAAAGGAATGGATGGTCATAGTAAGAATAATAACTTCGTTTCATCACCCTCCGTACGTTTTTCATCATTCAACAAAATATATTTTTCCAGATCACACCTGAGGTTTTCTCTGTGCGCTCACAGATTATGCGAACAACTAGCTTTTTAGAATCCTTCAACGCGGTATTATCGAGACAATTACAGAAGCATGGCCGATTTATAAAATTTCTCGAAGTTATTCGAGATGAGGACTATGCTTCGTCCGTTATGCTAGCCAGTGCTATTGATGGCGATATAACCGCTATTAGCACAAAGCGCAAAAAGCAAAAGAAAATAAAATTGAAGACCTTCTCAAGGATTTGGAGAGCAAAAACATTTTCGTAATAGAATTTTTTAGTTGTCTCTTAAACGAAAATAATGACCTAATTAAGTGGGACACCAGCTTCAAAAATGAAGAGTTATCTTCAGATGCTGAAGAGGAGGAATCTGACAGCAATTTGCACTTCAGTCAAATGACTGATGTTTTAAAATGCATCATTTGTATTGACAAGCCGAGAGATGTGGTACTTCTGCCTCGCAACCATTTCAAGATATGTTTTGAGTGCCACACAAATTTACAAAATCGAACTGCTAACTCTTTATTACTCTGCCCATATTGTAGACAAATAGTTAATAATCACATTAAAGTTTTTCAATAAAATATTAAAAAAATGTAATTGTTTTGTTTTCTTACTTTTTTATGGGCGTTATTGTGTCATAACGCCCATAAAAAAGTGAAATAAAGCCCGGCGTGCGGTATGTCACATTTTAAAGTGTCATTACGCCCGTGTATCAGATTTCTAAAAAATGCTCCTTAGATGACAATTTCGAATGCAAAGTAATAGACCTTTTACCTAAAAGAGGAAGACATAGAGTGGTATAAGTTATTTCAACCTTTCAACACCACATTTACTTTTAAAAATGGTTATACATTTCACAATCATAATAAATATTTATTTGTTTGCACTACTTTACTGTCGAAAACTCATATTCCATAATACAAAAATATTTTTTAATCCTTTAAAATGTAAAACTCTAAATATCTCAAAACAAGGAAAATATGACTTATACCACTTTCAAAATCAAGGGCTCATATACTATATATGTCGGAGAATAGATGAATTGAATTTGAATTTTGGCGCTTTCATTTAATTTAGTGTTGAAAAGAGTGTAATTAGTGTTGTTGAACAGCACGGATAATGTGGGATGACAGTTTGTGCTGTCATCGAGTGTCGCTCTCTGTCGGTGTCAGTTTTGAATGGACTTGTCATATAGAAAAAGAAAAAGGTGCACGACACCTAACCTGCTACAGTGAAAGGCACAAGACGGAGAGACGCACTGCAAATCATCAAAATGGCTGAAAACGAGGCAATAGAAAATGGAAACGAATCTCCGATATCAGAAGTGGGATCCTATTCGAGGCCTATATCAGCGGATGAGCAGTTTCGTTCATTATTGGAGCAGCAGAATCGCAGTTTTATTGAGTTGGCTTTGCTGATGCTACGCAGTGGTGAACCGCGGTTGATATTGTCTTAAGCGAGAAACTGTTACATGGCAGAGCTTTAGTTCTGGCACTAAGCGAATCGTTGGAGGGCAGTGCGTCATTGTGGCTGTCGCAAATTTGTTTTCCCGGGATCACATAGGAACAATTTTAACATCTTTTTGTGCAGAAGTTCTAAAGCGCAGAGACGTCGGCGGCTACCATGCTAAACTTAATCAACAACCGCCCCAAAGCCGGTGAATGTTTTGCCGTATACGCGAGCCGGTCGTTCTTGGACGTATGGCGAACTTCGACCGAAGGCTGTAAAGAGTAGCGTATACAGCGAGTGTTCGAAACGGGCGTGATCTACAGTCGGAGCCGCAAGTTTATGTTGGAATGGCGGTGTCAGGCATTTCCGGATGAGGGACCTGGACCGAGGCGCACGAAGTTATCCACCATAAAGTGCCATAACTGCGGCAAGATGGGGCATAAGCAGTTGGAGTGCAGAGCAACGATGCAAAGTGGAGGATCTGTGCGTGGGGGCAAACGTGAAGCGACTCAAGCGTTTCAGCAGTAGGCGAGGACCAACATCAAGTGTTACCGCTGTTTAACGATTAGAAAAGTGAGTGAAGTTGTGCGTCGTTGAAGACCCGAAATCGCAGATGATGCAGAGAGGCGAAAAATTTCAAATTACATTTGATTCTGGAGCCGAATGTTCTTAAGTTAAGGAGAGTATGTCTAACAAGTTAATGGGTAAGCGAGCAAACAATCTTATTATGACGAAGGGCATAAGAAAACGCCAATATTTACTGTATTGTTCAGATCTTCAGTGAGTTAGTACTCAATGATAATTGTCGTGAAATATTATTCCATGCTGTACCAGACGACTCTCTTGAAAATAATAATAAAATCTGTCGTGAAGTTTCAGCTCAGGAATTGTCAGTTTTAGTTTCACGCGATGGTGTTGAGTTTGTGTTTGTTCTATACCTGGGGTTAACGACTGTTTCGAGCAGTGAAACTGAATTTAATTGTGAATAAGATCGTGAAAAAGAGGATTTCTCTAACAGAAATTTCTGAGAGCTGGCTTTTGTCTGAACAACAGCATGATCACGACATAAATGAAATAGTAACAAAGTTTAAAAACCATGATCTCTCTGAAGATATGGCTAAGATATACGATTTGAAAGCTTGAGTTTTACACCGGAAAATTCAGAAAAATTCTAGGACTCGTTGTTTGCCAGTTGTGTCACGTGCGTTTAAGTGGTCAGTAACAGATCAGGTGCATGAGGCAGAAAACTCTTGATAAGGTGTATGAACATTATTGGTTCGATTGTATGGCAAAATATGTTCGAAAGTTCGTCGAGAATTGTATTACTTGTAGGGTTTCAAAGTCGTTATCAGGGAAAGTGCAGATGGAGCTTCATCCGAACCCGAAAGTCAGTATTTCATGGCACATTTTTCACATAGAAATTTCAGGAAAATGAAGTGGCAATAGTGACCGTAAAGAATATTTGATAGTTTTGCTGACCAAGGTAGAAGCTTCACCGGATCAAAATTTACTGAGTTTTGCTCGTCACAAAGTACTAAGTTGCATTTGATTGGGACGGGGGCTAGTCGCGCCAACGGACAGGTAGACAAATTATGACTACTCTTAAGAAATTATTTACTGCCGTTGAGAGAAGCAATAGATCATGGCAAGACGCGTTAGAGAAAGTCAAATTAGCTATAAACTGTACCGTCAATCGGGTAACTAAATCAAGTCGTTTAGAGTTATTAATAGGTAAGATTGCACGGCCTCTAGGTTTGCTTCCTATTATATGCAAACCGTGGCAATTTATGAAAAGCATATATTTTATCCAAGTAAGGCTAAAGTAATCAACTTTAAGATTGGAGATCACGTATTACTAAGGAGTGACAAATGCGTTTTTCTCCGAAAGTTTGATTGATATTAACCTGCAATTTTAAACTTAATCTTTTTATGATCCTAGGTAGTCTGTATGTCAGAGCCAAGGTGCCACGCCCAATTTTAGGTATAGCCCCCAAACAAACTTACCACTTTTTTTTCGTTTTTATACCCGCCACACATAGTGTGAGGGTATTATCATTTTGTCCGAAAGTTTGTAACGCATTAAAAGAAACGTCGTAGACCCTATAAAGTATATATAATCTTGATCAGCACGACGAGACGAGTCGATATAGCCATGTCCGTCTGTCTGTCCGTCCGTCTGTATTTATGCGATTCATTCGCTTAGTTTGAAAGATATTGGCCTGAAACTCGGAACTTAAGCTTAACTCAGTATTAAGCAATTCAAGTGATAAAATCAAAGTGCCACGCCCATTTCTAGGTATAGCCCCCATACAAACTTACAGTTTTTTTTGGATTTTTTGTTTGAAAATAGCTATTATTTATGAATGAAGTCACTCCAAGTTGGGTAAAAATACTTCTAATGTCATCCAATGTCAAATCCAAGGCGCCACGCCCATTTTTAGATATAGCCCCCATACAAACTTACCGCCCATTTTCGAATTTTTGTATAAAAATAGTTATTATTTATGAAACTATTCACCCAAATTCGGGTAAAAACACTTCTAATGACATCTAATATCAAAGCCAAGGTGCACCGCCCACTTTTAGCTATAGCCCCCATATAAACTTATCGATTATATTCGAACATTTGTATGAAAAAGTAAGTATTTTCAAATATATATGTATTTATAAATGTATATAAGCCACTGATCACACATTAACTATTCAAAGATTCGTGACGGGTATTTGAGCTTTGGTTCCACCGAAGTTAACGTTTTTCCTTGTTTTGTATGACAATAGGTATAATTATACCCTGTACCCAAAGGGTAAAAGAGTATATTAAGTTTGTGCGAATATATGCAACAGACAGAAGGAGGCAAGATAGACCCTTTAAAGTATATATTGTATATTCTTGATCAACATTGAAAGGAAATTCGAACTAGCTATGTCTGTCTGTCCGTCCGTCTGTTCTGCTGTCTGCCGAATGAGAGAGATTATCTCGGAGACTATAATAGATAGGGCCACCATCTTTGAAACTTAGACTCTCCTGAGCCGTCAAGTGTTCACTTGCAAACGGGTTTTCTCTAGACCCATTCTAAGGTGTAACCCCCATACAAACGTACCCCAAAGTTTTGGGTTTTTGCATAAAAACGTCATTGCTTTTTTTTCCAGGAAGTTCAAATTTAGTATAAATAATGTCTATGATAGTCCCAATAAAATATCTCAATATGGGTAGGACCAACAACATTTTAGGTATAGCCCCCATACAAATTAACCCCAAAATTTTGGCTTTTTTTTTTTCATAAAAACGTCATTGTTTTTTATTGTAGGAAGTTCGAATTTAGTATAAATTATGTCTATGATAGTCCCAATAAAATATCCCAATATGGGTAGGACGAACAAAATTTTAGGTATAGCCCCCATACAAAGGTACCTCGAAATTTTGGGTTTTTGCATAAAAACGTCACTGTTTTTATTCTAGGAAGTTCAAATTTAGAATTAATTATGTCTAAGATAGTCCCAATAAAATATCCCAATATGAGTAGGACCAACAAAATTTTAGGTATAGCCCCCATAAAAATGTACCCCAAAATTTTGGGTTTTTGCATAAAAACGTCATTGTCTTTTATTCTAGGAAGTTAAAATTTAGTATAAATTATATCTATGATAGTCCCAATAAAATATCCCAATATGGGTAGCACCAACAAAATTTTAGGTAGAGACCCCGTACCCATAGGGTAAAAGGGTATATTAAGTTTGTGCAAATTTATGTAACAGGTAGAAGGAGGCTAGATCAGAATTGCAAGGAGAGTCTTCATAGCAATGTTTGTCTGTCCGTCCGTCTGTCCTGCTGTCTGCGTATGAGAGAGATAATTTGAAACTTAGACTCTCCTGAGCCGTCAAGTAGTCACTTACGAACGGTTTTTCTCTAGCCAGATTATAAGGGGTACCCCCATACAAATCAACCCCAAAATTTTAGGTTTTTGCCTAAAAACTTCATTGTTTCTTATTATAGCATTTTTTTATTATGTGTGGATTATGTTTAAGATAATCCTAACTAAATACACCAATTTGGTTTAGATCAAAAATATTAGTTGTGGTTTCCATATAAAATTTGTATTACAAATTTTCCGCAAAATGTTGAGATTTTGAATGAAAACTTGTCTGTTACTTAATGTAGGCCTAGGAAATGCCCCATACAAACCTACCGCAAATTTTCTTGATCTTGCATAAAAACTTTTTTCTCTTGCTATTATTATATACACAAATTTGGCCCGTACCCCTTAACATTTTTTGCAAATCCAAAATGTATTTACCATTTTATAATATTTTGATTCATCAATGGACTTTTTATTATAGTAATTTATGGAATTTTTGCATTAAATTTAAATTATTTATTTAAACGGACACCAAGAAATAGTTGCACTGACACTTGGTACATATTATAAAGTTATATTTTACCTGCATTCCATTCATAAATTATTACTTTTTGAAGCATGGTCCGTGGTTTATTTTTTAAAAACAGTTTATTACTTCTTAATTTATTATTAAAAAAAAAACTACCTAAAACGTCATAAAAGGTTTTTTTTATGATGGGCCTTTTCATATTTTTATGGTCCTGAGGTAGTTTTAGTTGATAGGTAATAATAATATTTGTCATCTTAGTATTTCATTCATGAACTTTTATCATACCATAAAAATGGAAAAACCAGGCAGATGTGATAGTGGTATATAAAAAACTACTTGATCCAATGTATTTAAAAAAATTGACATTTAAATCAATTACTTATCAATCGTTGATAAATGTAGATCGCTAAAATTAAAAGTGCATTACTCGAGTATTTTTTACGAAAGTGAATTATTTGAAGCAATTCTTTAAAAAATAGTAAAAAAAATAAAAATGAAATTGATGTGATTTAAATAAAACTAAACAAGGAAAAACGTTAACTTCGGTGGAACTGAAGCTGAAATACACGTTAAACAACACTTTTAATAGTTTATATGTTCACCAGGTGATTTGATTAAATTTCATGATGAATTTCGTCAAATTTGTATGGAGGCTTTATGTTATATTAGCCCGATTCTTACCATATCGATAGTGTTCGCTTAGGCGGACATTGGAATTGGATTTTACCAAATTTTAATTGGATTCATTCAGAAATAATAAATGTTTTCATACAAACTCGAAAATGGGCGGTAAGTTTGTATGGATACTTTACCTAAAAATGGGCGTATCGCATTAGATTTCACATTGGATGACATAAGAAGTGTTTTTACCCTATTTGGAGTGAATATGTTCATAAAAAAATACGTATTTTCATACAAAAAATCGAAAAATGTGGTAAGTTTGTGTGGGGGCTGTATCCGAAAATAGGCACGGCAACATTCTTTTGATATTGGACGACATTAGAAGTATTTTTACCTTACATTGTAGTAAAAGCATTCATAAATAATAACTATCTTAATACAAAAAATCGAAAAAAGTGGTAAGTTTGTATGGGGGCTACATCTAAAAATGGGCGTGGCACCTTGGTTCTGACATACAAACTAACTAGGAGCACAAAAAAGCTTAAGTTTCAAATTTCAAGTCAATATTTTTAAAACTTTCCGAGTAAAACGCATCGCAACAGACAGACACACGGACAGACAGAAGGACATGGCTAAATCGATTTGTCTCAACGAGCTGATCGATAATATATATACTTTATGGGGTCTCCGATGCCTTCTTCAATGCGTTGCAAACTTTCGGACAAACTAAATATACCCGTTTACACTATGTGTAACGGGTATACAAATTAAAATAAAGAAGCGGAAATTAAAAGTGAATTAATCGAGTGTTTTTAAGAAAGTGAATTATTTGAAGCAACCTTTTAAAAAATTGTGAAGCAAAAAAAAAAAAAAGAAAATAATAAAAGTGAAATAGATGTGATTTAAATAAAAATAAAAAAATTAAAGTAAAGAAGCAGCCATTTAAAAATTAGTGCGATTTGAAACTATACTATATTATTTGAAAAAATTTCATAAATATTTTATGGTGAATAGTAGAATAATAGATTATTTTAAAAGTTAAATTTCCTTAGATTTTTTAGAAAGAGAGATTAATGGTACATCACAAAGATGATATAGGGATATAGGGGAAAATGAAAACAGTCAGAGAAGTGATCGCGGAGAAATTGCTAGTTACCGTAGAAGTGAGCAAATAAGAGATTCAGAAGGGCATGCACGCAGACGTGCTAATGTAGAAGTTAGGCAGGCAGAAGCTGAAAACAATAATTTAAGAAAGTCGGTACGTAGACAAAATCCTGAGTGCCGGGAAATCGAACAAAGACTTGACACAGAACGCCATGCACGGCGAAGTTAGACGGACAGAACAGACAACTAATACTTTGAGACGATCGGTACGTAGAAGAAATTCTCAGTACCGTGAAAACGAACAGGCAAACAATACTTTGAGACGATCAGTTCGAAGGCAACACATTGCTTATTGAAAAAGAAAACAAGAAATTAACACCATAGGGAGGTCTACTCGTAGGCAAAATATACAACGTCAAAGTTCCTTAAAGGGGGCAGTAGTCAATTTGCCCATTCCTGTAGCCAATCTCGTCACTTCTCTTTCTAGGTCGTTTAACCAGGCCGAAGTTGTGCAGCTTCATCACCCAAAAACGTCGATTAGAATTTAGACAGGATTTTATGATAGAGACAATAAGACCATTGTGACGATGGTAAGATACCATCGCACAACAACAAGTAATTCATTATCGTTTTTCGGATAAAATGTTGTTTACATTTGAATAGTTTTTTAATTTGATAAATGGTAGAGGAAGAAATGAAACTTAGAAACCACCCACGATAACAAATTGATTAGCAAAAGAAAAACAAAATAACAATAACAACAATTAACATTCGTACATACATATATATCATACGATTTGGATACAACTCAGAGCTTTGCATAGACATGCACACGCACAATTACGTTCTCTCGGGGAGAGAAAGTTACTGCACGCTACACACTACAGTAAGTCGAGCATGGGGGGGGGTTTCCCCCCTCCCCCCCTCGGACAATAATGCTGATAACGAAGACATCAGCATAATTGTTCAAAAATACTTACAAACAAAAAATTTAAATGTAAAATTTTGCTTAAGCATAAACAACGTTTGCGACGACGACGCCACCGTTGTTTATGCTTTAATAAAAACAATATATCTTTATATAAACATATATTTTTATAATTCTTTTTACGAAGCACAAAGCTTCATTATACTTTTTGTTAGAAATAAGTTTTTAGTCTCAAGATTGATTTTACGAAATAAAGTTAATTTGAAATATACTTTAAAGTTGTTTTAAATAGACATAATTGGCGCAGTCGTGGAAACAATTCTCTAAAGTAGAATTGTAGAACTTAAAATAAAGAAAAATTATATCTGAAGATATAATCGAACTTTAAAGTGATTTAACTTATTGCAAAAAAAAACAATAAAAATTGTGCATTGTTGAAACCAACGAACAAATGTTTTTAATTTAACAAAGTATCAAATTGTGAGAAAAAAAAAAAATAAAAACAATAAAGAAAATAAAAGTGAAGTTTAATAAACTAAAAATATAAAAATAAAATACAAGTACCATATTACATAAAAGTTTAATAAACTGATAATATAAAAATAAAATACAAATACCATATTATAGAAAAATTTAACTTCAAGCCGATGCGTTTATCGTTGCTTAAACAATAAAAAAAAAAAAAATAACATAAAAAAAGTGAAACCACAAAATTTATGAAAAGACAAAAAGCATTTGACCAAAACAGAAATATGGCAAATGCAGAAATGGAGGAATTACTGGAAGTAATCCGCAGACAAGAGCAGGTCATATCGACGTTACAACAGCAAACACAATAGCAGGAACAACAAGCACAACAACAAGTACACAACCCCCAAGATATTTTGCTGTCACCAAAAGACATACTAAGCCAATTAAGTCAACTTAGATGTTTGGACAAAGAACATAACGTCGTGGCATTTGTGGCCTCCGTCGAAGCTATACTGGAATTATGTCCACAAAACAATCAACAACTTTTAAAATTGGCAGTGTTAACAAAAAAAAAAAAAATTATTCCCCTTTTCTTAGAGGGGGGGGGGGGGGGGTATAGTGGAGGGGGATCTTATAAATTAAAAATAAAATTTTCTCCATCTTTATAGGAAAAATTTTTTAAATTTCTATAAAAAAAAAAAAAAAAAGGGGAAAAATTCGTCGAATTCCCAACAGAGACTATAATTCATCAACGAGAAAATAACGGGACCGGCAGGCAACTACATTAGAGAGCTGGGAAGCAATCCACAGTGGAACAACGTGAAAACAAAACTATTCAACTTATACAAGCCGAGAGTAACCTATGGCGACGTCTTCAATAGATGTAGAAACGTTAAAGTAAGTAGTCTAAGAGATCTATTTGGTTATTTTGAAAAGGACAAAATACGACTTAAGTCAGATATATTTGTTCGACGAAGACAAACCTTAGGTTTACGAAACAAGTAGAGTGGACAGAGATTTAGTCAATATAATGATTGAAAAAATAGACATCCCTTTAAGGTCTCATGTCGACCAGAGACTTAGCATGAACGAAATAATAACTCGCTATTCACAAATAAAAGCCTTGGATGACCCAAGAGCCAATCATTATAAATATAAACAAAAAAATAATACACAAAATAATTCACAAACTACAAGCAACACTAACAAATATCAAAAACAAAACAACTCACAAAATACAAACTGTACTAACAAGACCCAAAACCTACCAAATACAAAAATTAACTCATTTAAAAATAATACTACCCTAAAAGATAATAATTCTAATCAAACACGAAACTCTCACATGAGTGTGGACACACAATATTCAGCGTAGTAGAATCAGAAAATGAGGTAAATTTTTTAGCATCGCCTCTAGATCGGAGCTACCCATAATATCAATAACAATAGGAAAACAAAAAATCAGGTGCTTGGTCGATACAGGTTCGACCACAAGCATCATGAAAAGCAAAACCTTAAGGGAAGAGTATTTAGCCCAACCTTTAGATGCTCCTTGCTACTATTAAACCCTTAACGGGACTAATGAAGTGAAATACAAAGTAATGACCCCATTTCCTAGAGAATTCGGGTGTGAGGGTGTATTGCAGTGGAAGGTCATCGACTTCAATAATAAAAATTTCTCCGCCATAATTGCGCAGAATTTCTTAAATGCTTTAAAAGCAAAAATAAATAACGAGGAAAAAATTCGTCGAATTGCTCCAACAGAGACTATATTTCGAAGAATATATATACCCTGAGGGTATGGACAATGTTTGTTCACTTCAAGCTGTTGAAAAAGGAAAATTCAATTTAGATCACCTAAACGACCAGGAAAAACAAGTAATTAATTTTTAAGGATGGGGAAGTTTTGTCATCGACTAGCGAAATAACCCACGAAATTGTAACAACAATAGATAAACCAATATATGCAAAGACATACAGATACCCACAAATACATAAGGTGGAGATAGAAAGACAAATAAAAGAGATGTTAAGTCAAAATATCTTTAGGGAAAGTAACTCCCCGTATAATAGTCCGTTGTGGATAGTTGAGAAAAAGATGGACAACTCAGGAGAAAAAAAATA
Source organism: Leucophenga varia (assembly GCA_018903435.1). Lineage (NCBI taxonomy): Eukaryota > Metazoa > Arthropoda > Insecta > Diptera > Drosophilidae > Leucophenga > Leucophenga varia. The sequence continues at coordinate 72,492 of JAEIFJ010001469.1, read as the reverse complement.
TAGAATTGTCATCGATTACCGCAAATTAAACGAATTTACGGTTCATGACAAGTTCCCAATACCGAATTTGAACTCATTGTTAGATAAACTGGGCAGGGCTCAGTATTTTACAACTCTCGACCTCGCCAAGGGATTCCATCAAATTGGCTTGAAGAACGCTCTATCCACGTTTCAAAGATTGATGAATACGGTCCTAAAGGACCACATAAATAAAATCTGCGTTGTTTATATGGATGACATTTTGGTCTTTAGCACTTCTTTGGAAGAACAAAGAGTAAATCTTAGAGCCATTCTGACTTCACTAAGAAAGGCAGGGCTTAAAATACAGATCGATAAATTTGACTTCTTAAAGAAAGAGACACAGTTTTTGGGCCATTTGCTTACACCTGAAGGGGTGAAACCCAATAATCAGAAGGTTGAAATTATTCGGAATCTGAAGATCCCGAAAACACCTAAACAAATAAAATCCTTTTTGGGAATGACAGGTTTTTATAGAAAGTTCGTAAAGGACTACTCCAAGTTGGCCAACCCGATGACTCGATTTCTACAAAAAAATCAAATTGTTAACGTGAACGATTCTAGTTATATCATAGCATTTGAGAAACTAAAAGACATCGTAACAAATGCACCGATACTTCGGTATTCAAATTTCAATAAAAAATTTAAAAATAACTACTGATGCCAGTAATTTTGCGATTGGAGCTGTTCTTTCACAAGAAGGACACCCCATAGCTTACGCATCAAGAACACTTAATAAACATGACACAAACTATGCTACGGTCGAAAAAGAACTCCTTGCAATCGTGTGGGCAGTCAGATACTTTAGACCATATGTTTTTGGTAGGAAGTTTCAATTAGAAAGTGACCACCAACCACTTAAGTGGCTTATGACCAAATATACTGGAAAGGATATTAACCCCAGGCTCTAAAGATGGTTGATTAGCCTGGGAGAGTACAATTTCTCTCTGGACTATATAAAAGGAAAGAATAACTATATAGCTGATTTTCTCAGTAGGTTGCAAGGAAACGAAATAAAACACTGGGAATCTGAGGCAGATTTAAGAGAGGCACAAGAAGAGTCGCGAAGACTTGAAAGAGAAAACCTAGACAGTATCTCCATAGAGGTCCAGACGGTTCACTCCCAAGAGGAGGACCTTAATGATTGCTTCGGCATACTAGATACTGTTGTGAATCGATTTAGATTGCAAATAATTTTGGTAAAACGTAAACAACAAACTGTCTCTAATGTGTTTAAAAACAAGAGAATATATATTGATGGAAAAGATATTAAAGAGAACCAAATAAGCAATATACTTCGAAGAGAGATTGCAGGAGGAAAGAAGCTATATACTCTGATCTAAACGATCACGAGTATAACAAGGTCCAGAAGATTTTGATAAAAGAATACTCTGGGAATCCACAGGTCAAATTCGTGAAATGCACGGGAATGGCCGAGGACATAGAAGACGAAAATGAGCTTAATAAGCAAATTGCTTTGTTTCACAAAAAAAGAAAGCGGCCACTGTGGTATAACGGCTACATTTCAAGCTCTTAAGAAACACATTTATAACCCACAGCTCAAAATTCACATTCATAAGATTATAAATAATTGCGAGATTTGTAGCGGCAATAAACGAAATAGTCCACGTTGACACATACGTGAATAGTAAACAATCGTTTATAATTTTTATAGATAAATTTTCTAAACATGCCGTATGTTTCCCGCTGCCAGACAGAAATGCTAGAACAATTCTAACTAAAATACAAGAGTATATATCAATAAGGGGAAACATACAAAAATTCGTTTTCGACAACGAGTTTAAGTCGGTAGCGGTTACAGAATATTTAAGGCAGAAAACATAGATTTTCATGTAACCAAACCAAACAGCCATACTGGCAATTCGGATGTCGAACGTTTTAATAACACTATAACAGAAAAAATCCGAACCCTTAATATTGAAGAAAAAGTACCTATAGTTATGCAGATGAACAGGGCTATAAAATTCTATAATAATACTTATCACAGTGCAATAAAATGCACTCCATTTGAGGTACAAAATCATGAGGTTGACCACAGTAAAATCTACGGTCGGCTCGTGGAGTCGAAAAAATTGAGTATGGACAAAGCTAATAAAAAACGGGAAGTTTACACAGAAAACAGAGAAGAGGGATTTGTGAAGAATTATAAAAACGTTCGACACAAAGAACAACCCAAGTTTAGAAAATTGAAACTGACAAATGTTCACACAACTAATATTAAAAGACCAAATAAATTTGCAGGTATTGCTGATAACGCTGGTCTTTTGCATGATAATGGCCCCAGCCGCAAAAATGATGAAAATAATGCCGATCCAATCGCAAACGGGATTCGTCAGCATCGGTTTGGGAACGGTTGAAATCGCCAACGAAACCTGCTTGATTATCCACATGATCCGATGGAAATTTTGACTATAATTGATAAATTGGAGAATAATATTAAAAAGAACAAACATAGATTAGACGAAGAGATTCAAACATTAAAATCAAAAATAAAATTTATTATAGCATTAAATAGACAAAGACGTGGTCTTGTCAATCTTGTGGGACATGCACAAAAATGGCTTTTCGGCCTAATGGACGATACAGACAGACAAAAAATACTGGAACATTTAGAAAATAACCACAATAATAATCACCAACTAATTTCAGCCTTAAATAAACAGATTCATATAAATAACTACCTTAACCAATCAATTAACACACTAAAAAACACAATAATAGACGATCATGGAAAAATTTCTCTTATGGCCAACAACATCCAAACATTTAATAACGAAATTAGAAATAATATCATGTTTCATGAGCAAATCATTAAACTAAAATTCTTAGAAGATAAAATCGAAGATATTCAGAATACAATAGCATCCGCAAGATACAATATATTTCACCCATCTATCTTGACAAATGAGGAAATAGAAGAATTTAAAATCGACTTTTATAAATTAAAACTCATTAAAATGGGGGTCATGTTTCACGATGACACACTAATATTTGCTGTTAAGATTCCAATCAATTACATAATAACACAAACAAATCTCATTAAACCTGTTCCTAATAATAATAATTACAAAATCGACGTAAAAAACGAAATAACAGTACAAATAAATAACTTAACCTACACATACGAAACTGATAAAACCTTTAGCGAATTAAAATTAAGTTCAAATTGTGTAATACAAAATAATTGTAAATTAACATACGATGAAGAAAGAAAAATGGAAATAATTGATGAGAGTACAATCCTTTTACAAAATTTTAAAAATATTATTGTGGAAAACAGTTGTAATGAAACAAAAGAAACCCGTATAGCATTTCGAAATGTAATAATAGAATTTGCAAATTGTACAATAATGGTAAATAATCAAGTTCTTGAAAACAAAAAGTATGTATATGAACAAAAAATTGTTGAAAACTTTAATGAAAAAACTTATAATTTTAATACTAGTATATCATTTCAAGATATCGTATTGAGCCACTTTAAAAATTTAGAAGAAATTCAGGAACTTAAAATAAAAAATATTGTATCAAATTCGACAATAATTGCAACATTAGTTATCTTAAGTATTGCTATGCTATATATTTTTATAAAACTAAAAAACATGAACGGAATACATGGAACCCAGGAGTGTTCCTTGACAAAGGGGGAGGAGTTACGTCCCTTCACCCCAGCTTGGACAATAATGCTGATAACGACGACTTCAGCATAATTGTTCAAAAATACTTACAAACAAAAAATTTAAATTTAAAACTTGCTTAAGCATAAACAACGTTTGCGACGACGACGCCACCGTTGTTTATGCTAAGTAAGCATATCTTTTTATATATAAACATATATTTTTATAATTCTTTTTACGAAGCACAAAGCTTCATTATACTTTTTGTTAAAAATAAGTTTTTAGTCTTAAGATTGATTTTACGAAATAAAGTTAATTTGAAATATACTTTAAAGTTGTTTTAAATAGACATAATTTGCGCGGCATCATATAAAGTGTTATCATGCTGCGCCAAACGTGCACACAAGGCCAACTCCGTTTTAAATAGAAGCGTACTCGTCCATACGAACGAAAGCACTCTCACCCACGCAAAGAGCTACTCACGAGGTGACGCTACGAATACATGCGCGAATAGTTGGTGTACGAAGACGAATGACGAAGCAGGTGAGTGGGAGTTGCGTTAGTTTGAGGAGAGCAGCAACAGGTGTGAAAGGGTTTGAAAAGCAATCGACGTTACGAATGTGTCCACGCGAAGATGGACTAGTTATCATCTAGCCCTGGGAGGGGCCAACCACCGGAAACCGTTCGGTGTACAGTGTCAAGGTGACACCTTTCACTAACGACAATGACGTCTTTAAAAGGAGGTTGGCAACTTCCGCCTTTTTCATTCTATTCACTTCGCCTTTCAGATAAGAAAGAACACAATTTTTGATAATTCCAACAATAATAAATTAAAACTGAATACCAGCTTTTTAAGTTAAAAAAAAATTGTTAATAAATTAATATTAAAACCAATTGTAAAACTACAACAACAATAAAAAAAAACCAAACAAGTTAATTAGCGAAAATAAAGCTGCAGCCAAAGGAAGTTAAAACAGGTCTTTTTGTTATTCTGGAACATGAGGTAAAAAACTTGTCCACCCTAACCTTATCCCCCCACAAACGCATACCCTAGCGTTGTTCATGGTCCTTCGAAACCTAAACGGTTGAACCAATCAATACCCAATTCTAAAAAAAAAAAAAAAAAAAAAAGTATATGTTCTTTATTTTTTAAATTTACTCTTGAATTATATTAAAATTGCAGCCAAAATGAGATTGTCTAATTTTAGTACATACATAGTACAAAAAATAAAAAAAGAAAAGGTAACACTGACAATCAAAAAGGTGAGAAAAAAAGTGCAAGCGTTGTGAAAAAAAGTATAATAAGAAAAAGTGCAAGCGTTGAAAAAAAAAAAAAAAAAAAAAGTAAAATAAAAAGTGTGCAATCACATTTATATTATAATAAAAAAAAAAAAAAAAAAAAAAAAAAAAAAAAAAAAAAAAAAAAAGTGTACAAGCGTTGAGAAAAGAAAAAAAAGTGAAAAAATAATAAGACATATTAAATACTATATAAAATAAATAAAATTAAACACAAAAAGAAAGGATAAAGTAATAAAAAGAAACAAAGGAAAACGGCAGCCGCAAGCGAAAAAACTGGAGCGCCATATTGGTTTGTTCCGGCCGCCAAAAAATTTCTTTATTTAAAAGTATATGCAGTAAAGCAAGTGTACAAGCGTTGAGAAAAGAAAAAAAAGTGAAAAAATAATAAGACATATTAAATACTATATAAAATAAATAAAATTATACACAAAAAGAAAGGATAAAGTAATAAAAAGAAACAAAGGAAAACGGCAGCCGCAATCGAAAAAACGTGGAGCGCCATATTGGTTTGTTCCGGCCGCCAAAAAATCTCTTTATTTAAAAGTATATGCAGTAAAACAAGGTACACTTGGCCCTCGCTTAACACGGGGGTTACGTTCCTAGAAATCCTCGTGTTAAGCGAAATCGTGTTAAGCGAAACATGGATTCAGTACAAAATAAGGGGTTACGTTCTCAAAATTCAAAATTGGCAGAAAAAAAATTTTTTATTATTCAAGTTTGGTCTGTTTTTATTAAGGTTTCATACATTTGTTCAAAATTAACCAAAAGTTATTATGTATATGCCTTTAATAAATGCATAACATTCATATTTTCCAAATTAAAAGTTCTTATTAAATAAAAAAAAGGTGCTTCATATAATTAATTAACATGGTAAACATGTTATAGAAACTTAAAAATGTTAAAAAAGTAAAGAGATCATATGTTTCAGTTCATATCAAATTTGAAATGCATTTGGTGGCATTTATAGTTAAAGCCAGTATGTTTCAACATGTTTTCTTTTTTGGTGGCTCCTTATCAAAAAAATCAGTCATTTTCGATTGTTTGGTGGCTTTTAAAGCTTCTTCATAGCACTCCTTATAAGGCAAAAGTATTTTTGCCAACTCTCTCTTAAACTTAAGTCGTCGTTCGATGACCGGATCTGAATTTAAGAAGCACGATTCCAAGCTGCTAGCATATGCGAATCCTTCTTGGAGTTTTTCTATCGTTAAACTAATCGGGTCGGTTTCTTCAGAGCTGCTGTCATCTGATTTCGCATTGTTTGCTTCATTCACAGCAATCTCAAGCAATGATTCGTCATTAATTTCTTCATCTTCAAACAACTCTTGCAAATCATCATTTGCCATGTCGTCGAAACCTTCGCCTTCAATCAAGTGAGCAAGGTCCAATATATCCTGGAATCCATGTTTTGGCACTTCTATTTCATGGCTTTTAACAACCTCTGGCCATAATTTCCTCCAGCATCTATTTAATGTTGACACCTTAATTTCTTTTAAAGATAAGTTTACCAACTCAAGGCTATCTTTAATAGAAAATTTCTTCCAAGCACTGGTTACATCGATGGAGTCAGTTTCAGTTGTATCCAAAATCCAGCGTATAGAGCGTCTGATGTAATATGTCTTGAACGTGTAAATTATACCCTGATCCATTGGCTGCAGAAGCGATGTTGTATTAGGTGGAAGAAATTTTATTTTGACATTCGGATGGGTTAAATCTTTTGGATGTCCTGGGGCATTGTCCAATAATAATAGTGCTTTAAAGTGTAAATTCTTTTTCTTAAATATTTTTCAACCTCAGGTACAAAGCAATTCAAGAACCAGTCTTTAAATAATTCTGCAGTTACCCAAGCTTTGGAATTTGCTTTCCAGTAAACGGGCAATTTGCTCTTGTCTATCCCTTTAAACGCACGGGGATTGAAAGACTTATAAACAAGCATTGGTTTTGCTTGAAAGTCGCGTGATGCATTACTACACAGCAAAAGTGTAAAACGATCTTTTTGTGCCTTAAAGCCGGGAGCTACTTTTTCATTCTTTGATAAAAAAGTTCGATTTGGCATTTTTTTCCAGCAAAGTCCAGTTTCATCCGCATTGAAAACCTGGTCGGGCAGGAATCCCTCTTCTTTAATGAACCCCTGAATCTCTTCTGGGTATGTGGTAGCAGCTCCATCATCGGCCGATGCCGCTTCGCCCTTAAATTTGAGGCTATGAATGGAGAACCTTTTTTTAAATTTCTCAAACCATCCATTACTGGCAACGAAATCTATGCTGGAAGAAGGCTCTCCATTTTGCTCGAGCAGTCCATAAATCCTGAGTGCCTTTTCCTGAATGATCCGCTGGCTTAAAGGGATCTTTTTTTCGTAGCTATCGTCAATCCAAATGCTAAGTGCCCTTTCCATTTTTTCCAAAATTGGTGCACGGGCTCTACTGGTAAATTTTGTAGATATGGATGACCCAATGCTTGCTGCACGTCGTATTTCAGTTGCATTCTTTTTGATAGTGCGAACTGTTGCCTCATTTAAATCAAGGCTTCTGGCAATTTCCGTGGCAGTTTGTCCATTGTCTAAGCGGTTTAGAATTTGTATTTTTTGTTCTATAGAAATGACTTTTCGTTTTAAAGTAGCTCTGTTGTTTTTTTCTGCCATTGTAAAAGCTGAAATTTATTTATTTTAATTATGTATTCACTTTTTAATTTAATCAAGCTGTACCTCCTTTTTATTTACCACAAAATCTTTGACTTTTTATTTACGCGTCTGCACAGCTCAAGTTTTTTGCACCTACTAAAATACGCGTACATTTCACATATCAAATGTGGGATTCCCCTTTTTCGACAAGCACCCCATGCGTATGACGCAAGCACAAAAGCACTTTCGCGTTAATCGACAGCAAAAAAAAATATATATCGATATTTTGTATTCGTGTAAGAAAGAGGTTTTGAGCGTGTTAAAAGGGGGATGGGAGCAAATTTGTAACCGTGTAAGACCGAGTTCATGCTAAAAGAGTCCGTGTTAAGCGAAGGCCAAGTGTACACATTTATATTATAATAAAACAAAAATCATACCCTACACATATTAAAAATAAAATTACAAAATAATTTTTTTTTTTAAATACGTTATTTGTTTCTCGCATTACACATATTCAACACATATACACATTTATATTCTAATAAAACAAAAATCATACCCTACACATATTAAAAATAAAATTACAAAATAAAATTTTTTTTTTAAAAACGTTATTTGTTTCTCGCATTACACACATTCAACACATATACACATTTATATTATAATAAAACAAAGATCATACCCTACACATATTAAAAATAAAATTACAAAATAAAATTTTTTTTTTAAATACGTTATTTGTTTCTCGCATTACACACATTCAACACATATACACATTTATATTATAATAAAACAAAAATCATACCCTAAACATATTAAAAATAAAATTACAAAAAAAATTTACAAAATAAAATTTTTTTTTAAATACGTTATTTGTTTCTCGCATTACACACATTCAACACATATACACATTTATATTATAATAAAACAAAAATCATACCCTACACATATTAAAAATAAAATTACAAAAAAAATTTTTTTAAATACGTTATTTGTTTCTCGCATTACACACATTCAACACATATACACATTTATATTATAATAAAACAAAAATCATACCCTACACATATTAAAAAAAAAAAAAAAAATTACAAAATAAAATTTTTTTTTAAATACGTTATTTGTTTCTCGCATTACACACATTCAACACATATACACATTTATATTATAATAAAACAAAATCATACCCCACACATATTAAAAATACATATAATTGTGTTACAATTCTAATTTATATATATATAAGTTAATCTTTAAACAAAATTTAAAAAATCAACAAGCAACGCATAAACATAGTAAACATTGCACGGAAAACAAATACCCCCAGTTTTTTACACCACACATACTAAAAAAAAAAAAAAAAAAAAAAAAAAATTTTTTTTTTTTTACAAGACACATATACATTATAAAATAAACTTAGCAGTACCACACAAAATTCATACTCCACACATATCAAAACACAATCATAAGAAATATTTTTAAAAAAAATACCCAAACCATTTTTACTAAAATAATAAAATTGAATTAAATATCACCCTAACTTACACAATACAATTAAAACTCGTATAATCGCTTACATTAGCGTTTTACAAGCAATATCCACATCATTTGGGGAACTTAACCAGACTTAAATCTACTTAATACCTTGTGTTCCACTTTGTCATTGCCCATTTGAATTATTCAACCCACGACAATGGACTTAGAAATGAGCTTCAATTTTTATCTTGAGCAACTTTCTCAACTTTGCGAGGAGATACAAGCCATTGCTGCAGGTGACCACTCAAAATCTCTACTCGAAATACATTTGAACGAGATTTCTGAGAAGTATGAAGAATTGTATTCAGCATACACAACTCTTATGACTTCTAAAGATGAAGAAATAACAGCGCCAAATAAAATAGTTTGCAAGTCCAAATTCGATCCATGTGCAAAGAGATACAAATTATGCAAATCTCAACTTATGGACATGATCGAAATGTATCACAAACCCCAACAGGCACCAACAAAAACTGTTCAATCAGAGCCAATCTCTTTAAATTTACCCAATTGTGATACTGAAATATTTTTTGGAAACTATGAACAATGGCCAGCGTTCAGAGACATGTTCACAGCTGTTTATATAAACCACCCAAAGCTCTCTCCCGTTCAAAAATTGTATCACCTTCGCAGCAAAACTCGTGGAAATGCAGGTTTAATTGTCAAACGGTACCCCCTCTCTGATAAAAATTTTGACTTAGCCTGGGAATCTCTGCGTAGCAGGTACGAAAATGTTCGTATATTAGTAGATAAGCAATTAAAAACTCTGTTTAACATCCCTCCCGCCACAACCGAGAACAGTGGTAGTATCCAAAAGATACACATGATGATAACAGATTGCTTATCGACTCTAAAAACACTCAAAATTCCTACCGACAATTGGGACCCAATCATTGTCTATCTCTGCTCCTCTAAGCTCCCTGAAGACACTCTTTCTTTGTGGGAACAATCTCTAAGCTCCTGCAAAGAACTTCCAAAATGGGAACAAATGAAAAATTTCCTAACATCAAGGTTTGAGGTACTTGAAAGAGTAAATAGTATACGCAATTCAAAAGCCCGACCCCAGAGCTCAAAAACTTCTCCAAACACACATTCTTTTGCCACAGAAAGCAAAACTTCTCCTCGCACAGACTGCGAAATGTGCAAAGCAAACCACGTTCTCAGACTGTGCCCCAAATTTAAACTTCTTTCAGTAGCAGATCGCTGGTCGACAGTAGAGAAGTATAAATTATGCTCAAACTGTCTAGCCAGCTCTCACAAAAGAACACAGTGCAAAAGTAAATTTACCTGTATACATTGCAAAAAGCCCCATCACAGTATGCTCCACAGAACTGATGGCCCCAATACAAGACAGCACGCCTTGTACGTTGACACGTCAAATAATGACAACAACGCCCACAATTCTCCATCTGCATCTGACACTTCAGAAGCACAAACCCACTTTGCTTCGAATAAAGAAAAGATTATTCTCCCAACAGCTCTAGTTCACATCAACAAAGGTGGGGAACTTTTTACTCTAAGAGCGCTAGTTGATCAGGGTTCTCAAAATACATTTATTGCAGATAAATGTATTAAAAAATTAAATCTCACAACAAAGAAACACTTAACTAAAATCTCGGGAATGGGAGGCTGCAACGTAGGAGTTTCCAAACTCCTATCATGTTTCTCCATAACAACAAAATGTCAAAAGACTAGCGTGCCAGTTGAAGCCATTGTATTGCCCAAGTTGACAAATTGGCTCCCAACAAGCCCTATTATCATACCACATCTCAGAGAGCTAAAGAATTTGGATCTAGCTGATCCAAACTTTCATAAAAGCGCTCAAATTGATATAGTCATTGGCAGTGACATTCTCCCTCATATCATTCTCGATGGCACACAGAAGAACATACTGGGATCTCTTCTTGCACAAAAAACTATTTTCGGATGGATTTTAAGTGGTCCATTAATAACCCACTCCAAGGCTTTCTCCACTTGCGTTTCCCTTTTTAGCGAAAACGAGACGCTAAATTCCGAACTAAAAAAGTTCTGGGAAATTGAAGAGGTCCACACACCCCCTGAAAAATCAGCCGATGACATGCTATGCGAAAGTTGGTACCAAAAAACTACTTATCGCCAAGACGATGGTCGCTATGTCGTAAGATTACCATTCAAAGAAGACTTCCCAGGTCAACTAAAATTAGGAAACTCTCGATATATTGCACTCAAGCAATATTACTCCATGGAGAAAACTTTAAGTAAAAACCCTGAACTTAAAGAAAAATACGCAGATGTTCTAAAGGAATATCTCACACTCAATCACATGGAAGAAGTTGAAGATGAGAACACCCAACAACTCGATGAAAGTCAAACTTTTTATCTTCCACACCATGCAGTAGTTCGTCCGGACAGCAAATCAACAAAAGTTCGAGTAGTCTTCAATGCTTCTCGAAAAACCCAATCCGGGCTTTCTCTAAACGACATACTGTATACTGGCCCCACACTTCAAGCTGATCTTTAACGGAGACATAGAAAAAATGTACCGTCAGATCATAGTCGATAAAAAAGATAGAAACTTTCAACGAATCCTCTTTCGACCAACCCAAGAAAGTAAAATAAATGACTACACCCTTAAAACAGTAACTTTTGGAGTTAACTGCGCGCCATTCCTAGCAACCAGAACACTTCAGCAACTCGCAGAAGATTGCAAGGAACTATACCCCAGAGCATTCTCTATTCTGTTGCAAGAAACCTATGTGGACGATATTCTCTCAGGTGGTCATGACTTAGCAACAGCCCAAGAAGCCCAAACTCAATTAATAGAAGCTCTAAAATCAGCTGGATTTCCCCTCAAGAAGATATGTGCAAACAATCCACATCTTCTAAGCAGTATTCCGAACGAAGACTTGCTAAGCGCAGACTTTCTCAAGTTGCATGAAACCAGCTCAACAAAAACACTGGGCATTCACTGGAATGCTTTAACAGATTCGTTTGGCTACTTAGTCAACGCTCCTCAACCCACTCAAGCAATAACGAAGCGACAAGTTCTTTCTGTTATTGCCGCTCTTTTCGACCCGGCAGGATGGCTTACGCCAATAATAGTACAAGCCAAGATTTTAATCCAAAGTCTGTGGCTAGAAAGTGCAAGTTGGGACGAAAATATAAAACCCTTATCATTGATCAAATGGAATCAATTTGTGGAACAACTCCCCTACATAGCACAAATTCAGATCCCGAGATGGATAGGTTTCTCTCCCAATCACAAAGTGCAAGTGCATGGCTTCTGTGATGCGTCAGAAAAAGCATACTGTGCTACACTCTATATTCGAAACGAATCTCCTACTAGTATTACAACCCATTTACTAGTAGCTAAAAGCCGTGTAGCCCCATTACACACAGTAAGTCTACCCCGGCTTGAACTGTGTGCTGCAGTCTTACTCTCAGAACTTCTCAAATCAACCTTTCCAAATATAAACTGCCAAAATCCCGAAATATTTTTGTGGACCGACTCATCAATTACGCTAGCATGGCTGGACAAAGCACCCCATCACTGGAAAACCTTTGTCGCCAATCGAGTTTCCCAAATTATTAAGAATGTAGAAAATGCAAAATGGTTGCATGTACCAACCCGGCAAAATCCCCCCGATCTTGTCACCCGGGGTGTACTGCAACCGATTTAATATCTAGCAAGCTTTGGTGGAAGGGACCAGAATGGCTCTCGAAACCAAAGGAATTCTGGCCGAAAACTTCCCCCGCAGCAGTAAAACCTCTCCGAAGCGAAAACTATCGTTGTACTGACCACTCACGTCGACCAAGAAACACTTTTAACTCGATTCTCTTCGTACCAACGAGCGTTACGAGTCATAGCGTATGTGTCACGATTCATCCACAACTCAAACCCAAAGAAAACCGAAAAATACTCAGGAAGTCTAACATACAACGAAGTTGAAAATGCAAGGACAAGAATTCTGATAATTTCTCAAAGAAGTCATTATTCCTCGGAATATTCTCGACTCGCTCAAAAACTTCCCATCTCAAAGAAGAGTCCATTGACACCCCTAAACCCGATGTTAGACTCCAAGGGTCTTATTCGCGCAAACGGTCGTCTAGCGAATTCATCATTACAATACGATGAAAAATACCCTATAATCGTATCCGAGGTATCTCATTTATGCAAATTACTTCTCAATTTCATTCATGAGATTTCTCTTCATGGCGAACATCAGCTTATGTTGCGTTTAACCCGACAACAGTTTTTCATACCCAAATTGAAAAACAAAATCAAAACAATTATTTTCAATTGTAAAACATGCACCATATACAAGCACAAAACTCGTGAACAAATTATGGCTGCACTTCCTAAAGAGCGAGTAACCCTATCGCTACCATTTACACATACAGGTGTCGATTTCGCAGGCCCGTTTGAAATAAAATCCTCCCCACTTCGTAAAAGTGCGACCTTAAAAGGTTATGTTGCCGTTTTTGTATGTTTCGCAACAAAAGCTGTTCATTTAGAGGCAGTGTCTGAACTCACTTCTCAAGCGTTTATGGCAGCCTTCGCTAGATTTGTCGGACGAAGAGGATTACCCAATCAAATTATATCCGACAATGGTCGAAACTTCTTAGGAGCAGATCGGCTCATACAGAAGGATATAACTCAATTTCTCCAAATTGCATCCAGCGATATAGCGTCCAAATACTGCACCCAAGGTCTCCACTGGAAATTCATTCCACCTCAAGCTCCGCACATGGGTGGACTCTGGGAGTCCGCAGTAAAAAAGCTTCAAAACTCATTTTAAAAAGGTTACTAAAGATCAAAAATTCACCTTTGAAGAGTTCGCAACATTGCTGATTCGAATCGAAGCTGTCCTTAACTCAAGGCCTCTCTCACCTTTGAATGACAACCCCAACGAATTACTACCGCTTACTCCAGGTCATTTCCTGCGTGGTGCACCGTTGTTGGCTATCCCTGAGCCACCCCAAAATAATCTTTCTCTAGTAAATCGTTGGGAGAAACTCAAAGTTTTACACCACCAATTTAGTGCGAGATGGAAAACGGAATACCTCTCACAACTACACAAACGCTACAAATGGAAATATCCGAAGAGAGATATAACCCCAGATGACTTAGTCATTATTAAAGACGACCAACTTCCACCCAACGAATGGCGTCTGGGAAGAGTACAAAAAACTCATTCTGGACCAGATGGTCATATTCGAGTGGCCGAAATTAAAACCCAAGGTGGACTTGTTACTCGACCCATTGTAAAGCTATGCATTCTGCCTTCACATATTTGATAAGTCTTCGGTTGAGAACTCCTTCACGATGACCATTAGCTTGCAATTACGATCCAGATCCCCGTTCCCACACACTCTAGATGACTAACATTTCTCTAAAATTACACTTACACCTAACTTAGTCACGTTCCAGCAAACCGTATCGGAAAGATATTAATTTTTCTCTTCTCCCACAGAAATTGGTACCAGTGCAAATTGTGCGCCCAAAAAGCATTCCATAAGAATTTGTAACAAATTCTTACAAATGGATGTGGTCACTCGCCGGCAAACTATAAGGCGTTTGGGGCAGTGCTCCAATTGTTTAGCGCGCTCCCATACGGTGGAAAGATGTACCTCAAAAGCCGTATGTAACGTGTGCGGCGATACACACCATACGGTCCTGCATCTCTACCCGAAAAACATAAAGAAGGCATCCAGTTCCAGCCGTCCTAAGAATCCGCCTCGAGTGCAGCGTACGTCGCAACCAGCTCCCAAACGGCAAGAAAGAGCCAGCCGTCAAGAAAGAGGTAAATCGGACCGATTTAGGACAACAAAAAATACAACAGCATCACCAGCTTCAGGGCCATCTAGAGCCCATGAGGCTGTCAACTATTTGGATGAAATGATGCACTCGTTGCGTCTTATGAGACAGTGTCTCCTCCCAGCGACGCAAGGGGGCCGGCATGTCCACGCGAAGATGGACTAGTTTTCATCTAGCCCTGGGAGGGGCCAACCACCGGAAACCGTTCGGTGTACAGTGTCAAGGTGACACCTGTCACTAACGACAATGACGTCTTTAAAAGGAGGTTGGCAACTTCCGCTTTTTTCATCCTATTCACTTCGCCTTTCAGATAAGAAAGAACACAATTTTTGATAATTCCAACAATAATAAATTAAAACTGAATACCAAGTTTTTAAGTTAAAATAAATTGTTAATAAATTAATATTAAAACCAATTGTAAAACTACAACAACAATAACAAAAAACCAAACAAGTTAATTAGCGAAAATAAAGCTGCAGCCAAAGGAAGTTAAAACAGGTCTTTTTGTTATTCTGGAACATGAGGTAAAAAACTTGTCCACCCTAACCTTATCCCCCCACAAACGCATACCCTAGCGTTGTTCAGAATGTATACGCAAAAGCTTTCTGTACGCATATGTATACGATTGATGAGACAGGTGTGCACATGATACAATTACTAATTGTAATTGTATCATGGGTGTGCATAAAGAAAGTGAGAATAGGAGAGTAAGCGAAACGGTTGACGCCGACGCAGTCCGAAGGAGGTGTTATAATTATACGTGGCTGGAGAACAAATTAATTGAAGTACAAGGTTAGAACAAGTGTGTGATCGGAACAAGGATGCCTCGTGTATTTTATTTTTTGGTTAAGAAGAAAAAAATAAGTTAATTAAAAAGAAATAATATTGCAAAAAAAAAAGATATTTGATAGAAAACTAAAAAGTGCAGTGTAATAAAAAAAAATTGAATTAAAGAACAAGAACAAAAAAAGACAATTTGGTGTGCGAAAAGACATAAGAGAACAAAAAGAACAAATAAGACAATTTTGTGTGCACGCGTTTTTGTGATTTCGGCCAGTAGCAAAATTTACGGCACAAGACAATCAAATAATAATAATAATTAAATAATAAATTGCTATTGGTAAAAAAGGAAACACGAGGCACCAGTGAAAAATATTTGCGTTTATTTAATTTATAAATTGGATTTGTTCCAAAGTAAAAACGGCCTACACTACAGTCCAATCACAGGTTCCGGCTTAGATTCGACTGCAAAGTTAGCAGCAAAGATTTTTTCGTGGCGTTGCGACAATTGGATTTCGTTCCAAACAAACAACGGCCTACACTACTGTCCAATCACAGGTTCCGGCTTAGATTCGACTGTAAGCGCTAGAGACACATATTTTTGTGGGCGTTACGGCAATTGTATTTCGTTCCAAAGTTATTGACGGTCCACTGTGATTTAAACACTGGGTTCTATCTTGGTTTAACCACACACCCAGAGTAAAGAGTATACAAGAAGATTTGTCACGTGGTAGTTAAGTGAGGCTAATATTAAGTAAACATTGGTACTAGAAATTTGAATTACTGTAAATAAAAATGAATTATTGTAAATAAAACAAGAAAAAAAGTTAAATTCGGTTGGACCGAAGTTTATACTATATACCTGTTACACATCATTTGACGTTGATAGACCTTCGTGTGCAGCATTTGTATTAAATTTTATTTCAAAATACTAAACAAATTAAATATACCTTAAAAATTTAGGAATTCGCGGTCCGATTTGGACAAATTTAAACTGAAGATTTGGCATGGTATAAGAAACATTTTAACCATATTTGAAGCCATTCGCTTTATAAATACATTTTTTCATATAAGAACTTTGAAAAAATGTTGTACTTTTTGTATGGGAGCTATACCTAAAAGTGGGCGTGGCACATTGATTTTAACATAGAAACTACACATTACCTAGAAAAGCTTAAGTTTAAAATTTCAGCCCAATATCTTTAAAACTGAGCGAATAAATCGCGCAGCAACACACATACAGACGGACAGACAGACGGACACATGGCTAAATCGATTCGTCTCGTCGAGCTGATCAAGAATATATATACTTTATACGGTCTACGATGCCTCCTTTAATGCGTTACAAACTTTCCGACAAACTGAATATACCTGTTTACACTAGTGTAATAGGTATAAAAAGATAAAGTCGTATTTTTTTGATTTTCTTGGAAAAAAAATATTCTGGAACACACAATCGCCAGAGGTCGCTGAAAAATATATGTACAAATTTTCTGTGACAGAACGCTTGGGCATCCGTTGAGGATACCCCCGGCCTGTGCAATCGTTACACCATCTAAGGTTTGGGATGCAATGCAGTTTTTGATAAACTCTGAGCTTTATCAAAAACATGATATTAGCTTAAGCGACCAATGGATATCGTCTTTTCCATCTGAAACTATCCCATTTATTGCTTACCAAGAAGATAGAGAATTAGCTAATCAACTAATTCAAAGGAGTAATGAAATAAACCCCTCCCCACAAAATAAAAATCTAGAAGGTGACGAGCAACTTAACCCAGGGGGGCAAGAAACATTAGAAAGAATTGACATCCACAGAAAATGTTGGCGTGCAAAGAATAGTAATTGCACTAGGTGAAGGTCAACGTCCTTTAGATATGATTATTGACTCTGATTCAGAGGAGCTGTCATTTCCAACAATATATGCTGGAAGAAAAAGACAGTTCAAAGAAACTTTTACAACCATTGTTAGGTCAGAACTTAGAAATTCAGATAGGAGAGGTTGTAGAACTGATAAGCTCTTTTCAATAACAAAAAATTATAAATGATTCACATAAGAAACAATACTTCTATTTGCTTACGCAAACATACTGCTCCTCGCAGAATTACAGCAGCTAATGCTCTTAATGAAGACCACTTAGAAAATTCAATTCGACACAATGAGGGCTATAGGGTATTAAAGGGCATTCGCTCATTCGTCAGTTTGGATTGCCAACTTTATTTAGAAAAGGCTCGTTTGAATAGAAAAGATCCAGTTATTTGCTTAAGGTATTTGTTAACGCCAAAAATTTGAATTCATGGTGGAATTCAAATTCCCCAAATTGCGCGCTAATGTTGCCGTCCGTCTGCTCTCTTGCGCTCTCTAGTTTTAAGTAAAGTTTAGTTGTAAAACTACCGCGCAAATTAAAGCTTCACACCCCGCTTTACATTTTTTCAAATTGTATTTTTTTAAGACTTTTTTTGAAATAAACGGAGTTTGAGTGCTCGTTTTTAATTTTATTATATATATTAATTAACTGCAATCGTGTTTCTTTTTTTTGTATTGCTGGGGTACGGTCGAGTGACTTTTATTTCCAGGTACAACTTAGCATTTTTGGCTCCCGAATATATCTACCGGCATTTTTTATTTAACAGCGAGTGTTAAATATTTTGGTCCTTCGAGCCGGATCACAGATATAGAGCGATTGTGGGTTACATAAAAATATATAATTCCCCCTTTTTTTTACTATACAGCAGGTGAGTTGTGTTTTTTTATTTTTTTTATGCAATTTATTGAAAATTTTTCCCTATCTGCGTATGTGTACTTCTCCTGGTTTTGCCATCTCCGTTTTTTCCTTTCAAGTTCTCTTGAGTGGTCTTATTTTTGCATTTTTTAAATTTGAGCTCTCATTTTTTATTTTGAGTGATTTCAAATTTTCTTTATTCCTTTCTTGCCTTTTTGTGTTTGGCATTATTTCCTTTGAAATAAAAATTCTTGGCAGCACTTTTTTTCCAAACCGATTACGAAAATCGAGTGATCGATAATTGGTCTGCGATCGGAAAAAAGAAGAAACATAAACAAAGTGAAACAGCAAGTAAATTCACAAAATAAAATTTAAAAATTAAATAAATAAATAAAATAAAATTTTAACGCAAAAAAAAAAAAAAAAAACAAAGAAATATTTTATTCATTTTGCAATTTGTGCTAAGAATTTCATCAGTCTGTCTGTCGCATGCTGATAGAGATTTCTCGAAGGGCAGACAGACGCATAATTAAAAGGTTAGTTGTTTGTTGTTTTAATAGAATTGAATAAATTTTTGTTCTTTTTTTTGGCGACGATATTGGCATACTGGTACCATCCGTGAACATTATTTGTACCGTGGTTCAACATCATTTTATAATAATCATCGTGTTGCCGGCAGCCGCAACAAAACCAAATTCCAACAACAACAACAATAATTACATTAAGCCAGAAGTGCTTATTAAGTTATTTTTATTTTTACAACAACAACAATAACTGCAGTGAGTACTATAAGAGTTATTTATATTATTTTCTTTTGTTTAATATTGTGCACGCTGCGCAGTATATTTGTTGTTCTATCTTGGCCTATAATTTGGTGTGCAAGGTGTGAACTAAAAGTTTATGATTTAAATTTTGTTCACTTGCACAATTGTTTTTCGGAATTTTTTTAACGTGCCTTTTCTTTCTGAGAATCAATTTAACAAATTATAAATTTTTTTTTTTTGATTCGGTTTTTTAATTGTGCCAAAGAAAAAAAAAATAGTTTTCATTTTTTTTCTTCTCAGTCTACTGAACGATTTTGTTGGTTTATTTTTTTTCTCTCTATTTTTTATTTTCGTAAATTAATTTTATTATGGCAGAGAATAAGTTCAATCACTTTTCTGATGAACTTTTGAGATTCGAACAAGAATTTCAAAATGTCAAAAGAGAAGAATTGACATTGTTCTCTATAGACATTTTGTAAGGAAGAACTAAAAAATTTGTGGCGGTCAGTAAAAGGTGCTTACGATAAGTTGATGTCTAATCTGCCGGAGGGATTAGACAAAGACTTATTGATAACCAAACAAGCAGCTTGTTTTGCAGCCTACATATCTTGTGGCTCTCAATTGGATATGACATGTCAAATTTTGTCCGAGGACAGGAGCTCGACTCAGATGCATTCGAATAACGCATCTGGTAGCAGGCAAGGTTTATCAGAATCACATAATATTTCTTTACCCCCTTGTGATACTGATTTGTTTTATGATGATTATAGTCCATGGCCAAGTTTTCGTGATATGTTCACAGCCATCTATAAGTCGAATACAAGACTACAACCAGTGGAGAAGTTGTATCACCTTAAACAAAAAACTCGTGGTGAGGCTCGCGAAATAGTCAACAGATCTCCGTTGACTAATAATGGTTTTGAATTAGCTTGGCAGAATTTAGTTGACCGATACGAAAACAAGCGTGTTTTGGTAAATGGTCAGCTCAAGACCCTTTTTAATTTGGAAGTGGTTTCATCGGAAAATGGTACAGAGATAAAAAGGCTTCAAAGAGAAATTAATAATGCATTATCCAATCTGGAGGCTAATAGTATTAGCATCGAAAATTGGGATGTAATTTTGGTATTTTTGTGTTCTACACGGCTTCCAGATGCTACTCTAGCTCTTTGGGAGCAATCTCTCAAAGATAAGAGAGCAATACCGAAATGGAAAGAAATGGACGAGTTTTTAACTGCCCGTTTTCAAACACTTGAAACGGTGTCAGACATTCGAACTTCATTAAAAGTGAGCTCTACGAAACGTAGCTATTCTGGTTTCAACAGCAAAGCGAAACGTGTCAATACGTTTCAGACAAAAGTGGATAATTTGTGTAGAATGTGCAATTCTTCAGAACACAATTTAAACAAATGTGCAAGGTTTTAGCTCTCACCCCAATGAAGAGAACTGATTTTGTGAGACAGAAACAATTATGTTTAAATTGTCTAGCGCACAGTCACATGAGAAATGAATGTAAAAGTCAGTATAGGTGTAGCAAATGCAATCAATTTCATCACACCTTACTTCATTGGGATACAACTGCAGTGTCTAGCCCTTCTACTTCGCCTACTGCTAATGAGCAACCATATGTTCCCCAAGATGAAGCAGGGACTAGCAGCCACAATCTTCAATCTTGTTTTACGTTCACGTCAAAGAATGTGCTTTTAGGTACTGCTTTGGTTCAAATTGTGTATCCGGCTCTGTATTTTCAGGCACGTTCATTTCAGAGCGACTTCAGAAGCGTTTCGGTATTCAATGCAATCGCACTAGTGCTCATGTGTCAGGATTGAATTCCTCCGTTGCGGCAAAAATAAATCGTTCATGCATTATGCGTCTAAAATCATCGCATGAAATTGGATTTGAGGTAGAGACCCGAGCCTTTGTCCTTCCTAAACTTACTGGTTTTTTACCCAGTAAGGATGTTGCTTTGCCAACAAATATACATTTTGATTTTTCACTTGCCGATCCTCATTTTTACCAGAGTGATCAAGTAGATCTACTGATAGGAAGTGACATTTACCCCCAGATAGTGAGAGAGGGAGTAAAACACAATGTTTTGGGTTCTTTGTTAGCCCAAAACACAGCATTTGGGTGGATTTTAACAGGCCCCCCTCAATTCAGTGCAATAAAATTTCAATTCTTTCATGTTTCACCGAATTAAGTTTAAGTCAGCAATTGCAAAAATTTTGGGAACTAGAAAGCATTCCTGACAGAGTATTTCTGAGCGAGGAAGACGAGTTTTGTGAACGAAATTTCGACAGCACCACTAATAGAGATATTGATGGTAGATACGAAGTTAGATTGACGGTTCGGCCGGAATTTCAAGGCGAATGCCCGCTAGGAGCTTCACGCAAGGTAGCCTGTTCGCAGCAGCAATAAGTAGGAGATTTATTAGTCGCATAGTTGCATAGTTTGTTTATATATTGTATAAGAGAAGTTCCGTTAACTTTATTAAATATTATTCTATGTTTGCTTTGATCTTTTTCTGCTTGCAATTGTTGAAGCATAGCAGCTGTAATTTGTAATCGTTAACTTCACTCTTTCCGCGACGCGCCAATTACATGGTTGTCAGTTCGGACAATCAAAAAATATAAAACTGTGTTTTAATCTGCCCAAAGGCGTGCACTTTAGCCTCAAATAGAAGTGATCACAGGCTTGTTTGGAGCCTGCTAAAAAGGGCTAGTAAAATAACTCGTCCTCGAAACATTTGGTGACCGACAGGTGGAAAGGTCACAGGAATTATTATTTGGATAATTTAATCGCTTGATATAACATTTATCGGTCGTAACAAATGGACATACATTATCGCTATCGCTGCATCAATTGAACAAATTAAATCATTTAAAAACTCAATCGCAACTAATTTGTTAAATTTCGTGTGCCAAAAGTTTTATAATTTATAAAAAATAATAATAAAATTCAACTTATCAGTGCTCAAATTATTGCAAACTCATAACGGGCTTGTATGTATGTAAATAGAAGCAGTTTTCTTTTACATATATAAGCACCAGAGAACTGCGCAAGCCACCGACACTTAAGGTGCACCGGATAAATGTTGGGTGATTTTGACACCCGAGTGTTTTTTTCACTCATGAACTGAGTGTAAGTGCGCACCCAACAATAAATATATGGGTTTTTGCCACACAAGAAACAAAAATGAGTAGGTAGCGATTTTGCATATGTGTCTAAGTCATATGTCTGCGCGTCAACGTTAAAGAAAGAGTGGGTAATAAGGGACACTCAAAAAGCGAGACGCAATATGTATTGAGTGTTGTGAGTGTTTGGGTTTTTTTTGTGCAAGCCTTCGCTGAAGTGGGTTTTTTTTTAACTTGCTGCTGCAGTAGCGACGCTTAGCGCGTTATATGAATAAAGAAAATAACACAATACACTGAGAAATTTAAGAAAGAAAATTTTATTTATTTTACAAAGAATATATATTTACGCTCTTCAGTGAGTTCAAAAATAATATTTAAAAAAAAAACTAAAAATTAATTAAAACTAAATTACATAACTCTAAAAATTAAAAATAACATACACATATACACTCTTCAGTGAGTTCATAAATAAAAACTAGTAAAAACAAAAATAATATAAGAACCAAAATAAAAAATGAAATGAAAATAATTGATATTAAAAGTTTACATTTTTATAGTAAGAGTGTAAAAAAAGCAAGTTGTCTACTGTTTTCGGCCCCAATCTATTTCTTTTATCCGTTATAACATTTCCCGCTAAAGAAAACACCCTTTCAGCTGCTGCACTGCTTGCAGGTATTGTTAAAAGTTGCAAAGCTAATTTTGATAGCAGCGGATAGCAATTTTCTTTGTTTTTCCACCACTCAATTGGTTCAAAGTCCTCGCTTAATGCAACTCGCTCAGTACAATAAGTTTCAATTTCATCTGAGGGTGATTTACCATTATTATTGGACTGAGCCACTAGTTGGGAAAAGAAAAATGTTGTTTTTGGCACAATCGCTTGGCTTTTAGGTCTAGATGCTAATTGACTGCTTGAGCTGGCTGAACTTGATTCGTCGCTTGAAAAAGTGCTATTTCTAGAGATTTCGTTTAAAGAGCTACTCAAATTGTTCATTTTTTCAACACAAAACTCCTTTATATTTATTATATCCTCATGCTCCAAAAATGCTGCAGGTGGATATAGAAAAAAGGCTGCTTTGTGCCATATACCTATGTTTTCCCTCCAAATTGTTTCGACGTTACTTGAAATTCTATTCTTAAGAGCTGTAATAACTGAATTGTCTTCACAATTTGGCTCGCAAAGCTTTTTATTTTAGTAATTGAGGGCAATACATAACAAATTGAAGGAGAGCTACATGTTTGCAGTTCTTTAAAAATTCTCTCAAAATCTTCAAGAAGAACGAGTATTGCTTTCAATGTAGATATGCTTGTGACAATAAGATTTTGGCCTCCTTCAGTCTCACTTAAAATTTGATTCACTGTCGTCCAATTTTCTACTATTGAATTAATCATTATATAATTTGAGTTCCATCGAGTAGGACATGCATTTTTTAAAGTCGTCTTTAGCCTATGCTGCAAACTAGCCTTTTTAAAATATTTAACTATCTTTTTGCATGCGCACAATATTTCCTTTAGCTCATGTGCTTCATCAAATGATTTTTCCAATACATTTGAAAACAAATGAGTGCTGCAATTAATTCGAATATTTTGGCCCAATGCTTTTTTAATATTGGTCCCCCTATCTGTTACGAATTTAATGCTGGCAATGTTGTCAATTTGAAATTGGGCAAAAACGGCTTTTGTTTTGTTTAGAATATTTTCGCCAGTGGATTTTTCGAAATCCATTGATTTTAAGCCTAAGATGATGTCATGCATTTTAAATTCTGTTAAAAAGTGAAGAGTCACACCCAAAAAATTTCTATTTATATATTGGTCTGTCCACATATCAATTGTTGCAGATACTGCACCATTATCTACCGCTTCTTTTATTTGGCTGGAGACAATATTTCGCTTTTCTTCCGCGTCTTTTTCCGCATTTCGGCTCAATGTAGTTGCGTTAGGCAGAAGGTCATCAATATCAACATTAGGTCCATAGTTAGCACCAATCTTAACAAAAAAATTCCACAAGGTTGCGAAATCCAGCCCCATTCACTGCAGAAAACGGCCGACAATCCGCAACAACCCACTCAGTACACTTCATTATAGCCGTGTTTTTGTCTGTCGTTGAAACTTTCTTAGCTTCTGTTGGCTTGCGTAAGGCCAAACAGCATCTATGACGCGACAGATTGGACGTCTGGTTGCCAGCAAATTTTAAAACTTTTTTGCATATTTGGCAGAAAACCCACCCCTCAAGAACAGTTTGGTCCTCTCGGAAAATTTCACATAATATGGACCAAATTAAACTTCTCCCTTTGTGTTTCGCCGCTACTGTATATTCTCCACACTCTATTTTATATTTAATTACTTCCGCTGTCATTTTTTAAACCTGTCAATCACAAAATCAAACAAGCACTGAAACAGCCGATAATTTGCAATGCACAAACACACGATGATGTCCACAAAACACTCGGGTGTTACTGTGTTGTTTTTTGTTCATGTGTTTATTGCGCATTACTTTTTTTCACTTGCGCTTATTTCTACATTCGTTTTAGGTGTGAGTGCGTCCAGCACGCGTTGCCGAAAAACACTTAGGTGTGTGTGTAAAAAAAGAACGGTGCATTGAGTGATCGTAAGCATGAATTTGCTGGCACTCATAGCAGAAACACAATTTTTTATGAGTGTGTGTCTTTACTTTGCTGAGGGACCGGCACTCAAATATTGTTGGGTGTGAGTAAGGTGGCAAAAAGTCACACTCCTGCAGTTCTCTGATAAGCACCGCTATCGTAAATACATACATATTGAGTTTATATAAAAACCGTTTGACTTTAAGCATATGCGTATATATATATAATCGCATTGTTTCTATTGTGTTCTATCATTTTCGCTGCACCCGCGCAAATTATACATAACATTCGAAAGCATATACGAGTTAAACCTTAAGCAACGGGACAATGTCAAACGAAAATGACTCAAGTAATGTGCATGCCGTCGGCAATGCTGCTGCAAATAATTATATATTGTTTTTTAAGAAAAAGTGCGAGTCAATTCAAAAACAATTGATGGAATTTAATAAGTTAACATCAGAGCAAATAAAGACATTTACTGAAGCTGAACTAACGGTACGCGTAGAGCTTATTGATAGTTTTTATTCTGTATTCGATAAAGCTCACACCAGCCTTGAAGAAATTGATCCTAGTGAGTTAGACAGTGACGATCGTTCGAATTTTGTCGTGGTTTATTTGTCGGTAAAATCAAAATTTGCTAATCATTTACAAAACTTGCAAAAACCAAAAATGTCGCGCTTATCCACAATCCGTCATCTTGATTCGAATGACACATTCGGTTTTACCTCGTCGCGCATTAATACACGTTTGCCGGAATTGCAGATTCGTAAATTCAATGGTGCATATCATGATTGGCCAGACTTCATCTCGATGTTTACCAACGTTGTAGACAAAAGTGCTGAGCTAAGTAAAATTGAGAAGCTGCATTACTTATTTTCGAGTTTGGAAGGAGCAGCGTTAGATACCATACGCTCACTGGAAACAGATGAGAAGAACTACGATAAAGCTTTACATCTTCTAAAAAATCGTTTTGATAACAAGTTGTTTAATTTTCAGACACATGTTAAGGCAATCTTTGAACTAAAGGGTGTTGATAAAGGTTCTGCTAGTGGTCTTCGTGCATTGAGCGATAAATTCAACTGTCATCTTCGCGCTTTAAAAACTTTGGGTACCACACAGCAAATTTTTGACGCATTTTTAATACATCTGGTATCGCACAAGCTGGATCGCATATCTCATGAACGGTGGGAAGAAAGTCTGTCCACAGAGCTTCCATCCTGGGATCAAATGGCTTCATTCATGGAAAAGAGGTGCCGTACGCTTGAAAATTTGGATCACGCTTCGGTAACGCATAAGCCAAGCCAGCAGGTGGGCAAATACTTTTCAAAATCAACTCGTAATGTCTTTGTAGCATCTACTAAGCATTCGATACAGCATGTTTGTGATTTTTGTGAAGCAAAAGATCATAACATTGTAAGTTGCATGAAATTTATAAACCTTTCACACAATTTGCGACACAAGGAGGTGAAGAAATTGCAGTTGTGCTTCAACTGTTTGCGCAAAGGCCACTCAGTTAAAAATTGTAAATCTGGTAATTGTCGCCATTGCCAAGGAAGACATCATTCTTTATTGCACGTTCCTTTACCAAGCAACACTGAGCGTTCGGTAGTTCCTGCGCAGGCAACTTTCAATTCACCAACTGAACTTGGTTCTACACAGGCAGCTCTCGTTTCAAGTTCAATTTCAACAGCATCACTTTCAATTCCAAGGTCGTCTACTACTGATGTGTTACTTGCTACAGCCATTATATTTGTTAAGAATCAATCTGGATCATTTATTCCATGTCGCACAATTCTTGATTCTGCTTCACAGCTAAACTTTATTACTTCTCGGTTGGCAAATCAGCTCCAGCTAAAGTCGACATCATCAATAATTAATATATCTGGTATAGGGTCTTCAAAGTTTTCGGCTAGCAAATCTATGAGCTTAGTATTTCGATCAAAGGACTCAAAATATTCAGCATCAGTATCAGCAATTGTCACTCAAAATATTACAGACTATCAACCAAATTTCGCATTAAATGCTTCTGACTGGAGCATCCCCAGCAACATCGAACTAGCAGATTCATTGTTTTACCAGCCGCAGCGCGTAGACATGCTACTTGGCGCTGGGATATTTTTTGAACTACTTTGTGTCGGACAAATTCGCCTTGCTGAGAATTTACCCATTTTGCAAAAGACTATGCTGGGATGGATTGTTTCTGGCGGTATTTCGTATTCATCAAAAAATCATACTTCGTTAGCAACCTTCAGTAGAAACATAGAGCAACAAATTAGCGACATTTCATTAACTGAAATAGTCAAGCGTTTTTGGGAAGTAGATACTTCCGTCGATAAAGCGTCTATTGCGTCGCAAGAAGATATTGACTGTGAGCAACATTTTAAATATACACATTCTAGACTTTCTTCAGGCGAATATTCGGTGCACCTTCCACGCAAATGTGACTTTGATATTCTGGGCGATTCATATGATCGGGCTTTAAGGCGCTTGAAAAGTTTAGAAAAGAGAATGGAGAAAAATCGGGATATGAAAACTCACTACGTTTCGTTTATGAGAGAGTATTTAGCTCTGGGCCATATGTCTTTGGCAACAATTCGAAAAGACATTCCTACATTTTACCTTCCACACCACTGTGTTCTAAAAAATGACAGTACTACAACGAAGTTACGCGTTGTATTTGATGGCTCTGCAAAATCTACGTCTGGATATTCGCTGAATGATCTATTATTGGCAGGACCAACTATACAGCCGAAGCTTTTTGACACGCTTCTACGTTTTCGATTTCATAAGATCGCTATTTGTGGAGACATTTGTAAAATGTATCGATGTGTTAGGATATCGCATCCGGATGACTACATGCAGTGTATACTGTGGAGGCAAAATCCCAACGATGAAGTTCGCGTGTACAAGTTGGACACTGTCACATATGGTACCAAGCCCGCTGCTTTTCTAGCAATTCGAGCAATGCACCAGCTGTCTTATGATGAGGAGAAATCGTTTCCTTTGGGAGCAGCAATTGTTCGCAGAGACTTTTACGTAGACGATCTCATTTCTGGCGCTGACACTTTGCAAGAAGTTATTGAGATCAGGCAGCAAGTAAAAAAGGTTGCTTGAACGAGGAAATTTCAATATACGTAAGTGGTGCTCAAATGAACCAGCAGCACTCAATGATATTCCTGAAGCCGACTGCGAATCACTTTTAAAGTTTCATGATGGAAGTGAAGTAACCAAAGCGTTGGGTCTGGCTTGGAATCCAAAGACTGATTGTTTTTTGTTTGCATTTACTCCGATTGATATACCTACTTATGTAACAAAAAGAACAGTTCTCTCCGTCGTAGCTCGTTTCTACGATCCTTTAGGATTGATATCACCAACAATTACTAAAATGAAAATATTTTTACAGACGCTGTGGAAAGAAAGGCTTCTATGGGACGAGAGTCTTCCACATGCCCTACATGCAAATTGGATTGAACTTTGCGCTCAATTACCGATGTTGAGTAGCATCAAATTTCCACGTTTTATTTTAAAGCCTAAAGCAGCTTGGCAAATACATGCATTCTGTGATGCAAGTTTAGCAGCATTTGGCGCTTGCGTGTACATACGATCAGATTTAGAAGGACACGTAATGTCGCATTTACTTTGCTCTAAATCGCGAGTTTCACCATTGAAGACATTGACTATACCCAAGTTGGAATTAGCAGCTGCACTTCTTTTATCGGAATTGGTGTCTTCAATAACTTCAACTCTAAAAACTTCTTGCGAAATCCATTGCTGGTCTGATTCAATGGTAGTGCTATCATGGTTGCGAGAAGAGCCATCAAAATTTAATATATTTGTTTCGAATCGAGTAAGCCAAATTCAAACTCTTACACATGGCATGACATGGCACCACGTGCCTACAGATAAAAATCCTGCTGATTTGTTATCTCGTGGATGCACTCCTGGAGAGTTATTGCAATCAAAATTGTGGCTTAATGGACCTTCATTTCTTTTAAAAGAGTCATCAAGCTGGCCTCATCGTCAAGATTTTATGAAAGATTTGCCAGAATGTCGTCGTTGCGTGCTTGCCGTTACTGCAGAATTTGATTTGGTTTTAAGATGCAAATTTCACAATGACTTTTATAAACTACAAAGAGTTTTTGCGTACGTATCCAGGTTTTGGATACGGAAGGACAACAACATACCACGCCCGATTGGAAATCTTACAACTAAGGATATACAATTAGGAACACGACTTTTAGTTCGTGTTTTGCAACAGTCAAGTTTCTCAGAAGAGTTTAAAATTATAAGAAAGAATCTACCTGCGAGGTCATCAAGTACACTTCATTCATTAAATGCATTCATTGACGAATTTGGGCTACTACGAGTTGGTGGCAGATTGGAAAATTCACTTTTAAATTTTGAAGCAAAACATCCATTAATTTTGCCTAAAAACCATCCAGTGACTCGTTCTATTATTGCGTACTATCACCACAAATACTTGCATGCTGGACCTCAAAGTCTTCTCGCTATAATTCGGCAAAGATTTTGGCCCATTGGCGGAAGGAAGTTAGTAGCCAGTGTCGTAAATAAATGCATAAGATGCTACCGCATTAAACCAACAATTTGTAAGCATATTATGGGTTCATTGCCACCTGATCGTGTTCGAGCAACCAGGCCATTTTTAACCACGGGTATTGACTTCTGTGGACCATTTTATTACAAGGCCGACGTTAGAAATCGTCCACCAACAAAATGCTATGTTTGCATATTTGTATGTTTTTGTACAAAGGCTACGCATTTGGAGTTGGTTTGCGATTTATCCACTTCATCATTCTTAGCAGCATTGAAAAGATTCATTTGCACCAGAGGAAAACCAAAAACAATTTGGTCTGATAATGCGACAAATTTCGTTGGAGCCAAAAATAAATTACTTGAATTAAGAAAGCTGTTTTTAAGTGATCCTCACAACAACGAAATTGCAAACCAGTGCTTATCTGAGGGTATCGATTGGAAATTCATACCACCACGTTCACCGCACTTTGGTGGCCTCTGGGAGGCTGCGGTGAAGTTGGCTAAACATCATTTTACACGAACTATTGGCTTGTCCGTGTTAACTTTCGAAGAGCTCCGCACTTTGGTGTGTGAGATAGCTGCAATAATCAATTCTCGTCCTCTTTGTCCACTTTCAGATAATCCACAGGACTTAGAGGTACTCACGCCAGCTCACTTTCTAGTTGGCGCACCACTCGTGTCCATAATTGAACCTGATGTAACCGAGCTAAACATTAATCGTTTGGGACGCTGGCAACGTATTTGCTATATGCAGCAAATATTCTGGCGTAAATGGTCAACTGGATATTTGTCACTACTACAGGAACGACACAAGTGGCGCGCGGTATCAAACAACGTTGCACCTGGTTCCTTGGTAGTTCTACAAGATGATGGTATACAACCACTTAAATGGCGCTTGGGTCGTATCGAGAATGTCATCTCTGGCAAAGATGGCACTGTTCGAGTGGTTACAATTCGTACGGCTACTGGCATCACTAAGAGTGCTGTTGGCAAAATTGCTGTGCTTCCTGTTGATTCTTCTGTTGAAAGACTGGGTCTTCCAACGGGGGGAGCATGTTCGCAGCAGCAATAAGTAGGAGATTTATTAGTCGCATAGTTGCATAGTTTGTTTATATATTGTATAAGAGAAGTTCCGTTAACTTTATTAAATATTATTCTATGTTTGCTTTGATCTTTTTCTGCTTGCAATTGTTGAAGCATAGCAGCTGTAATTTGTAATCGTTAACTTCACTCTTTCCGCGACGCGCCAATTACATGGTTGTCAGTTCGGACAATCAAAAAATATAAAACTGTGTTTTAATCTGCCCAAAGGCGTGCACTTTAGCCTCAAATAGAAGTGATCACAGGCTTGTTTGGAGCCTGCTAAAAAGGGCTAGTAAAATAACTCGTCCTCGAAACATTAACCAGTTTTTGCGCAGTGAAACTGCACTGCTCCGTAATCCCGATTTTAAGACCCAGTATGATGAGGTTTTAACTGAATATTCGACTTTACAGCATATGTGTAAAGTAAAACCCCCCGAGGGGGAAATGATCATCATGCTGTTTTGAAACCTGAGAGTTCATCAACCAAAGTGAGGGTTGTTTTCAATGCTTCTTGCAAATCCTCTAACGGACTCAGTCTTAACGACATTTTGTATTGCGGTCCATCCCAACAGAATGATTTAATATGGCTTATCTCGAAATGGAGATTTTATAAATTCGTTTTCAATGGTGATATAGAGAAGATGTATCGCCAGATTAAGATACACAAAAACGATTCACCTTTTCAGAGGATTGTTTTTCGCTCTTCAGAGACTGCTGAAATAGAAGATTTTGAATTGACTACTGTCACTTTTGGAATCAACTGCGCCCCTTGTTTGGCTATTCGGGTTCTACATCGCCTAGCCGACGATGTTCAGGAAAAATATCCGTTGGCAGCCGAAATTTTACGAAATATGATGTATGTAGACGATGCTCTTGCTGGTGCACATGACATCGCTACTGCTTTTCGTGCACGAGACGAACTTATTACAGTTTTAACTTCCGCTGGGTTTTCAATGCGAAAATGGACCTCAAATAATGACAAAGAACTAAGGGGACTTTCTAAGGATACATTACTGTGCGAAAACTTTTTAAAAATTGAGGATGCGAGTTCCCCAAAAACTTTAGGTATTAGGTGGAATGCCAAGACTGATCAGTTCTATTTTTCAGCTCAGCCTTTCCAGGCTGACATTTTGTGTACAAAACGAGAGGTGTTATCGGTCATTGCGAAATTGTTTGATCCTGCAGGTTGGTTGGCACCAATAGTCGTTTCTGCCAAAATTTTAATGCAAAAAATTTGGCTAGAGAAGACTGATTGGGACGACTACCTCTCTTCATCAACTCAACATTTATGGAAAATATTTTTGGAGGAATATGTGGAAATAAACACAATCCAAATTCCACGATGGGTATGTTTCTCTCCAGTAGCGAAATATGAGTACCATGGCTTCTCAGATGCTTCTGAGAAGGCTTATGGAGCGTGCTTATATATACGCGTTGAGTTAGAGGATCAAGTATATTCTCATATAATTTGTGCAAAAAGTAAAGTGGCTCCGGTTAAAACCATATCTTTGCCTAGGTTAGAGCTTTGTGGAGCTGCTCTGTTAGCTGATATCATATCAGCAGCACAACAGTATCTACCGTTAAATCCTAAGCATGTTTTTTGTTGGTCGGATTCAACTATTATTTTAAGCTGGTTGCAAAAACCCCCATGTTCTTGGACCGTGTTCGTAGCAAACAGAATTTCGAAAATATCGGAAAAAACTGACGTCAATTTATGGCGTCATGTCGAGTCAGCAGATAACCCAGCTGATTTAGGTAGTCGTGGGATCTATCCCAGGGAGTTGGCTAACAATTCATTGTGGTGGAATGGACCTTCTTGGTTGACCGAAGAGAAGAATCGGTGGCCAAGATTTAAGAACAGAAGTGAATTAGAAACATGTTTAGAGTCTAAAAGTGTTAGAGTAAATGTGTCAATCTTCGAAAATTTTGATGACATTCTCGATCGTTTTTCTTCATTCGTCTGATGAAATATCTGTTACAAGAAAGAAACTCCTAATCGTGGCTCAAAAGGCATATTTTCCTAAAGAATACATGGCTTTAGATCTTAAACAACCAATACACGCCAAAAGCCCTATTCTCTCATTAAATCCTTTTTTGAGTGAGGATGGCATTATTCGTGTTGGTGGACGGCTGTGCGCCGCTCCAGAGATGACATTTGATGAAAGACATCCAGCAATTTTACCTTATGAGGCTAGATTTTCACGATTGCTTGTCGAATTTGTGCATAAAATTTCCTTGCATGGTGGAAATCAACTGATGCTCAGATTACTGAGAACTCAATACTGGATTATACTATACGAGCAAAAAATCTGATTAAATTTACCATTCGTATTCTCGAGCAATATGCTGATCGTGAAATAAGTTGGAAGTTCATACTAGCTGGCGCACCACATATGGGTGGCCTTTGGGAAGCTGGAATGAAAAGTTTTAAGTATCATTTACGACGAATTGGTGGTGAAATGAAGTTCACTATGGAAGAGTTTTCGACTTTGTTGTGTCGCATTGAAGCATGTTTAAATTCGCGACCACTCTCCCCCATGTCTAAGGACATTAATGATTTAAGTGCATTGACTCCCGCCCATTTTCTGGTTGGATCGAATTTGTTTGCTCCGGCTGAACCAGAAAATTTAGCTAGTCCAATATCTATCGTAAAGAGATGGCAAAAGCTTGTTGCTCTTCATCATCATTTTTGTGCACGCTGGAAAAACGAATATTTAAAAGACTTGCAGCGTAGAAATAAGTGGAAGTACCCTCAAGCGAATTTGGAAATCGGAGATATTGTGGCAATTCGAGTGGAAAATTTACCTCCAAATGAATGGAGACTAGGTCGCATTTTAAAAACATACGCAATGGGATAAAAGAGTTAGAGTCGCTGATATAAAAACAGTGCGTGGTGTTGTTACACGCCACGTAGTCAAGCTAGTGGTACTTTATAAACATTAAAGTTATTTTGTTTGCTCCGAAAAATAAGAATATTTACAGCTTAACATGGAAAAAGGTTCGAGCAAGGACGTGTGTTGGTGTGCCGATTGTGCAAAGGCTCCCACCCCCTAAAGAAGTGCGATGTATTTTTGGCGATGCCGTACGAAGAGCGACTACGGGCAGTATTGCTTCATCGGCATTGTTTATGTTGTCTCTCCCACGATCACTTATCAAAGGACTGTAAGAGCAAATTTTCTTGTTCTGAATGTGGTGAGACGCATAATAAACAGCTCCATGGGAACCGTAACCCTTTTCGACGAGAGAAATCGGTAGCCTCTACTGCACCTCTCTCATCACCTCCACGCCGGTCTACTGTTTTGACCACAGGCGATGGTGATCGAGAACGATCTCCAATTTTAGAGATAGACGAGGTAGTAGAGGTTGGATCGGTAGTGGCGACATCTTCTCGAAGGTCGCCTATTTTTACGGGACCGAGATCGCCATTACCCGATAGCAGAGGACGAAGTCAACAGCAAAATCGACGTACAAAAAGGAAGAGGTCAGCTGATCGCCGCAACCGCGCTCGATCACCGGCACCTAAGAGACGCCATTTGTCCTCAGGGTCGGCCCGGGAACTTCCCTCTACGTCCCAAGGACTTCGGTCCACTGGGGCGTTAGAGATTTTAAGGAGTGGCCGGAGAGTGTCGGTGCGGCGTCGCTCCCCCCCAATACAGCCTACAATCCGCAGCAAGATTGTTTTGAGGCCGACAGCGAGAGTGAAGATTGTGGTTCACGGCAAAGCGTTTTTTGAGCGTGCGTTACTCGACCCCTGCATGCCCACCTCCACTATTTGCGAGCGTGCGGTACAGCGCCTTGGCCTGAAAACAACGAGGTTAAGCGGAAGGGACCACTGCATGTTGTCGTTGCGAACGAGATTTCGTCCAACCAACGAAATGACGGTCGAGGCGCGGGTCGAGTATGGTGTGAACCGGAGTCTTCCGGAAAGGTCAGCTAATGAGAAGCTGAAGGATGCCTTTGAGGGCATTATGTTGGCTGACAGTGATTTTTGGCAGTCAGCACCAATATCAATCGTACTAGGAGCTGAAGCGTACCAGGAGGCAATACGACCTGCAATGCTGCCAGGCGTGGGCGACCGATGGCACAACTATCCATTTTTGGATACGTTGTGTTTGGAGTAGCGGACTACTAAGTCGGGGTGTAGCGGCTCGTCAAGATTTTGTTAAATATTTTTTTCTCTTTTAAATTTTGTTTTTATTATTTTTATTTGTACTTTTTTTATGAATTTTTTTAATTATTGTTAATGAAGTTAAATTTATTTCGCAGTGATGCTGCAAGGCGGGCGGAATGTTAACGCCAAAAATTTGAATTCATGGTGGAGTTCAAATTCCCCAAATTGCGCGCTAATGTTGCCATCCGTCTGCTCTCTTGCGCTCTCTAGTTTTAAGTAAAGTTTAGTTGTAAAACTACCGTGCAAATTAAAGCTTTACACCCCGCTTTACATTTTTTTCAAATTGTATTTTTTTAAGACTTTTTTTTAAATAAACGGAGTTTGATTGCTCGTTTTTAATTGTATTATATATATTTTAACTGCAATCGTTTTTTTTTTTTTTGAGTTTTATTTCCATTGCTGGGGTAGGGTGGGGGGGCTTTTATTTCCAGGTACAACTTACAACTTATCATTTTTGGCTCCCGAATATATCTACCGGCATTTTTTATTTAACAGCGAGTGTTAAACAGTATTAAAAATAATGAAGAAGCAAGGAAGAATTTTCGGTAGCAATTATGTTGTAAAGTATAATTGGCGAGTTGAGTTTCAGCACAGAGGTTCCCCACACATACATGGTATGTTTTGGCTCAAAGATGCCCCAAAATAAAATATCGACAATGAATTGTCTATTCCGCCTGTAGTCAACTTCATAGACCAGCTCTTTACCACATTTTAGCACATTTGAAAATTTTCTATCTAAAGATAGCATAAATCACTCTTACGAGGAATTCAAATATGAGCTAAGATCGACTTAATTTAAATGCTTCTTTTCTTGCAGAGAGCTAATATACACACATAGTCAAAAGTATTTACACTTCGAACTTTTTTTGCACATGCAAACAAAGTTAAATAATTTGGTCAATTATTGTCGGATTTTTATCATTAAACAATCATTTTACTCGTAGTTCTGCGTACTTTAAGGAAACCTTTGTCATAATGGTAGCTTTCAAACAAAAAGTGTAGCCAAACTACGAAAGGTTTGGAAATAAATTGGAATAATTGCGTTTGTCTTGAAAATACACAGAGGTACGATCAACAATGTCATAAAAATGTCATTGCCCTCAAAAGGGCAAAGTTTTTTCGTTCTATAACATGTTAAAAAATTAAAATCGGTTTGTAATTTACAGAGATATTGCTCTTTAAGTGAAAAAATAGGGAACATTTGTTTTTTGACCCTAGATTCAGATTTTAAGGGTCCCCGGAAACTCTAAGTATACCGTTTTCTTCTACTCGACGAGACCTACAACCTACACTATAAGATTTCATAGCTATCTCAATAGAGACCAAGATATTCAAGTTTAAGTTCTGTTGTATGTGCAAAAAAAGTTCGAAGTGTAAATACTTTTGACTATGTGTGTAGATATTTAATTCACATTTGATCCTTACGCTTGCTGCTGTTATATTATAAAATATATTAATAAGTCTCAAAGGAGTATATCCAAATTAATGCGTGAAGCAGTTAATGAGATCCACAGAGGCAATTTCTGTATTAAGCAAAAAGCTCCAACATATAGGCCACAAATTTATTTCCGGCTTAGAGATATCTGCTCAAGAAGATGTTTATTGTTGCTTAGGAATGCGTTTATCTGAAACTAGTAACGGAGAAGTATATATAAATACTTTGGTTCCAGAGCATCGCGTTAAGATGTTGAAACCTAGGCAACAATTACAAAATCTCCCACCTGACTCTGCAGACATTTTCTTAATTGGATTATTAGACCATTACATTCAGCGTCCCAATAGCCTTGAAAGTCTTTGTCTAGCAGATTTTGCCGCTGAATATAGTTATAGCAGAAGTGGCACCTCTACTAGTCAAAATATTTTAAATACTAATATAGATGAAGTTGAGGAAAGTTCTCTTGCTCCTACTGTCTATCCGCTGCTTGACGGAAGTGGTTTTATAAAGAAAAGAACAAAGCAAAAGGGTATAGAACGTTCAAAGTTAGTACTGATAGGAACAACTAATTTAAGAAATTAGTTATGTTATATTTCATATATGTTTGAACTGTCATGCGACACAGACGTGTTTTTCAATCGCTCCGTGCTTTCGCTAATCAGTAAATAAACTTACAAAAATAAATTACTTAAAAGTTAAAGTGCATAATTAAAAACATTGCCTTTTACTGCAAAACTAAAACAAAACAAAAAAAATATAATAAAAACAAAAACAATTAATAAAAAATGATGAGCGAAGCTCATCAACAAAACCAAAAAAATCAGTGGCTGCGAGAAATGCATATTTTTCGTTTGTATCGCCATGCAACAACAAAAACCATTCATCAAACTCCAACTTGTCTGTTACACCAGAGCCGCCAGCTAATTCTTCCTCATCTTTACGTCAAAGTAATATATCATGGAGTGCTCAATGCATCACGCCGACTACTCCACTGCCTCCTATCGAACCAATAATAGCTTCTACAACAACAATTACAACACAAAGTGGATATACAACATCGACAGCTTCTGCGCCAACAACAACAACAGTATTTTCATCAATTGCCTCGATCACGTCATCTTCATCCTCATTGGTCACGCCAATTCAAAAATCACCTCATATAAATGTACAGTACGTCAACAACAATAACAACAACAACGATGTACCTTCGACTTCTTCAATTATTTTACCAGAAAACGTTACTTCACCAAAAACAAACAATGGAAAGCACACACACACAAATCTGCCGTTAAAGTTGAAAAGGAACAGAGAAACACATTCTCCAAGTAAGCAAACACAACAAAAGCAAAACAATAACAAAAAACCAAAGAACAAAACACAAACAACATTACAAAATTATTGGCTCAGCGA
Organism: Leucophenga varia; assembly: GCA_018903435.1. Taxonomy (NCBI): domain Eukaryota; kingdom Metazoa; phylum Arthropoda; class Insecta; order Diptera; family Drosophilidae; genus Leucophenga; species Leucophenga varia. Next base: position 34,940 of record JAEIFJ010001469.1, on the reverse strand, counting down.
ACCTAACACAACAAATCGATTCGAACTGTTAGCAGATGACAAGTGTGACGAACAAAACTCTATGCAACCTTCAGCTCATTTATTGCCAAAAGTGAATAAACCACCTCCAATTTATATTCAGGGTGTCGGCCAGATTAAAGTTTTATATGATGCCCTTAAAGAAGTGGCTCAAAAAAACTTTGAATTAAAAGCGTTAGCTAACAACGAAGTAAGAGTGCAGGCCACAGATTCTACTTTTTATAAAAATATTATAAATATGTTGAAACAGAAAGAAACCAAATACTATACGTATAAAGCTAAGGAAGATAGAAACTTCAAAGTCATTTTACGAAATATGCATCCTTCAGCTGATATTGAAGAAATTAAAGCTGAACTTCAAGAGCTAGGTCACAATGTTAAACATATTTATAATATTCAACAACGAACCACAAAAGTGCCTCTTCCATTATTTTCAATAGAACTTCAAAGCGAAGAAAACAATAAAGATGTATATAAAATTTCTCATCTTCTACAGACAAAAATTTCATTCGAGGCACCCCATATTAAACGCACACTATCCCAATGTGCAAACTGTCAGAAGTATGGGCATACCAAAAATTATTGTACTAGAGATCCAGTCTGTGTCAAATGCGCTGGTTCCCATAAAACAGTAAACTGCACTCTAAATTTCGACAAAGGTCAAACCAAATGTGCTCTATGCAGTGGTAACCACACTGCTAACTATAAAGGCTGCGAAGTCTATAAAGCACTAAAAGTTAAACGCTTTCCCCAACTTAGAGAAAAAATAGTATCAAATAAATATGTAGATGCGCGGGTCTCTCCCCCTCCAAGTTCTAGTATAAGAGTGACACCCTCCATAAGTTTTGCTCAAATAGCTAGTGGCAATAAGTCTAATACACAATATCCAATTAAACAAACCATCCCCTCCCAACTTATTCAACCCGAAACACAACCCACTTTTCCATCTTTAAATCAATTACCACCTAACATAGATTCCACTAACAACTCCTTACCATCCAACCCAAATTCAACTGAACTTAATGACATGCAAGAGCTAAAACTTATGATGAAGCAATTGATGCAACAAATGTCAGCTATACTCAATATAGTGACACTTTTAGTATCCAAGATAAATTCGTAGATATGTGCTCAGATACACTACGAATTATATTCTGGAATGCTAACGGGCTGAGGCAACATATACTAGAACTAAAGCACTTCCTTTATGAAAATAATATTGATCTGGCACTTATTTCAGAAACACATTTTACATCTAAACATTTTCTGAAGATAACAGGCTATACTTTATATAATACAAATCACCCAGACGGCACAGGGCATGGGGGTTCAGCTATTATAATTAAAAATAAAATTAAAAACTATGAAGTTGAACATTTTAGCCAAGATTATATTCAAGCGACTATTATTCATGTGCAAGATAGAAATGGGCCCCTAACAATTTCAGCATTGTACAGTCCGCCTCGACACAATGTCTCATCAGCTCAATATAACACATACTTTAAATCTTTAGGGCCAAGATTTATTGCTGCTGGTGATTTTAATGCAAAACACATAGCCTGGGGCTCAAGACTTACCAACAAAAAAGGTAAAATTCTTCTAGAAACAATTTATACCAATAATGCCAAATATATTTCAACAGGCGAGCCTACCTACTGGCCAACAGACCCGCGCAAAGTGCCAGATCTTATTGATTTCTGTGTTATTAAAAATGTAAATATTAATAACTTTTCGATAAAGTCGCGCTTTGAGTTATCTTCAGATCACTCACCAGTTCAACTCGATTACATCGAAACGCTTGCCACATACAAGCCGACGCCCAGCCTCTATAACCCAAAAACAGATTGGCAAGCGTACAAAGAACTCCTTAACATATACTTACGTTTGGACATTGCACTAAAATCTCCAAATGACATAGAGAGCTCCGTAATTTATTTTAATGATGCCGTAGCTGAAGCGGCAATTAACTCTACTCCGCATTTAATTCAAAGGGATACTAAAAAATTATTTACACCTGCTTCAATTCGAAACCAAATAGAGAATAAAAAGAAAACTTAGGAAAATCTGGCAAACTACTAGAAGTCCCGAAGATAAAAATAGACTTAATCGGGCAATAAGGGATCTAAAATTAAAGCTCAATCAGAATAAAAATAAAAATATAGAAAATTACCTGACTAATTTAGGCCCAACCAGAGACACAAATTTTTCCCTATGGAAAGCCACTAAAAAACTCAGAAAATCGACAACCTTTACCGCACCATTAAGGAAACCAGATGGTACTTGGGCTAAAACAGAACGCGATAAAGCGACCCTACTAGCTGACTTTTATGAAAATGCCTTCTCAAATGACACACAAACCTGTTATAATAATTCAGAAACATCAAGAAACTCACAAAATATCAAAATTAGATATGTAAGTACTAAGGAAGTTAAAAAATATGATCGACAATATTAAGGCTAACAAGTCACCTGGCTATGACATGATAACTGGATTGTTGCTTAAAGAACTTCCTATAAATGCTATTTATTATCTGCGGAATATGTTTAACGCAATAATAAGACACAAATATTTTCCCAAGACGTGGAAGGTAGCAGAGGTCATAGCTATTCCAAAACCTGGTAAAGATGCCACAAGTGCAGCGTCTTACCGTCCGATAAGCCTTCTTCCAATACTATCAAAAGTTTTTGAAAAATTATTCCTTAACAGACTTCAACCCATTCTTGATAATAGCTACATCATACCTGACCATCAGTTTAGGTTTCGGAAACATCACTCAACTATTGAACAAATTCATAGAGTAGTTAACAAAATTTCTAGAGATCTAGAAGATAAAAAGTATTGTATAGGAGTATTTCTTGATGTTGAAAAGCTTTCGACAAGGTATGGCACATTGGTTTATTGTATAAATTAAAAAAACTACTTCCACCAGATTTTTTACCACATGCTTAAAAGTTACATATCTGATCGACACTTCTATGTAAAAGTTAAAGACGCTCACTCTACAATAAGGCCAATTAAAGCAGGTATACCGCAAGGTAGCGTTCTTGGTCCGCTCTTATACGTCCTTTTTACACAAGACTTACCTATCCCAATAGAACCCTCTTCTATGATAGCAACTTTCGCAGATGACACAACATTTCTTTATTCACATAAAGACTTAGCTACAACCTCTAAGAAGCTTCAAAACATACTTGATAAAACCAAAAAATAGTTTGACAAATGGGCCATAAAAATTAACGAAAACAAAACTACACAAGTTATCTTTACAACAAAAAGAGCTTTCGTGCCCATTCCTTTAAAAATAAACAATATAGACATACCTATTGAGAAATCGGCCAAATATTTGGGAATTCACTTAGACAATAAACTGACTTGGAAGTTGCACATAGAAAAAAAGCGAAATCAAATGAAAGAGAAATGTCGTCAACTGAGCTGGCTTCTGAACAAAAAATCGAAGCTCTCTATGAGCAATAAACTTCTACTATACAAATACATCATAAAACCAATTTGGACTTACGGCCTTCAAGTTTGGGGCACATCCAAAACATCTAACATCAATATTATACAAAGGCAGCAGTCAAAAATACTACGACAGATCACAACAGCGGAATGGTATATTTCCAACGCTGATATACACAGAGACCTGAAAATAAAGACTGTCAAAGAAGAAATAGTAGCAGTTAGTAGAAGCTACCACATCAGAATCCTGGCTCATTCTAACAACGAAATGTGTAACTTACCCATACTAGAGTTAACTAGTAGACGACGTCTAAAAAGAATTCGACCAGCTGACTTACCGAACTATCAATAAGCGCAAATTTATTTAATTAAGAAACTGTTATTCACGATAGATTCATAGATCTATTTTTTTGTTTTAATTATAATTTAAAGAAATTGTTCTTTTAAATTAATTAAATTCCTATATCGATGTTATAATATGTACTAAATGTTGTTGTAGACAGATGTACAAAATTAATCATAGGAAAATAAAAAAAAAAAAAAAAAAAAAAAAAAAATATTTTCCTTGGAGGAACACAAAGTAAGAGCTAATTGATAAGAACTGCGAAGATGTTTGTAGAAGAAATAAGAATTTAATTGAAACTAACCGCAGAAAATATAACGAATTTGATGATAGCGAAATAGGGCTTTGGAAAATGAGGGTGCAAGTGAAAAATATTGACAATCAGGTAGATAGCGAGTTTAGGGTGTTAGCTTTCCCAGAAGTTAATTGCGGGGTACCTTAGGTATACCAAGAAATAACAAGATTAAGCACCTCTTATATAAATCGGCTCGACATGCATACTAACACACTCGCCATCAACCTACTCGACAACAGCTCCAGTATAAGAAGGCTCAAAATACTTCACCCGCTCGATCTCCCTCATGAGAGACAATAACTTATGTTTATTTTTACTTTTGGTTTATTTTCTTTTCCCTTCCCCATCATTTTATTAATTATCCATAATGGCTTCGCATTGTCAACTGTTCTTTACTCAAACAACTTGCTGATTGTCTTTTAAAGATAGATTGCAAATAAATTTATTCGCTATAAAAAAAAAAATAAAAATGTTCTACACAATGCAAAGAACAACAGTGTATTTCATGCATTCGTGAGTGGTGGCACTGGCGTCGGCAAGAGTCGACTCATATCGGTAATTTTTCAGTCCCTCTCCCTCCAATATAATAGACGGCCTGGATGTGATCCAACAACAGCCAAAATACTTTTTTGCGCTCCTACAGGAAAAGCAGCTTTCGGAATTGTTGGCTCAACGTTTCATTCAATGTTTTCGCTGCCAATTAATCAATCCGGATCTTCATTTAAAGAACTAGGTGCTGATTTACTTAACTCTCTTAGATCAAAATTTATTGATCTGAAACTTTTGATTATTGATGAAATTTTTATGGTTGGTTCTAAAATGCTTCGTCATTTAGATGCTCGTCTTCATCAGATTTTTAATACTGGACAACCATACCGTCCATTTGGAGGCATTTCACTATTAGTTTTGGGTGATCTTAGGCAGTTACGGCCAGTAGGTGATAGCTGGATTTTAAAACCCATTTCCCAATCTCACAATCCGTACAGCTCACTTATAAGCACTACACTGTGGGATTATTTTAAGTACTTTGAGCTCACAGAGATAGTGCGGCAGCGAGAAGATCACTCATTTGCTTTCGGTTTAAACAATATGGCGTCCGGCCACATGATGTTACAGGATATTGAATTATTTAGGAATCGCATATTTCAAGCATCACAAGTGCCCAGTGATGCAATTCATTTGTTTTGTACAAATCCTGAAGCAAATACCTATAATACGGATAAGTTAAATTCAATATCAACACCTAAACATATAACAAAAGACATAGATCGTATAAAATCCCCACATTTAAATGAAAACTCGAAAAGGACTACGTACCTTACTTAATTTAAAAACCACTGCGAAATATATGATTACGGTTAATACCGCAGATGGTCTTGTCAATGGAGTAACAGGAATGTTAATGCAAATAGAATTTTATGTAAATAATTCTCCAGCAGTTTTATGGATGAACTTCAGTGAGGAAAGTGTAGGTATAATTGCCAGATCAAATTACCTTCACCGTAATGAATCTACTTGGACCCCAATTCATAAGACGGTAAAAAAGCTTTCAATATCAATCAAATGATGTTGTCACAATTGACCGTAAACAGTTTCCACTTATACCTGCCGAGGGTATAACAATTCATAAGAGTCAGGGGGCTACATATAGTAAAGTGGTGCAACCTTCAGCTTTGTACGTTGCTTGCAGTAGAGCAACTTGTGCGTCGGGCTTATTTATAGTTGAAAATTTTGCTCAACCTAAATTTAACTTAAATTCAGAGGTAGAAGTCGAGTTGCAGAAATTGCGCTCTACAAAGTTGCTGCATAGCCACTTCGATTATTTTCTCAATGATTCTAATTTTAATATAGTTTATCATAACACCCAAAGTAGGCATTGCCATTTTTATAGTATTTGTTCAAACAAACTTACGCTAAAATCATCCAGCTTATGTTTTGTTGAGGCTTCCACATACTCAAATGAAACATACGAATTACCTGGTTTTTCGGTAGCTGTACGTCTAGATTGCGTTTCACGAAGAGGAGCAAGAACAAAGAGAGGCATCTTTATTTTTGTTAAAAATTAAATTTTGGACAATTTTACTTTTTGTACTACAGGGCGATTTTTTCTGGGTCTAACGTTTTTGGGTTTTCCGTATTTAAGTATAAAACTTTAGGATTAGAAGTTATTTATAGAAGCCCTAAATATCCGCTTGCCAGATTCAAAACGGAATTTGAGAAATTAGTTTATCAATTTTTGCTTTTAGATAGTATGTAATTCAATAATTTTAGGAGATTTTAATTTATGTTTACGTGCTCCTTCTATACCTACTGTTTATAACAGTTTGGTTAGCAGGAACTCTAGTTCGTTGTTAGATTTGAATACATCAACAACCAGACGGTGCTATCATGATGCTTTTTCAGTTAGTGTTAGGGATTTTTGTTAATTTAATTGTTTATTTAGAATCAATTTTTTATTAATATTTAACAAGCAGATTAGAATTATTTAACAATTATTTAATAAGAAAAGTTAAGGAACACATTTTATTTAAGTTATCCATTTGTAACGGGTGATTTTTTTGAGGTTAGGATTTTCATGCATTAGTATTTGACAGATCACGCGGGATTCAGACAAGGTGTCAAAGAGAAAGATGCTCAGTATACTTTGACATTTCATCATGAATAGACTTACTAACGAGCAACGCTTGCAAATCATTGAATTTTATTACCAAAATCAGTGTTCGGTTCGAAATGCGAAAATCCGCTATTTTTATCGACAAATTTTGTTCAGCGATGAGGCTCATTTCTGGTTGAATGGCTTCGTAAATAAGCAAAATTGCCGCATTTGGAGTGAAGAGCAACCAGAAGCCGTTCAAGAACTGCCCATGCATCCCGAAAAATGCACTGTTTGGTGTGGTTTGTACGCTGGTGGAATCATTGGACCGTATTTTTTCAAAGATGCTGTTGGACGCAACGTTACGGTGAATGGCGATCGCTATCGTTCGATGCTAACAAACTTTTTGTTGCCAAAAATGGAAGAACTGAACTTGGTTGACATGTGGTTTCAACAAGATGGCGCTACATGCCACACAGCTCGCGATTCTATGGCCATTTTGAGGGAAAACTTCGGAGAACAATTCATCTCAAGAAATGGACCGGTAAGTTGGCCACCAAGATCATGCGATTTGACGCCTTTAGACTATTTTTGTGGGGCTACGTCAAGTCTAAAGTCTACAGAAATAAGCCAGCAACTATTCCAGCTTTGGAAGACAACATTTCCGAAGAAATTCGGGCTATTCCGGCCGAAATGCTCGAAAAAGTTGCCCAAAATTGGACTTTCCGAATGGACCACCTAAGACGCAGCCGCGGTCAACATTTAAATGAAATTATCTTCAAAAAGTAAATGTCATGGACCAATCTTACGTTTCAAATAAAGAACCGATGAGATTTTGCAAATTTAATGCGTTTTTTTTTTAAAAAGTTCTCAAGCTCTTAAAAAATCACCCGTTACATTCTAAAGTCCCCCTTTTGAAGACTATAAGATAATAAATTTTTGCACCCTTTTTCAGGGACACAAACAAACCCAATCTAAATTGTTGAATTTTTATATGTAACTTTTTTGTACCCCACTCTGTATAATTTATAACTATAGATGTTGAAAATTGACCTAGAATGGAAAGTTATACCTAAATATTTAACTTTTTGAATAGAAGCATCAACTTGGTTTATGTGGAACCACATATGTATATGGTAGCCCCAAAGAAACTCATCTCAAAAAGTCATTGTAGATCTTAATGAAATATCACCCAATAATGTCAGTCGTTTGAATAAAATATTTTAAAAAACATATTAGAAACACTGATGTACAATAATAGTCTTCTATTGTTATATATTGACTTACAACATAGCTTTAGGCTGGGTACAGGGTATCTTCCAGTCGAGCAAACTTGATTGCATCGTTCTTTCTTGTTTATGAAATACAAATTGGGTAAAAACCCTTCTAATGTCATCCAATATCAAAATTAAGATGCCACGCCTATTTCTAGTGTAGTCCCCCATACAAAAATACCGCCCATTTTTAGTTTTTCTATGAAAATAGTTCTTATTTATGGGTAAAATCTGTTCTTCTGTCATCCTATAAATATACTACCGATTTGACAAGGATCGGGTCACTATAACACACACCCCATATAAACTTACCTTCCATTATATAATTTTTTCAAGAAAATTATTGATATATTTGCATTTTTACCTAAATATGTTACATACATATATGCTTTTAAATTGAGCCCCCTTTCTGGAATATAATCTACGTCACTGATAATCATACATGAGCTAATTAAAGTTTTGTGTGGTGGGTATTTGAGTTTCGGTTCTACCGAAGTTCACGTCTCTCCTTGTTTTTTTTTTAGCATTTCGACATATAATTCGATTAAGCACACAGTGTAACAAAAACAAGGAAAAACGGTAACTTCAGTGGAACCGAAGCTGAAATACACGTTGCACATCACTTTTAATAGTTTATATGTTCACCAGGCGCTTAAATTAAATTTCACAATGAATTTGGTCAAATTTGTATGGAGGCTTAATGTTATATTAACCCGATTCTAACCATATCGATAGTGTGCACTTAGCCAAATACTTCCATTCTTTTATTTTTTCAAGAAAATTGTTGACCTCATAAAGTATATATATTCTTGATCAGCACGATAAGACGAATTCATTTAACCATTCCGTCTGTCTGTCCGTCTGCCTTCTTTTAATACGTTACTAACTTTCGGACAAACTGAATATCTATAGTACACTATGTGTAACGAGTATAAAAAGAGCTAAATACACCAAACTTCCTTGAACCCTCCAATTTTTATACCCGTTACACTTTGTGTAAACATGTATATTCAGTTCGTCCGAAAGTTTGTAAAGCATTAAAGGAGGCATCGTAGACCATATAAAGTATATATTTTCTTGATCAGCTCGACGAGACGAATCGATTTAGCCATGTCCGTCTGTCTGTCTATCTGTCTGTCCGTCTGTCTGTCTGTCTGTCTATCTGTCTGTCCGTCTGTCTGTTGCAATGCGTTTTACTCAGAATGTTTTTAAGATATTGACTGCAATTTTAAACTTAAGCTTTTTTTGGCCTAGGATGTTTGTATTTCAGAATAAAGGTGCCACGCCCACGCACCCATACAAACTTACCGACCGTTTCAAATTTTTGTATGGAAATAGGTGTTATTTATCAACATAGTCACTTCAAAATGGGTAAAAACACTTCTTATGCTATCTAATATCAAAACCAAGGTGCCACGCCCATTTTAAGGTATAGCATCCATACAAACTTACCGCCCATTTTCTAGTTTGTATGAAAACATTTATTATTTCTGAATGAATCCAATTAAAATTTGGTAAAATCCAATTCCAATGTCCGCCTAAGCGAACATTATCGATATGGTAAGGATCGCGCTAATATAACATAAAGCCTCCATACAAATTTGACAAATTCACCGTGAAATTTAATCTAAGCTCCTGGTGAACATATAAAGTATAAAAAGTGTAGTGTAACGGATATTTTAGCTTCAGTTCCACCGAAGTTAACGAGTTTCCTTTTTTTTTGTTACTTTTTTTAACTTTGACCATTATTTGTTACTAAATTTAAATAAAAATATCAAATAAATGCTGATAAAGAGCGTTTGTTACAGAAGAAACACAAAAATTCTATCAATTTTTTTTTTCGAAAATTTGAAATAATTTCTTTTTTAATAATTTTTTTTTCTGTGTCGTTAGCATCATCAATATTTTAATATGTTGTAATTCATGCAAAATTCTCCCCTTTGATTTGTTTCATATTTTTTAAAATATGTAAAAGGCATTTAAAAGAAGGAAAACCGTTATCTTCGGTGAAACCAAAGCTCAAATACCCGCCACATCATGGTTTAGTTTATTTATTCATCAGTGGCTTAGGTAAAATTAAGACAAGGGATGACTTGGAATCAATAGTCCGATACAACCAAAGTTTAGACACAATAATGTGATCAAATTTTAACTTAGGTACAGAATAATAAACATTGTCTTGACAAAAAATAAGAAAATGGGTTGTGACTTTGTTTGGGGGCTACATGTTATAGTGGGCTGATCCTTATAAAATCAGTATAGTAACGAAAGGATGATATTAGAAGTGTTTTTCCCCAGTTTGAAGTGAATACATTCATGAATAATAGCAATTTTCACACAAAATTTACAAAATGGGCAGAAACTTTGTATGGGAAAAGCTTGTAACGCATTAAAGGAGAAATCGGAGACCCCATAAAATATATATTTTCTTGATCAGCTCGATTGAAAAAAATCGATTTTGCCATTTCCGTCTGTCTTCCTATCCGTCTGGAATTGGGAAAAAACACTTCAAATGTTATCCACTATCAAAATCAAGGTGTTACGCGAATTTTTGGTATAGGCCCCATAAAAATCTACCGTCCATTTTTGAGTTTTTGTGTGAAAATAGTTCTTATTTATGAATATATTACCTCCACTCTGGGTAAAACCACATCTTCTGTCATCCTATGAATGCATTACCGAAATGGCATGGATCGGGCCACAATAACATACAGATCCTATTTAAATTTATCTTCCATTTTTTTTAAAGAAAATATTGTTCTATCTGAATTTTTAGCTTAAAATTTTACGTATACCAAACACATTTGAGGAGTGTAATATAGTTGACTGATGATCATATATAAACTATTTAAAGCTTCGTGTGGCGGGTATTTGAGCTTCGGTTCTATCAAAGTTAACGTTTTTCGCATTTCTAATTGCTACCTGACACATACATATGATCACTTTTACTTTATTTTATTGAACGGGCACCACTTACTAGTACACGATTCATTCAACATTATTCATCTTTAGTTAAACTTTTCTATTTGGTTATTGTGGTGGCCCGTGTGGTGAGCGGGCGGTCAAGAATACTACCACAGCAGGTTCAGCTTGACGTAAGAGTCGTCTAAAGAGCAAATCCTCGATGTGAGGTTGGTCGGTGGAGTGGTTTACAACGACGTAAAATCAAAGAACCCGTGAGACACACACAGAACAAAGTGTACCAAATGCAATGATGGCTAGTATAAACGAAAATACTTTAGGTGGCAGCCACAGATGTGTTAATCCACCCGTGGATAATTCCGCGGCAGGGGCAAGGATTCCGGAGGCCCCAACTACCGTTAGAGCAAATAAACATGACGACCCCCGAAAACGATACAAGAATCACGACATACGGATGTGCACCTGGAACGTCCGAACCCTTAAAAGAGATGGTGCAATAGAATAACTTATTACCACTCTTGACAACTTCAGAGCAGACATTACTGCTATCCAGGAAATGCGATGGACTGGTCACGGTTGCAAAAACCTAGCAACCTGTGACATCTACTTAAGTGGCCATGAGAGGCAACACATATTTGGATGTGGCTTCGTGGTTGGTAGTAAACTACGCAGACTCGTCTCCAGGTTTACAGCTGTAGATAAACGTCTCGCCTCGATACGCATCAGAACTAAATTTTTCAACATTAGCCTTATATGTGTACACGCCCCGACAAATGTTAAAGATGAGATGGAGAAAGACGAATTCTATGAGCGATTAGAAAGCCTCCACGATCGCTGCCCCAAGCATGCCATCAAAATTGTCATCGGTGATTCCAACGCACAAATTGGGAGAGAAGAATTCTTCCGCCCTACCATCAGAAAATTTAGCCTACATGACACCACAATAGTAACGGAGAAAGGCTAATCGACTTTGCTGCGGGCAGAAACATGATCATAAGTAATCCAAGATTTCCACATTTGGTCACCCTAACGCGTTTGTTTACTTTTTTATCGCTGATTTTTGAAGTTCTTAATACTTAAAAAAAAAAAAACGGTTTGTAAAAGTGAAGAAAGTTTCAAATTATCGGGTGCGCAACTAAATAATTTCGTATTTTTTTTGTTAAAAAACCATTTATTTAAGTATGAAAGTAAAAAAATATTTTATTCAAAATATTTTCCATCGGAAGCGGTAACTTTTTCCCATCTTTCAGGCAATTTATGGATTCCATCCCAAAAAAACTTCTAATCTTTTGCGCCGAGAAAATCATCAAGCCATTTTTTAATACCTTCAACATTGGTGAACCGTATTCCAGAAAGGTGATTCTGCATCGACCGAAACAAGTGGTAATCAGAAGGAGCTATGTCTGGGCTATAAGGCGGGTGAGGTAGAATTTCCCATCCAGCATTTTCCAAATAATTTTTGACCGGTACTGCAACATGTGAAGGAGCATTGTCATGATGGAAAATCAATTTTTCGTGTCTGGTCGCCCATTCTGGCCGTTTTACGGCTATTGCTTGCTTCAAACGTATCAATTGTTGCCTGTATAGCTCTCCCGTGATTGTCTGGCCCGATTTTAACAGCTCATAGTACAGCACACCCTTCTGATCCCACCAAATACAGAGCATTACCTTCAAACCATGAATATTCGGCTTTGGTGTCGATTTGGCTGGTTGGCCTGGCTTCACATATGATCTTTTACGCTTAGGGTTGTCGTAATGAATCCACTTTTCATCGCCAGTGACAATACGATGCAAAAACGATTTATTTTTGTGGCGATTAAGCAGCAGCAAAATCGTCTCTCAACGTCTCTCGGCTTTAATTCGTGTGGCACCCAATTTCCTTGTTTGTGAATGTATACAGCTGCTTTTAAACGTTTAGAAATGGCTTGTCGAGTGACTTCCAATGTTTTTCCAAGTTCTTCTTGAGTTTGACATGAATCTTGATCGAGTAATGCCTCCAAATCTTCGTCTTCAAACTTTTTTGATGGACCTGGTCGCTCTTTGTCTTCTGTGTCAAAATCATCACTTTTAAATCGTGCAAACCACTACTGACATACTCTAACCTCTGGAGCATATTCAGGATAAGCTTCTGAGAGTAAACGATGTGCTTTTGTTGCACTTTTTTTTAAATTGAAGAACAAAAGCAAACCTCCCCGCAAATGCTGTTTTGTTTGAACGTAACTTGACATTTTGAGTGTAATAAAAAAAATTTGTGTGTTTACTAATATTCACTGTGACATATCAAATGTTCTTGATTTTTTGGCGCGCTATAACATAGAATAGCTGTCACTGTCAAAATATTGACTACATTAATAGATATGAGGTTAGTAACAAATACGAAATTATTTAGTTGCGCACCCAATACATACATAATAACTTGATTTGTGCGAAATATAAGTGTATAAAAATTCGTGGCCAGCGGAGCGCCAAAAAATAATTTTATATACATTGTGTGTGTTAGAAGGAGACAGCTTCTAATAAAAAAAAGATCTTAAAATTCACATTTAGAACTTTCGTAACAATTTAAATTGCATACTTTTAGGCATATAAGTATAATTAAGGTTACCAGCTAATCTGAAAGTACATTTTGTTTTTTCGGTGTAAATTGAAAATTTCTTATTAACTAAAATGCAGTGCTGCTTGAATAAATGTGCAAACGATTTCAAATACGATAACTCCAGTTTTCGTTTTGTGTGTTGCTGGCAATGCGAGGAGACTGCTCACCAAAAAATGGCCTAAATGGCACAATCTATGATCGCCTTACCACTTCGGATTCAGATAAGCCAGGAGGTTTACGTTGGTCGTGCCCTCGATGCCTTCAGCTGGAAGTAAATTTCTCACGTATGTTTAATTTGGTGCGAAAAAGTGTGTCGGCCATTGACAAAACTGTTAAGCAACTTTCGAACGAACTAGATAAGCATAAGAAATTATTTGAGGATTATGATTTCCAAAAATCTCCACGGAGAAAGAAATCAAAACCACCTTCTTCATTGACTGTTCCTTCTGAAGTGCCGCTTATAAATTTGTCGACTTCGCCAATGCCGAGTAGTTCGAATTCTTCTACGAATCATCATTCTTCTACGAATCATCAATCATCACATGATGCTCAACAGGAACCAACTATTAATGCAGTGGGTCCACCTTCAAAAATTCCATCATTATATGCCGATGCTACGTCACTAACTCCACAAGCTGCAGTGGAGCCCACTTTTCCAATTTTGGATACTGCAGCACCTATAGCTTCTACTACTTTGAGGACAACAAAAATTTTAAATACGGTTGCTCCTCGCAAACACATCTTCGTTTCGAGATTAACTGAAACTTCAACTACAGACGATATCTCGGAATTTATTTCATCCAAGAGCTGCATCACTAGCTCAAGTATATCAGTACAAAAATTCTCATTTAATTACACCAGAAACATAGCGTCGTTTAAGATCAGTGTTGCTTACGAGTTTTTTGATACAATCTGTAATTCAAGTTTTTGGCCCGAATTCACTCTAGTTAAAGAGTATGCGCAAAAATTTTCACTATTTCAAATTTATCGCTTTACCAAATAAATAATATTTATAATAGCTCAAATAGGTTACTCGACCTTGTATTTGCGGATAGAACTTTGAATGTTGACGTGTCACGAACCTTGCCTGTCTCAACTCCTGAGGATAAATAGCACCCAACGCTTAAAATAGTTTTGCATTTAGGATAGGATAGGAAATGCACTATTAATTCAGTTCGCCGATGTTTTAGCAAAAACTGATTTTACAAAGCTGAATTCTCTATTGCTTGGCACTGACTGGGTTTACCTCTTCGATACACTTAGCAATGAAGACGCTTGCAATGTATTTAATAAATTATTGCAACATTATTTTGATGAATGTGTCCCGATGTTTACACCAAAAGGTTCTTCAAATCCTCCATGGTTCACACGCCATTTGTGTCACTTAAAAAATATAAAATCGAGGCAATTTAAGAGTTACGTAAAAAATAAAACTTGTCAAAATTATGCAAAGTATGCATTGCTCGGGCAAATTTCCAATCTGCTTACAGAAGGCTTTATAAAAGGTGTTTAGTTAAAATTAAAAACAATATATATAATGATCCTAAATCATTTTATAATTTTGTTACAAAGCGAAAATCGTCATCTGTAGCATCTAATATGTTCTTCGAAAATTATACAGCCAGATCTTCGCAAGAAGGATCAAACTTATTTGCCATTTTTTTCAATCAGTTTATTCTTCTACCAGCTACCCCATAAGTGACACTTCCATTTGTACTGTCCATATGCAAAACATTTGTGATCCTAAACTTATGGAAAAAGTAATTACCGAACAACTTCAGTTTTCTTGTAAATTACTTTTTTCTCCAGCTCAGCATGGTTTTCTTAGAAGCAGATCAGTTTCAACAAATTTACTAGAACTAACGTCATTGGTTAACCAAGGATTTAATAAAGGTTTTCAAACTGATGTCATTTACCCAGATTTCAGTAAAGCTTTTGATTGTGTAAGCCATCGGCTTTTAATTAATAAACTACAATATTTAAGTTTTTCACCGGCTTTGGTAAAATGGATTTCATCGTATTTCCATTCTCGTTCGCAACGTGTAGTTTTTGACAATTCTATTTCCAACAGAATTAAAGTCCTTTCTGGTGTACCTCAGGGCAGTCACCTTGGACCATTACTTTTCTTATTATTTATAATTTATCTGCCGGATATTATAGTGAATAGCCATGTTTTGATGTATGCTGATGATGTTAAACTGTGTTGGAGCTACAATGATCCTGCTGGCCATGAGTTATTACAAAATGATTTCAATTCGCTTTATCGTTGGTGTCAAAACAACTGTCTAGTGCAAAATTGTGCCAAGTGCAAAGTAATGACGTTTTCTCGTAGAAACCCTAGTTTATCCTCATATTTTATTCACAACTTTGCCCTTCTTCGGGTTTCTTCAACAAATGATCTTGGTGTCCTTTTTGACACAAAACTTTCATTTGCTACTCACATTGATATCATTTGTAATAAGGCAATGGGACTACTTGGTTTCATTAAAAGATGGTCTAAAGAATCTAATGATCCATACGTCACCAAATTATTGTTTACCTCTTTGGTTCGCCCAATACTTGAATATGCTTCGTGTATTTGAAGTCCCCAGTACTCGGTTTATCAGGCGCAGATAGAATCTGTGCAAAAGCAGTTTTAACTTTTTGTTTTACGAAACCTGGACTGGAATCCAGAAGCTAATCTACCACCGTATACTCATCGTTTGACCCTAATAGATCTGCCCACATTGGAAAAACGAAGAAATATGTTAGGAGTTTTGTTCTCTCAGAAGCTTATCTCTGGTGATGTTTATTCTCCCTACTTGTTACATTTATTAAATTTTTGTATTCCTAATAGACTTACAAGACATTATTCACTATTGCACCTACAAACATTTTTAGCCAATTTTGCTTGTAACGATCCTTTTCGCGTTTTTTGTGTTCTATACAATAAATTTTATCATTTAAACTTAGTTTCTCCAGGCCTCCCGTTAAACTATGTTCACAATGCTTTAAAAAACTACAATTTATAATATTTTCTATTCATTTTAAGTAGTATTAGCAGCATTTTTATATATATAACAAATTTTCTCATCTTTTTCTTTTCATTGTCCTTAAATTCTATTAAAAGATTTATTATCAATGCTGAGCTTTGAAACATTGTAATTTCATTTTTATTTTTATTCTTTTTTTCTGTAAATTACAACCATCTAGACCAGGAATCATGGCTGTGAGTAGGGGCACAGCTTGGTCAACCGGGCGACCTAATCAAAAATCCTCCAACGTGGTCTGGGTGGGTGCGTATTCTTTCCTCAATTAGTACTTAAGTAGGGATTCTTCGTTAATTATAATATTGTTTAGTTTTAGCAACTGTTTTTCTTTTAATGTGTTATATAACATAAATAAATAAATAAATAAATAAAATAAAATCTCGAGTTTCAAAAGGCAACATGGAGCAATGGCGACCTAAGTATCCGCACTCAAATACATCTTGTGGAGATTGATGCCAGGAACTCTCTAGCGTGCTTAATGTACGAGCGTACAGAGGTCTTAACATCGACTCAGACCACTACCTTGTTCTAGCCAAGGTTCGTACTAGACTTAGCACAGCGAAAGCCAAATGAACTACCATACAACGAAAGCTAGATGTTGGTAGGTTAAAGTCACAGCAGACTGCCGCTGCCTTCTCAACAAGGGTCTCATATTTACTCCGAGAGAATCCTCCGGCCTCCGACTGCATAAACGATCAGTGGAAGCGTATCTCAAACTCATTAGCTACGGCAGCCAAAGAGGCTATTGGTTATCTAAACCTCGAAGGCAGACATGGTACGATGAGGAATGTCGCATCGCTACTGCAGAAAAGAATATGGCACGACAAAGAACTCTGCAGGCGGGAGCAACACGAGCTGTTGTTGCGCGATATAGGGAAAAAACGGAGTGAGGAAAAACGCCTGATCAGACGGAAGAAACGAGAACTGGAAAGGCGTGAAGTGGAGGAGATTGAGATGATGGGTAGCAAAAACGAGGCCCCTGGTTTTTATCAAAAAATGAAATGTATAACCGATGGTTATACGCAGGGAGCTTCGTTCTGCAAGGATTAACAAGGAAACATGGTAACAGATGCCCAGAAATCACTAAGGCTATGGAGGAGCCACTTCTCTACCCTACTTGGGGCTATAACGGGAACAATACCGCTGGTGGAAATGATAAAAATTTGGGTCCTCCGACCGATGATGGAATTCCTGTGGAGCCACCAGACTACGACGAGATCTTAGAAGTCATACAAAGGCTTAAAAATAAAAAAGCGGCAGGTGCAGACGAATTACCCGCAGAATTATTAAAGACCGGCGGCGACGAGTTGATTGGATGTATGCATCAACTCTTGTGCAA
The DNA here is from genome assembly GCA_018903435.1 of Leucophenga varia. NCBI lineage: Eukaryota > Metazoa > Arthropoda > Insecta > Diptera > Drosophilidae > Leucophenga > Leucophenga varia. The sequence continues at coordinate 17,071 of JAEIFJ010001469.1, read as the reverse complement.
AATATGGTTTGGTGAGCGTATGCCTGATGACTGGAACCTAAGTGTCCTGTGCCCAGTCTTTAAGAAAGGAGACCCTCCAGTCTGCGCAAACTATTGCGGATTAAGTCTCCTCTCTATCGCACACAAAATACTATCTGGCGTAATATGCAATAGACTGAAACCGTACGACAGCACCAGTGCGGTTTTAGACCAAAAGAAGTCAACCAGCGACTCCATATTTACGCTGCGACAGATCCTGGAAAAAACCAAAGAGAAGCAAATCGACACACACCACCTATTCGTCGATTTCAAAGCCGCTTTCGACTCGCCAATCAGATCAAAGCTTTTCGAAGCATTGACTGATGTTAAAATCCCGTCAAAAATTGTTCGCGTCTGTATGATGACGCTGGAAAACACTCAAAGCGTTGTCAGAGTCGGCAAAGATCTCTCCGACCCCTTCGACACCAAGAGAGGCTTCAGACAGGGTGATGCGTTGTCGTGCGACTTTTATAACGTCCTGTTGGAGTACATCCTGAATCAATGCCCAAATGTCAACCGGACGGGCAATATTTTCCATAAAGAAACTATGCTGCTCGCATATGCCGACGACATAGATATTATCGGCAAAAATGCTTGAGCGATCACCGGCGCGTTCTCAGAAATCGAAAAAGAATGTCGTCCTATTGGACTTACGGTCAACGAGAACAAGACGCAGACGGTCTTTGAGTACAGGGAACTTTTGCTTTGAGGCTTTAGAAAACTTCGTCTATTTGGGATCAGATGTAAACAACAAAAACATCATCAGTCAGGAGATTAAACGAAGAATCACTCTTGCTAACCCTAGCTATTTCGGCCTCGGTGTTTGCTCACCGAGTAGAGTACTCTCCAGAGAACCAAAAAAGTGCACAAAAATCCATCATAAACCAGACTTATATCGAAAATAAATAAAGAAACACGAACACATAATTTAAAAAAATAAGATGTAAGCATATCGAAATCTGTTTGTGTTGTAAATGATGTTGTTGACGCTATCTTAAGTCTTAACAATTCACACAAACAGATTTCGATAGGCTTTCAACTTATTTTAAAATTATTTTGGACATTTGTAAAGTTTTAAACAATCGTCATCAAGCTTCCCATCTACTATGTTTCTTGGTAGTCTAACATCTAGTTCTAAGTTTGAGCTGGACGTTATCGTAAGTGATCCACTTTTCATCTCCAGTCACCATCCGCTTTAAAAATGAGTCGAGTTCGTTCCGTTTCAGCAGCGTATCACAAGCGTTTATGCGATCCAAAAGATTTTTTTGAGTTAATTCGTGTTTTTTCTGAGTTTTTTGCAAATAGGGAGGGGGGCATAATGAAGTTGCCTTCTACATGGCAACAAGTTTGCGAACAAAACGGTGCATATTTGACTTAAATCGGATAATTCTAAGTATGTTAAATAAAGCGTCAAAATTCGATCACAGATACGACATTACTTATTGTAAATAATATATATATACATAAATTAATGGAACGGTATATACATATGTATATATATATATATATATATATATATATATATATATGTGATACATATAAATTTCGTGTCAGGATGCATGTTCGCGATAAACTCCAAACTACTGAACCGATTTTTATCAAAATCGGTAAACATCTGTAATTTTATCCAATTTACGACATAGGGTAGTTTTTATTTCAATTATTTATCTCAATATTTGTTATTGCAAATTAAATGGTTATTATACGACAATAGTGTGTATTTGTTGGTTTGTTCTATAAAATCCTCTAAGATGGCGGTTTGACATCTAGGTTGCGCATACATCCGGTGAATGGCGTCGTGTTTCTTTTTCTAGATTATACAATTTTTCCCACGCCATTTTATTTTATGTTCTCAACAAAATCATACTATACTACGAGAAGCGAACTAATTGAGAGTGTCTTACCAGATATGTACATTAAAAAATTATTTAGATCACAATTGGCTCTGTAATCGTGCTGTTTTGGTAGCATGAAACGTTAATGTGAACGAAATTAGCTTCCAGATACAACAATTGTTGATGGGCGATTTGATGTTTTTTACATCAATCGACACAGTTATTGATGAAAATGAAGTCGTAAACTTTTTAACTGAGTTTTTAAATTCTCTGGATATACCAGGAATGCCACCACACAATCTTCGATTAAAATTGTTTCACCAATTATTCTTCTGCGTAATTTAAACCCACCTCCCACGTTTAGTCACAAAAAAGATCACCGAACATATTCTCGACGCAACAATTTTGACAGGAAAATTTAAAGGAGAAATCGTACTGTTGCCACGTATTCAATTAATAGCGCCAGAAACTCCAATTTCCGATTGGTTTAGCTTTCGCGATGGCCAATAAATAAAGCTCAAGGCCAAACAATGTCTATTTGCGTTTGGACTTGGAAAACACGTGTTTCTCTCACGAAAAGCTATATGTTGCCTGCTTACATGTCTTTCTTTTCGTGTTAGCGAAAGACGTGTTAACCAGGAATGTTGTACAAAAAATAGTACTTAGATAATTTTCAATGTTAATCATTTGAAATTGTAAAAATAATAGTTCGACGTCAATGTTATCTACCTCATTTATAAAAATTATTGATTTTTATATATTTTTAATTTATATAGTGTAATTTTTAAGTAAGTAACTGATTACAATTTATAATTAAAGATAAGATGAATAAAATGTAACTTTAAGAAGTATATGTTGGATTCTACTTAATTTCAACATTTTGATACTTTTATTTTTATTTTCAATCTCACATGATTTAATCTATTTTCAATTTTTGTAGAAATAATTCATTTGATATATATATATACCTATATATATATATATTAGGTATATATATATATATTAGGAAATTTTATATTGAAGGTAAAGCATTGGGTACCTCTAAATGGTGTCAATCTACGGCTGGTTAAAAGTTAAAGCTAAAAAAAAAAAAAAAAGATTAGCAATCTCAACATCAGAACTAGATGTTAGACTACCCAGAAACATAGTAGATGGGAAGCTTGATGACGATTGTTTAGACTTTATAAATGTCCAAAATAATTTCTTGTTACTTTAAGTTCTTGCTTCATATGCAAAACATAATGCTTATATAGAAAATTTTTTGAAAAATTAAATTTATGTTTAAAATATAAATATCTTTCTTTACTATTTTTTTGCAGAACCAGTATTTAGATGACGCTTATAAAACTTATTACGCGAATTTTTAAGTTTCTTCAAACCAGAAGTATACTACGGAAGTTTATACCCCGGCTTTTTTAATGGAACCTTTTGTGAAACTATTTTTAACAATTGCAATAAAAACTGCTCGTTGCAAACCTCAATATTAAATTGCGATAGAAATTCAGCCAAATTTACAGAGTCAATACGATTCTGCAGCTATTGAAAATTGCATGCGTTGAAGTCAAAATTAAAACGGTCATCGTATAGCACAAAAGGTGCAAAAATAAAAATTTTATACGTACTAATAATTTTATGATGCATGTCACTTTCAGAAAGCGGAAGATGATATAGTCCTATTGACCAACTTTACTTTACTTTGTTTGTCAAAAACTGTTAAATGAGTTTTTTATAGACTTTCCCCCAAATTATTCGAAACTGAGACGTTATAAAAAAATTCACATTTTAGGTGGACATTATCTTTTAAGAAAATCACTGTTGAACTGTGTAATCGTAAACATTATTAATTTGGGTTAAGTCCATGTTAAACAACTCACCTGTAAAAAAAAGCTCATTTGGTTGATTCACATTAAATGACAATAAGCAAGACGAGTCTGGAATATAAGTCTAAGTCAGCTTACCGAGATTAACATCGCCAATAGCACTTAAGTATTCTCGATTTCGAATTTAGCACATGCTTTTCGTTTGGCGGGATGTAAGAAGCGCAAATTAAAAATCTTTCTGATGCACCAACTATATGAACTAGTTGGTCCAAAACAGAACCATCACAGAACAGCACAATCAAAAAATTCTTCGTCAACTAGGACTATGACGTCGAAGTCACAATGAGATGTCGCCATGTAAATAAGTTCCGATTTTGTTCTGACGCCATACAAATTTTGATAACATATCCGCAGACCTTACATTTGAATAAGTAGTATGAAAAACGAATGGAGTTAATCGTATATGGGCGTGACATTCAGTTTATTTGGAACAAGCAAAATAACAATAGCAAGTTGTTGTTCACATCCAAGTGGCGTAGAAGTTCGTGGATGAAGTACATTGATAGAGTTAGAAGGCTTTAAATCATCTACCGTTAGTTTAGGTTTAGTAATAATTCAAAGTTGAGTATTCTTTACTTAAACTTTACATTCAACGCAAAAACAAAAAGCCATAACGGAGACAAATACAGATGATACAGATATTTCAACAATTAAGTTCATAAACTTTAAATTGGGTGTGCCCGACCTATTATATTCGACTGATTTTAATATCGAATTCTGGCCTTTGTCTGTTAAAATATCTCGAATTATTACTAAACCTAAACTAACGGTAGAAGATTCAAAGCCTGCTAACTTTTAATGTACTTCATCAATAGTCTACCTTGCGTAAGGGTTGTTAAAAGCAATCAATGCTAACCGACAACTGATTTTTGATTAAGTTTATGACTTGTGTTCTAAAACCAAAATTAAGAGGTATGGCGAGAATTTGCAGGCACATGAAGTTGGGTCAAATATTGAGCTTATACTTCAAACCAATTAATATTTTTGAAAGTCTACCTATGCATAACGGAAAAACTTATTATTGAGTTAAGTCTGTATTAAAATTTATTACTTTCTTGTAAAACTGTATTACATCTTATTTTTTCGTTTCTTTATAATAAACCAAACAAAACATTAACAAACAAGAAAGAACGCTGAAGTCGAGTATGCTCGACTGCAAGATACCGTGTACCCAATCTTTATGTACCTTAATATTCTTTACTGTATTGTATTTTCAAACAAAAACTTGAAAAGTGGAGTAAATTTTTATGGGGGCTATACCTCAAATTTTTTTGGTCCTACCCATATTGGGATATTTCATTGGGACTATAATAGGCAAGATTTAGACTTCTTAGAATTAGAAACAATGACTTTTCCATGCAAAAACTCAAAATTTTTGGGTAGATTTGTATGGGGGTACCACTTAAAATGGGGTTATAAAAACCGTTTGTAAGTGCACACTTGACGGCCTAGGAGAGTCTAAGTTTCAATTTGGAAAGCTCTTCCTCTTATAGTCTCCGAGATAATCGTTTTCATACGGCAGACAGCATGACAGACAGACATAGCTAGTTCGACTCCCCTTCCAATGCTGGTCAAGAATATATATACTTTATAGGGTCTATCTTGCCTCCTTCTGTCTGTTACATACATTCGCACAAACTTAATACACCCTTTTACCTTTTGGATACAGGGTATAAAAATTAATATATTCATATTGTGTTGGGATCAATTTCAAATGAAGCCTACAAAAAGCTTCATTTAAGATTTTGGAAGTCAAAGTATGGTAAGGATTAGAAAATCTTAAAAGATTTTAAGATTTAAAGATTATTTGGGTCTTGGCTTAGGTCAAGATTATTAAGAGTCATTATTAGTGTTGGCCAAAAAATTACTCTCGGTGATTTTTTTACAGTGAACTGAATTGCGATTTTTTTGTTCCTAACTGAACATGTTTAGTTATCGACGATTTTGTGCATCACTCTTCACAATCAGTGAAACTGTTGATTTATCAGTGATTGGTGCTTTTATCAGTCTTCGCGAATCGGTCATATTCGCTTGAACACTGAACCTGTACAAATTCGTTGGTACATTTGTTCCTGACTTGATTCGTCAAAAAGTTCAATTCACTGAAAGCGCGGTCTATTGAAACGATTGAATGGTGAAAGTGCGATTGCAAGACAGATATGAATAGAAAACGAAGTGGAATGTAATATTTTTTGTACAAAAAAGTGAAACAAACGACAGAATGCAAAATGTTTTCTGCCAAACTGTCGTGACTATCTTAAACCGGCTATTGCAAAGGAAACAACCAAGAACATATTATTTTTTGTTCAATTTAAGTTTTACAATATAAGCAGTGTTTAATTTTTCAATGAATAAAACAAAGTCGGTTTGTTGTGTTGGTGTAGCAAAACAGTTCAGCGCGAATTAATCACTGATAGTTTTTTCGCGAATTGCGATTTTATCACTGTTTGCAGTCACTAGGATTTTCAAGTCGCAGTTGCTAATTACACTGCAACTCAAAAATCACTCTTTTTGCTAACACTAGTCATTATACCCGCCACACATAGTGCGAAGGTTTGTCGGAAAGTTTGTATTGCTTAATGCATTGCAATGAAATTAAGGAGACATCGTAAACCCTACAAAGTATATATATTCTTGATTAGCACAACGAGACGAGACTAGCCACCACCGTCTTTCTGTCTGTCTGTCTGTCTGTCTGTCTGTAGTTACAAGTTTAATTCGCTCAGTTTTTTAAATATTGACCTAAACTTGAAAACTTAAACTTTTTTTAGCAGTTAAAGTGTTGAAATTAAGGTGCCACGCCCATTTTTAGGTATAGTCCCCATACAAATTTGTAATCCCGTGCGGGATACCGATTCTGCGGATGTCCTCCAGGACCTGGTCCTCCCAACGCAGTGGCGGACGATTTGACTCACGTCTTGCTTATAAACTTTTTTTGTCCGAGCCTCTGTATCCATTCGACACAGATGACCAGCCCAGGACAGCTTTTTGTATTGGATGTTTCTGACTATGTCGATTCAGTATATAGCTCGTACAGCTCATCGTTCGTGCGTATGCGGATGTATTTTTCCCTCTCTAACTGGACCAACGATTCTCCGAAGTATCTTTCTCTCAAACACGCCCAACGCACGCTAATCAGTATACTCTGCTGATCTAATACGAATTAGTCCATATCGTATGAATAGCAATCATCTCCCTTTTAAATTTTTTCAAGAAAATATTTTCTATATCTATCGTTAGCTTAAAAGACGACCAGATTATTGTGTCTTAACTTTGGTTGAATCGGACTATTGACTCCCACCCATCTCTTCTCCAAATTTTACCAATGCTACTGATGATCATAAATAAACTATTTCGAGAATAGTGAGTCAGTTATTTAAGCTTAGCTTCTTCCGAAGTTAAAGTTTTTCATTGTTTTTAAATAAAATATTTTAAGTCTTAATTTAACATTATTGGGGGGTAGCATCAGGAATAACATTGTTTAACCTTGATGAACATTTTTAACGTCAATTAAGATTCTTAAACTTAATTGAAATTTTTTCAATGTTACCCTACCTTCGGGACGCAAAATCTTGATTTTACCCAAATTTTTTTCTGAGTGTAAAAATGAAAAAATTAACTTAATTTTATACCAAATGTTACTTACCATCGATTTTAGCTTTGTTAAACGCGAATGGGCTCTTAGATAGCTTCCTTAGAACATTTTTGAAAAGCGATAAAGTTTCATCAGTCATGTTACCTTTATGAGCAAATTTGATAATAGCCGAGTTTGTTCGATAAAAAATTTCAAGTGCTTCAACTGATAATGTTGTCGGATTACTATGGTTGATTTTTATAGGATACGTTGCATTGCATTCGTACAGATAGTTTGAAGCCTAAAATAAACAAAAATACAAAAAAAAAAAATAATTATTGAAGCGATACCTGGTTACCTTATGACCATATTACGGCCATAAATAAAACGAAAACAGCACAAAGTACAAAAACATTGTGTATTTCAAGCAACTACAAATATGGTTAAATACCAAAACGTAAATGACAAATTGTCTAACACTCTTAAAATTGGAAGTTATGGACAAATAATACACAGAGTCTTAACGTAAATTTTGAATTCATGGTGTGTTTTTTTTTGCGCGCTGCCGTTGCCGAACGTAGTGCTCTTCGAGCCCTTTCACATGTCGAATTTAATAAGAGAAGTTAATTGAAAAACTACTGCACCCGCGTACGCACCTACTCCTGTCGCTTTTGTTTATTTAAATTTGATTGTATTTTTCGCTACAAACCAATTTTACTTTAAAGTAAAAAAGCGAGAGTTAAAATATTTATTTAAATAACTTAACGCTTTCTTTTTTGGAGTTCGGGAAAGTTTGATATTTTCAGACTCTACACCAACTGTCTGTTGCAGGCAATTGTACTTTTTGATTAAGAAGCTGACTTAGAGAGAGTCAGAACATTTTGGTCTTTGGAGCCGGATCCAACATATGGAGCGCAAAGTTAATAGATAATATTTCCCTAAAATTCTACATTTTATAGGATGTTTTTTTTTTCATCTGCTTTTTTTACATACATATATGTTATATACATTTTTATTACACTGCCATTGCATGTCCCTTTTGCGTACAACATAAATAGAAAGTTATTCGTGTTGTCAATTTAGCAATTCTTTCCTTTATTTTTGTTTATTTTTGAGTGATTTCAAATTTTTGTTATTCTTTTCTTGCCTTGTATGTTTCGCAATATCTCATTTGAAATAAAAAGCCTTGGCAGCGATCGATAATTGATCCGCGATCGGAAAGAAGCACATATGTTTAAATTTTGACCAATTAGATATCAAAACTTAATTACAAAACAAAAAGAAGAATATCAATTAATAAATATAAAAAATAAATAAACAAGAAAAACGCTAACTTCGGTAGAACCGAAGCTTAAATACCCGTCACACGAATCTTAAAAGAGTTTCTGAGCAATCATTAGTGGTCACCCAAGTTTACACACAATATTGGTTTCAAATATTAAGCTAAAAATACAGATATAACAATAATTTTCTCGAAAATATCCGAAAATGGGGCGAAAGTTTGTATGGAGGCCACACCTAAAAAAGGGCGTGGCACCTTGACATTGGAAGACAAAGGAAGTGTTTTTACCCAATTTGGAGTGAATACATGAATAAATAATAACCATTTTCATACAAAAATTCGAAAATGGGCGGAAAGTTTGTGTGGGGGCTATAGGCGTGGCACCTTGGTTTTGACATTGAATGACAAAGGAAGTGTTTTTACCCAATTTGGAGCGATTTTTACTATTTTTATACAAAAAATCGAAAAAACGGTCATTTTGTATGGGGGCTATACCTAAAAATGGGCGTGGCACTCTCATTCTCGAACTCAACCTAGTCGTTGCCGAGAAAAGCTTAAGTTTAAAATTTCAGTTAAATATCTTTAAAAGTAAGCGAATGAATTGTATAGCAACAAACAGACGGACATACAGACGGACATGGCTAGATCGATTCGTCTCATCGAACTGATAGAAGCATTAAATTCGGCACGAAGTGAACTGCAAATCATAATGAGCAATTAGCGGGGGTACCAAGCAATTTTTAAATAAACGAGAATTTTCTTAAAATTGATGATGCTAGCTCAGCAAAAATTTAGGCATTCGTTGGAAAAATTGTCAAATTGCATTCTACTGCACAACCCTTCGATTCCAATGTTTCTTTCACGAATAAGGAGGTGCTGTCAATTATCGTCAAGTTTTTTGATCCAGCGGGTTGGTTAGCTCCAATAATCTTTTCCGCCAAAATTTTGATGCAAAAAATTTGGTAAGAGAAGACTGATTGGGATGAACACTTGTCGGCGTCTACATAAGGTTTATGGTTTTCGTTTCTAGAAATCAATGATTGTACAATAACGTGCACACTTTGAAATTCTGTTATAGAACTCCAAAAGAAATGTTAATGTATAATGGCAATATAGCCTTATATATTTACATTTAAAATTTATGTTTTGCAATCTCACTTGGAGAGAACAAACATGTTTGAGTAGTTGTAAGGTACTAACTTTATTTATAAAAATAACATGCTTATATACAATTTCTATTTCTATTACAAAGTGGACTGTATGTGTAAAATTATATTATGTGTATGTTAACAATGAATATGAATATAAAAATAGCTTATCTATTTTAGGCGTACAGTTAATCATTTGTGCAGGAGTCAAGAGTCATCGCATTGCTACTTAAGTGCTGAGCATCACTTAGCACGATCGTAAAATGTTATGACTTCTGTGTGTGTTTAAAAATATTGTCGCTGCGGGATATCTTGTCTATTCTTATCGCGTATTGAATATGATAATCCACAAGCAGCACATGTTCATATTTGAACAATGATATTCAAATTGTACGATGCACAGTGGCCGATTTGCCGAAAAAAGCTGGCCAAAAGTCAAAAAATTTTTTTATAAATATACACTAAATACTATTAAAAATTGTTGATAAGGGTCCACTGTGCATATTTATGAAAAAAAAATATGGTCTCTATGTAAAATTGGGTATAACAGCAGGTCAAAGTTGCTGTGGTTGGAAATTTACTCGCATGTCTTGCAACCTCCATGTTAAGCGCTTTGTTAAAATACTTATAATTTCACAACAATTACCAGTTATTGTGTTATTAATTTGTGTTAAGATTAAAGCATAAATGCATACGTCTGAACATAAATGAATTCTTTTTAGAACTCCAAAAAAATGTTAATATATAATGGTAATAAAGCATTATATACTAACATTTAAAATTTACATATGTTTTATAATCTCACTTGGAGGGAACAAACATATTTGAGTAGTTGTTAGGTACTAACTTTATTTATAAAAATTACATGCTTATATACAATTTCTATTTTAAATGAATACTATACGAGGTGTGTTCAAAAAGTATCGCAAATTTTGAATTTTTGCGGGTTACGTATATTCGAATTTCGATTTTTTTGTGGCGTTAGGTTGGTACTCACTTATGCCGACAAGCTCGGCCATTTTGAATGTTCACTTAATTGTTGACAGCTGCTTTGCTTGCACGTGTTTTGGATCGTCTTCGATTTTAACCTATTCAAAAAAATGGATCAAAGAACCTGTATCAAATTTTGTGTGCAAAACGAAATTAAGGGCGCGGATGCTTTTCGAATGTTGACTGTAACATACGGAGAAGCTACCTTGGACCGAAGCAACGTTTATCAGTGGTACAAAATGTTCTCAGAAGGCCGAGAAGATGTGAACGACGAAGAGCGCCCTGGTCGACCATCGACCTCAATGGACGATGCTCACATCCAAAAAGTAGAAGAATTAGTGCTTGCACACCGTCGATTAACTATGAGAGACATTGCTGATGAAATTGGCGTATCGAAAGGATCAATTAATACAATTTTGAAAGATGTTTTTGGGCCTTAAACGTGTCGAGTCTCGATTGGTACCAAAAACGCTGATTTTTTTTTTTAAACTGCAATGATTATTCGTGACTTTTTTCCAAAAAATCCACCCAATATCGTTCCGCAAACACCGTATTCTCTTGATTTGGCTCCGTGTGACTTCAGGCTATTCCCAAAACTTAAGAGACCACTCCGGGGAACGCGTTTCGAGTCGATTGAGGAGATAAAAGCTAAATCGAAGAAGGCGCTGATGGCTATACCGGAAAGGGACTATTTGGCATGTTTAGAGTATTGGAAAAACGTTGGCATAGGTGTGTTTTATCGGGAGGGGATTACTTTAAAGGGGACAAAATAGATATTCATGAATACATAAAAAATTTTGAAAAAACACAATATTCGCGATACTTTTTGAACACACCTCGTATGTGCTTTTCTTTCCATTCACACTTGCGATAGCAAGAAACATACTTAGCCGAATTGGTAACGAGGCCATAAATAACATAAAATACTATATTATTCTATGTAAAAACTATAAATAGCTTCATTATCTATTCTAAGTACATAAAAGTATTGATCCCTTACGATACGTCCAATACACACTGGACGGAAAGCCCGATTTTTTAGCAAAAAGTCTAATCCTGAAGGCAGAGAGTTGAAACTTCGTACAGTTCTTAGTAATAGTGTGCGTAGTAACTGTTTAAAATTTGAAACAGATCGGACCACGCCCACTCATGCTGCCCCTATAAGAAAAAGTTGTGAAATTGTCATATTTTGATTTAAAGCTCTCTGATTTCAATTTTAATGAACTGCTTCTCAAAATTTATCACAATATATTATTTAAATTTTACTATAATATATAACCAAAACAAATAAAATATTTCAAAATTATTTTAAATTAAACATTCTTAAAAATCTTCAACATCTAATGAGTATGGAAACAAATTAAATTCTGAATCATCGTTGTCATCGCTTAAAGAATCGTTGTTTTTTGATCACAATTAAGTTCGGGTGATTTTAAATGTTCCACGACTGCCTTTGGTAATGCTTTCGTTTTGTTTTGATGCGATCTCTTGTTTAAAAAAATGCTTGCAATAAGAAGATCCGATAAGTCGATAGATCTTTGGAAAACATCCGTTAAATTATTTAGCCTTTTATTCTGACGAGCATTTGACCACCTATCACGCTTGTACAATTTGTTTCGCGCTTTTGACGCGTTTTCACCTAGACATCCAACAGCCATAACAGAGGTTTGAATTATTTGGGATCCATGAACTAAAATTATATGTACGGTAGGGGACATTGGAAACCATGAGTAATTGTTTATGTAAAATGTAAAAGTTTCTTCGCAGAACTGTTGAAATTTTACATGATAAATCGGAAATTCACTGGAAATCGCAATTAAAATTATGTGGAACCTTTCTATAAAAAAAAACTCAATATCCAACACTAAAATTTTAAAATGCTTTTCTCGCAGTGTTTCTGTCATTCGTATTCCCATAACCATTTTATTTGGGCTGATCTACAAGTATTCCCATTTCAGCGCGAAGTCTTTTCTGTACATATTGTTTTTTAGTCATCATTTCCAATTTTTTCCTTTCACCTCTTATTTGTCATTTCTTAAAACTGATTCTGTAAGACTCGTATCCATGCTTGGAGTATACTAATACCTTACTGAAGACTTCCAGGTTTTGGCATATATTTTAATGATGATGGGTTTGTGATAATCATAAAATCTTTTGGTCTAGCTCCACAAATTGGGCATATTTGAGATGACTTGTTTGAAGTTAGAGTATTCAAGACCTTACCTTCTATTAGTGTCATATACAATTCAAAACTCACAGAGATTTTCTAATTTTCAATTGAATATTCAAGCTCTGACAAATTCTGTATTTGTGAGTCCAAGTTTTGTTTTTCCGAAACAATGTGGTCATTTGTTTTCTTAACATACTCGACTTTCAGGGGTCTACAAAATCAGACCGATTGAGATGAGCGATTTATCCAAATACTTCCCCCTAAGTTTCCCATCAACTTAAGGGGTATAAGACTTGTCACAAATAGAGCATGGTCATTGCATATAGGTTCCTCAATTAAAAATTGTTGTTTGTATAAGCTTTGTCCTGTTGATCCATCAAATCCATAACTAGCCACTAGTTTGACGCTTGTGATATTTTTATACCGCTTGAGCACATCTTCTTACATATTAAGAATACGTGTGTGTTTTAATAAATTTTTCAAAGAAACTTCAGCTTTGGTTTCTGACACTAATATATCTTTGGGCCTGCATTCTAATTTGGCATGCTCTACCTTTTCATAAGGATATATATCACAACAATGTTTTTTTCCCATGTTATACTGCTTTTTAGAAAATGAATTCTCCAGTAAAAATGCTCACGTGGTGTAAGCGGAACTGGATCGGACGAAAATATTTTTCTTTTTATATATCTGGTACTTTCTTCTTGCATACATTTCCTGAGCACTATTGACGTATCCTTGTCCTTGGACTTCTTAGCTGAAACTGCTGCCGCGTGTAACAGAAGAGTTGCGGGATTATGTATTGCTAACATATTTTCTCTTTAATTTTGAGTCTGCTTCCGAATACCCTAGATGAGGACGTCCCATTTCACATTGAAAATGTGTGGCATTTCATTCAGGACCAAATTTAATTGAAGATTCCTACGAAAGCCACTGTGAGTGCTTTATTTTAAAATTGGAACAATTTCGCCCACATTTTGGCAAATATTTTCGCATGTAATTGTGAAAACTTTTAGCTTTTTGATTAATTTTGTCTCTCGTATTTAGGTCAATATCATCCAAGCCGACTTGACCGAAAATCCACTCAGAAATTGCATCTTCTGTCCTCTTGTTGCCCCGTGCTTCGAGCAACTGAAAATTGCTGAAGACAAAAGTAGCTGCAATACATTTAATATTCCGGCAAACGCGCCAATTTGCGCAATTATAATTATAATTCTCTAAAACTGTTTATTTTCATTCAAAACGAGACATATTTACTTTTTGGCACAGATTGGTAGGGATCTAATTCTACTCCACAATTCACGAACACTGGGTTATACTTTTCAACATAAATCGGTTTAACACGGTACGATTATAAAATTTTATGACTTCATTGTGTGTTTTTAGAAATATATTCGCTGCGAGATATGTTGCATATTCTTATCGTATTGAATACGATAACTCACAAGCAGCACATGTTCATATTTGAACAATTTTATTTGGTAATTGTAATGAAAGATATATGAAACGTGTTCCTTATGTAAATATTCGCAAATGAGGTGTGCATTATTTAAAAATTGATGTCACACATATCCGTTCATGACGATTTTTCACGAACTCAATTATCACAGCAAATAGTGAAAAAAGTTATCCGTGGTATTACATGCCCACTTCAATTCATGAAGTGCTTAGCCATGGTTTTCCATGGCACCACTGCCGACCGAGTACCTTTCCAAAGAAGTCCAGGAGTAAAGACATTAAAAAATATCGGGAAAACTTTTCACGGAAATCTTCTTGGTTAAATAAAATGACAGATTTTATGCATTGGTTATTTGTATCTTGGGTTTCTCACATTTCTAGTCTACCTCCAGACCATCCAAAGAGAAGTAAGATATCGTCAGCGGCTATTTAATTATTATCTAACAATGTCAATGCGAATGCCAAATTAACACCAGAAAATCCTAATGTTGGTTCGGCATCATCAGACGAATTTGAGTCTTACAGCGAATTGTATTGACTCAGTAATATGTATTTTTTTTTAATATGATAAGAAAAAAATTAAATTAAAATAAAATGTTTAAAATTTTGTTACAAAATTTAATGAAAAAAATTGTATTTTCTGAATTAGATTGTACCCTATCTTGCCCCGAACTTCTTAAAACAAGATTTATTCGGAATCCTTTCTTTTGTAGAGAATTTCGAAAAAGATGAAGACCATTTTGAATCCGTAATTTTGTATTTCAAAAAGTAATATGAAATCAGCGACCCAAAAAACATTGACCAAGGTTTCGTCAAAGTGTTTTCTGTTTTAGAGGTTTTTCTAAAAAGATGAGGGCCATTTTGGATCCACCATTTTGAATTCTTTTACCGATGTAGTTGTCAAGAATACCACCACAGCAGGCTATGCTAAGCAATCCTTTAGGATGAGGGTTTGGTTGTGCAGGGTTATTTGTCCCCTCAACCGGAAAACAACTTGAAACCAGAAGAACACACGAACCATGATTTCCGCGGCAGGGGCATGGATTTTGGAGGCCTCAATTACCGTTAAATCTGCTATTCATGATAACGAACCCCAAAAAAGATTTAAGGAACACGATTTAAAAATGTGCACCTTGAACGTCCAATCCTTTAATAGGTATGGTGCAACTAAACAACTGATGTGCACTCTTGACAAATTTAAGGCTGCTATTACAGCTATCCAGGAAATGCGATGGATTGGAAATGGAATCCTAGAAAAAGCAACCTGTGACATCTACTACAGTGGCCATGAGAGTCAACACATATTTGGATGTAGCTTCGTGGTTAGTAAAAACTACGTGGTCTCGTCTCCAAATTTACAGCAGTAGACGAGCGCCTTGCCTCGATACGCATCAAAGCTAAGTTCTTCAACATTAGCTTAATATGTGTACGCGACCCGACATTAGATAAAGACGATGTGAATAAAGATGAATTCTATGACCGCTTAAAACAACCTTATGAGCGCTGCCCAGAGCATGACATCAAAATTGTCATCGGTGACTTTAAAGCAAAATTGGGAAAATAGAACTATTTCGCCCACAAATAGACCACGTGTTAATCGATGGCAGACATGCATTGAGTGTAATCAATGTACGAGCAAAATGAGGTCCCAACATCGACTCGGACCAATATCTTGTTCTAGCCAAGGTACGTACCAGACTTAGTACAGCACACGCCAAGCGAGTTACCATACAACGTAAGCTAGATGTTGGTAGAGTAAACTCGCAGCCGACCGTCGCTGCATTCTCAAAAAGGGTCTCTCAACTACTTAGAGAGACTACTCCGGCATCCGACTGTATAAACGATCAGTGGAAGCTCCAACGCATTGAATACGGCGGCCAAAAAGGTGTTGGTTACACTAAACCTCGGGGCAAACTTGGTACGATGAGGAATGTCGCACTGCTACGGTAGAAAAGAACATTGCCTATAAGCGAACCCTGCAATCGGGAGCAACACGAGCTATTGTTGAGTGATATCGAGAAAAACGGAGAGAGGAAAAACGCCTTTTCAAACGCAAAAAGAAAGACCTAGAAAATTATATCAAAGAATCAAGCGTTTGACCGAAGGTTATAAGCCCTGAGCATCGTTCTGTAAAGATGCGCATGGAAATGTGGTGACAGATGTCCAGGAGTCACTTATGTTATGTAGAAACCACTTCTCTACCCTACTTGGGAGAGAGGACGGGAACCATTTCTCCCCCGACCGATGATGGCACTCCTCTGGAGCCACCAGACTATGACGAGGTCCTCGAAACTATACAAAAGTTAAAAATAACAAAGCGGCGAACTTTCCGCAGTTATTTAAGACAGGCTGCGAAGAGTTGATTCGATGTATAAACGCTGAGCCAGATCCTGGAAAAGACCAAGGAGAAACACATCGACACACACCACCTATTTGTCGACTTTAAGGCCGCTAAGCTCAAAAGCCAATAAGATCAAAGTTCTTCAAAGCACTGACTGAACTTGGGATCCCTGCATAAATAGTTCGCCTCTGTATGATAAACCTGACAAACACACAAACCATTGCCAGAAAGAAACTATGTTGCTCGCGTGTGCCGATGACATCGACATAATTGGCAAATCTACGTACAGTCATCAGCTTTCAAAGATATTGAAGAGAATTCCCGCTCAACGATCAACAAAACCAAAAAAAAAAAAAAAAAAATCAGTGGCTGCGA